>JAODOY010000019.1:3730883-3752944 GCA_025399855.1 Forbesichthys papilliferus
AGCTGTGGTGTGCCTATTCAGTGGCATTAGCTGTGGTGTGCCTATTCAGAGGCATTAGCTGTGGTGTGCCTATTCAGTGGCATTAGCTGTGGTGTGCCTATTCAGTGGCATTAGCTGTGGTGTGCCTATTCAGAGGCATTAGCTGTGGTGTGTGTGTGGTGTGTGTTTACTGTCCAGAGGGGCCAGAGTGTGGAGACAACAGGCAGATGTTACATGCAGGTGCATAAGGCATTGGACTCAGCGTCACAGCCAAACAAAATGGCGACGCGAGTACTACTGAGTGCAAGTCCTCACAATATGGTGATCACAGGCACACCTCTAAGTTACATTTACACATTACAGGCTTCATTTGCATTTACATTGCATATGGAGATAGTTTACCCAGAACAGGAGCCTCTTTAAATGCATCTGCTGATAGCAACATCATAATGTGTGCTGTGGTGGCGTTACCTTTTGTGTGACCACCGGGCGATGTGGGACTATGCCCACCTTGTCCTCCTCCGTCTCCTCCTCCTCCTCCAGGCCCATGTGCAGACGGGCGTAGCCTCCCTCCCCGATGGAGCGCTGCCGCAGGCGCCTCCTGTTGGGGTCTTCGTCCTGCCTGTCCCCTTGGGTCTCCTCCAGCGACACAGACTCCTCCTCCTCCACCGGCAGGGGCTCCTCCTCCAGCAGCACGGGCTCCTTCTTCACCTTGGCCGGCCGCCCTCGTTTACGCTTGGGAGGCGTGGGCAGGGGCGGGGGCTGTGGATTGGGAGGTTCTACCCCCAGGGGCTGGGGAGGTTCTGCCCCCAGGGGCTCGACCACTGCCTCCTGGGGCTCGGAGTGGTCCTCCTGGGGCTCGGAGTGGTCCTCCTGGGGCTTGTGTTCGCCCCCGTCCTCCTCTGGGGCCGCCGAGACAGCCGCGTCAGGCTCCATGGCAACGATGAAGGCGTCCATGGGGGTGCCGTCATCGTCGTCGTGGGCGCCCTGCGGCTGCTCCAGCGCCAGGCACGCCGACACCACGGCCAGGGACTCGCTGGCCCCGGCCTGGCCGCTGTGGGTGACTACGGTCATGGTCTCCCCCCCCGGCTCCCCCACGTCGTGGGCCATCAGGGTCACTGTCCCCTCTGGGAGCATCAGGGTCTGCTGGTGCTCCCCCCCTACCTCCTCCTCCAGGGCCTGGGACCCCACCTCCATGTGGGCCTCCGCCTCCTCGTCGCCGGAGGCAACGGCAAAGGACACGTTGGTGATGGCCACGCCCGTCTGGGTAACCACGGCGCGGCCATCGCTCTCGATGGTGACCACATAGGAGCCGGACTCGTCTGTGAAGGCCTGGTGGGTGGCCGGGTGGCTGGACATCACGGTGTGGACGTCCCCCCTCTGGTAGACCATTAGCTTCTTCTCCTCCACCTGCCTGTGCACCGACTCGCAGATCTGCAGCACCTCCGCCATCAGCAGGTGGCGCGCCAGGTTGGCGATGTCCGCCATCACGCAGAAGTTGAAGGTCAGAGTGGAGGTATAGGCGAAGTCCAGAAGCGGCAGGAAGCTGTCCTTGGTGAAGCCTGGCCAGATGGGACGCACGGGTCAAATCGCTTAAACTCACATCTCAATAAATCTAAGCAGTGCAAAGGCATACTGTAGTCTGAGATTGTCCGCTAATTGTAATCTTATATGCTTTTTGTCAAATTCACCAAATATATCCTCGCATTCTGCTAGCTCAGCGTTCTGTGCGTGCTGAAAAGATATTCTGAAACTGCGTTTTACACCACTCAAAGTCATACTTGTGAAGTCAGGGCAAGTCGAGCTGGGAGCGGGGTTAGTGACAATCTGTTCATTTCTCCGCTGTAAGCCGTGTTTGTCCCTGCAGTTTCACCACTCTGAAAGCGTAGAGTCTAATGCACTCCCAACTTACTGCGTTAACAGTGTTTCGAATGCAGACAGGGAGAGACTGACTGATCCAGTGAACAAGAAAATACCTACTACTTTCAAAAATAAAAAATAATAAGTTTAACAAACTAGCGAACCTGGCAACGTTTAACCGTTTAACCAACTAATCGTGCACATCCCTATCAAATCATTGGTTCGGAAAAACAATAAAGTATTCAAAACCTGTAAATTGTATTCGGTACAGCCATAATAAAAACATGTTCTATTTTTAATGTATGTAAAACATATCCTATGGCGACAATGTTATTAGATAGGTGTAACGGTCAGCCATGTTTTTTGTTTACGCTTCGAGGTCAGAAATAAAAAAATGTCAACTGGGAAATATCTAGAGATGCACCAATTGACCGGACACCAATTGGAATCGAACAGTTTTGCTCTAAAACCCTCGATCGGCAACCGGACGGTTTTTCAAAAAATTTCGGCCGGTCTGTGTTCCACATTTCTTGGTGTGGAAATTAAAATGTGTGTCCAAAATAGATGTCACGTCGTAGGTAAGCTTCTCAGTAAATTTATTTTTATACAGAGAATACACACTTTGAACGTCAATATCTAGCAAGTAAAACAGAGCAAAACCATTGGCACAGTAGCCTATTGTTCATAGCCAGTCTTTACTGTACCGCAACAGTCATGTTGTCTCTGTTTGGATGACTCGCAGGTGGCGACGCAGGGTGTAGATTATCCTACTGGTGGCGACAGTTCTATTACACATGGCTCGAAGATTAAAAGATTTGGGCAGATAAGTTAAACTATTTCTTTCCGTCTCCTGGCTGCTCCCTACACCATGCTGTTAAACAAACGCTGCCTTATAAAAATTTAAACACATGACAAACAATTATCAAATTTTGAGCATTGGCGATTAAGGGGCCGAGCTGTACAATAAAATCGGAAATGGTGAAAATCGGCCGGTCAGGCTTGACAAAAACCGGTATCGGAATTGGTCAGGAAAAAATGCAATCGGTGCATCCCTAGAAATATCTGATAAATAGGAACACAAACAAAGTGGCGAACAAGCTCCCAACAACAATACCATAGGCTTCACAATGACTTACGATGTGTGGGGGCGGAGCTTGAGGGAGTTTGTTTTGATCTGAACTGGAAGTTAGCAAGTACTCACAAATGACTAACCCTGCCTTTAAGAATATTCCAGTAACTTACCAGAGAGATCGACTACAGCCTCTTGTGTAGATACAGCCCCTTTCTCCACAAAGAGCTCATTGAAGTATTCACTACAGGCTGCCAGTACCGCCTTGTGGGCACGATGCTCCTCTCCCTCGATCAACAGGGTGATGTCACAGAACTGATTACCAAGGCGCTGCAAGTTGAGCTTGGCCAACATCGTCTGGCTGTGTTTGGGCAGGAATTGGTTCACCTCGCCCTTGCTATTCACCTGGGAGCCACCACAGCCATTTATATATCACGTGATCAACAGCAGTGTAACATAATGTTATTTTATGTGTATGATATTATGTCAACATGTTTATGACACAGTACTTACAAAGACCAGCTCATGCTTGGAGGCCGTCTTGGACGTCTTGGATTTTGGCTGGTAAAATGCTCCAAAGAAGTCCAACTCCTCGTCGCCAACCCCGTCTTCTTCCTCCTCATCCTCCTCATCCTCGATTTGTACAGCCAACTTGCGTCTACCGGGTCGACCCACTTGACGTGGTCCGGTGCCATCATCTGTGCTTCGCCTGCCCTGACACTGCACACACTCTTTTATGTGGTCCTTCACATTCTTCAAGATACCTTAGACGTCAGGAATGAAAATATTTTAGCAAAAAGGGTACAGTCCTCGAAAAAGTTTCTGCGCCACAACAACCGAAACTTTCCACCCTAGTTTTGACGGTGACGGTAGTTCTGTGTCCTGCCGAATTCAGTGACCCTTTCGAAAGTGCGCATGCGCCACCTAAAATCATGTACAATCTATCAGTGTGTGTGAGTGTGTGATTTCTCGTGCACTTTTTGTGTCTCTCTCCCTAAGTGTTTTAGTTCGGGAAAGGGTTACTAAAAGGTTAGTTATATCGATGGTGGTTTGCTCTGCAAAAAGCTTGTGATTTTAGCGATTTCGTACTAAAAAGTGAATATAATGTATTTTATCTTCACTAGCCTTGTCGTTTTAATGTTAATTGATGTCTAGATATTTCTAAATATTATTTGTAGCTCTATCGAACTATTGCATGCTTTTTCTGCTTTATTTAACATACTTCGTTTTGAAAGGTCACTGAATTCGGCAGGACACAGAATTCGGCGTAACATCGTACTGAGTTTCAAACGTAAATCTATAACGTTGTTTCAATACAAAATTCCACCACAATTACACAAACCTAGAAGCGCACTTTTAATAGAAAACCTGCAAAATTATTAAGAGTCAAAAACGTTTTACGTGTTTAGTGTAGATACGTTTTTCGGCCCATTTATTCCTTGCCAGATCAAATATTTACTACAACTTTGTCGCATACCGTACCTCTCCACCAATACTTTCGAGAAATAGATTCCCACGTGAGCTGCTGGGTGATGTGCTCTCCTCCTTCGGTAACGTGTGCCTGGTTGATAAGTTCCTTCCTCCGTCCGTCCTGTAACACCACTTCCAACTCTGTGAATTCATTGTGGCCCTTTTTCCGACGCTGATAAAACAAGATCCCGTTTCGTACGACGTAACATGCAGCCGCCTTCCGTATTTTCCTTTTTGTATTTCCTTGAGTCCCCGGTGCGTACGGTTCGCGCTCGTCTGTTAGATAACGTATGATAGCCAAGTAGCTTTCTTTACACGACATATCTCAGCGGTGCTTTTTTACGCTAAACAGTAGATCTTTTTCGAAGGGCGGTCCTCTTCTTATTTTAAAATTGGCGTGTAAATTTCCCTTGGTGCCCAGATGCTACATATCGTCAAAATTATAAATAACTATTGTATATTTTAAATTATTTTCCAAGGTGGAACTGCAGTTCGTGACCGTCAGGGGTAGACTTGCACGAACAGACAAAATGGCTGCTGCACAACCGGATGATGCGTAACAAGTGGCGGAAATCGCTGAACATATTTTACGTTTCTCCACACGGTGGCGTAATTTGCTAATACATTCAACGCATTTCAATGCAGTGATGTCAATCACTAACCAGTGGTGTTATTCTGTATATAGGCTATGTAGGTTATACAGTATGTGGCCAACGATGTAATTGAAGATGTCACGTTTTAATTATTTTGTATTTTGTCAAGGTCTGTAGACCACAACATTTGGAATTTTGTGGAGGTGGCTTTTTATTCATATTTTCTTCAACTGTACCGTAGCCTACACTTAAACAAAAGTTGTGGAGCTATAAGTTAACATGCTGTACAGTTGGTCTGATCTAAGTGTAAAAAATTGTGCTTTGTGAAATGAGGAGGGGGGGGGGGGTCTAGGCTAAAACTAAAATCCATTACTGCCTGCCACAGAAGTTACCATTAAGGCGAAACTGGCTTTCATTGCTTTCTGTTAACCACATTTTACCAATGATTATGCAGCTTCCATTTCCATTTTCAGAAGTAAGTTTAGTTTCAGTTCATGTATCATCTATGATAGATATTTAATTTGGCCACTTCTTTCAAAAAACTGTAATTTCATTTGAGTTTTTAGGCTGATGGCTGTGATGTGGAACATCTTATTTAGAAATAATCTAAATGTAGGATAGCTAAAAGCCTACAGTAGCCTTTTGAGTGCTAAATGATCATTTGTGATCTAAGTGTGATACACGTCTATTTCCAAAACATACATGTTCAAGGGATGTCAAAGGATTAAGTCAGCTGCTGTGCAACCAAGAGGCCATAATGCTGAATTATAACAAGGCTCGTAGACAAAGAGCATTAGCCTAGATTATGATATATTGATTTCACAGACGTATAGGCTATTTTACATGTGGCAAGAAAATAACCTCTGGTTCTGTCTTGTTTTGTTGAATGTAGCTCAAAACCATTGGAAAATACAAAATGAAAACTGAATATTCTGACAGGAAAGTTTTCTTGGAACTGAATTGACTGTTGAAAAGTGCACTTGTTTTGTGTTTAAACTTATAGCCATGTCTGCACAAGCTGCAGTAGGCCTACAATATGTAAGGGAGTTACGGTATACTGCTGATCTTGGGGTAATATACCTGATCTGCCTCTATTACCCTCATGCCTCCTCTTTGGTGTTTAGGTTAGTTCTGTTTCCACAGCAATACGCTATCCAGTATTGACTATACACGCTGATTTCAAGAGATTAGTAGGCCGGTACTTATGAAATATGATTTCATTCGTAAGGAATAAGAGTTGGAATAAAATTATGGCATAAATAAGAGTTTTGACCTTGGAATACAATTATGGCATATAACCATCTTGATTATTTATCAAGTGTTTTTTCTTTTCTTTTATGTACTTAAAATAAATTAATTTAAACATCCGCATACCAGTCAAATGCAGAATATAATTTGTAATTGGTCGATAGTGTATGTTGTTTTTATAACTAATGCTGTTTAGATGGTCGTCTATGCCAGCAGTTTTCAAACTGTCACTGAGTGGGAGTGTGTGGGTCACGCAAATTGCGAGCGGCCAATGTATAAATGAAGAATATCAACTAAAGGCTTCCGCGTTTTACTATTGTGTTGTTCCCATGGATGTAGGTGGTTCCACTCAGTGGTCGTGACTGGATGAAACCCTTTTTCTATTCTGGTGCGCTCTGCTCAAAAATATTTGGTGCACACAGGTATAGCATTAGCTAAAATGGATAGGTTTTTGAAAATGATGATACCTGTATTTGGTGGGTCTCTATATAGATCTGTCCTCTTTAGGTGGGTCTTGGCACAAAAAAGTTTGGGAGCTCCTGATCTATGCAGTATAGGCTACATTGAATTGGAGGAATCTCTCTTTTGTTAATGTGCCACAAGACAAACACAGCTGGGTGAAGTGAAGAAGAAGATGGTCTTATCATTCATTGTCTTGCTCTTGCCTTCCCATGACTGGCATTTCAGTAGTTTTCCATTACATAGGCGTACTGCCAGCGGAGAGTCACTGAGTCACCAGTAGATATGTCTAATAGATAGAGAGAATGTCTGGGCTCACCGTTGGTCAATTACAAGGTCATTCAAACTGGTTTTGTTCCCCATGTTTTTCCCACATTCACCACTACTTTAAAAGAAGCAGTTCATAGCTCCAAACGACAAGCACGGGGAAATAATTGCTAAAGACTTCCCGATATTTAAGCACAATTGTGAGCAAATGATTGAGGGCAACCTGTGTTGCAGAGGCCAAAATGGAGTCGGCTGATAGAGAGCGGCCAATCACAGCTCCCCTGGTTCGTTTAGTGATATGGCAGCCTGAGATTGATTGATAAAGGACTATTATCTATGGCTGTGATGGAACCATCAGACATGTTGTCCTCTATCCTATTAAATCATCATATGCCTCAATTGATTGTTCTGCAGTCGTGGCATTATATCCAGCATAAGAAACGTATCAAACGATAGCAAGTATTGAAGTGTACTGTACTATACTTTGAGACAATATTGGCCTAGTATTAAATTAAGAAGTCTTCATAAAATGTTCTAGAGTTTTTTCCTATTAACTTCTGTGGGGAGAAAGGCGAACACGTGCTCGACGGTGTGAGGTGAACCTGTTTTGTGTAACCCTATCCTGTCAGTGGGATTTGCTCTTCTCTCTGCCTGGGCCCCTCGCCAACAGACAGATAAACATAGACAAAAAGACGGTACATCCTCTGCGCTCACTTTAATACTCATTGTAGATAGCAGTAAAGCCTTTCCATTTTCCAGATGGATACCTTGTCATGCATGCTTAGTTCCAGCTCTTACTACAATGCAGTGACTGTTCTAGTCCCCAAGAACAAGTAATAATGTTTTGGTTAAACATTTCTCAGTAAGAGAGTGAAACTTATTGGAAAGAAGTATAAAACTCCACGTAATGGCTCCATTGCAATGTCACATTCACACACTACTCTACATTTTTCCAGACGGCTCAATACCAAGAACTCACATAAGGCAAATCCAAGAGCAATAACAATGCGTTTGCCTAGAAGGTGCACCGCAAGCACGGAGAAAGTGAGAAAGCCAAGGAGAAGGTTGTGAACCTGTAGGTCACTGAGCTCAGCTTACACATCCACGTTCCCACAGTGGATGCTCTCTAAATCACAAGCTTTTTGTTCAGTAGTCAGCAGAGGGGAACAACGAGGAATCTGTTGTTTTAAAACTTAAAATCACAACCGTGTCCTAATACACTAATTCTCTGTTACACAGTGGAGGAACCAGAGAGAACCAGAGAGAACCAGAGCGAATGTGACAACAACTTAGAAACTTGCTGCCCTTCATTTTCCTTAGCTACACTCATTGTAATAGCATAATAATAATAATCCTAATACTACTACTAATAATAGAAGCATAAACATAATAAATAAATATAACCAAAAATATATAATTAATCAAACATAACCATGTACACACATACACACATCATATTAAAAAAATAATAGGCATAGTCCTGTAAAACAGCAGTTCCCACATTCCCCTTAAAGCATATGACATCATGCAAGCCATAATCGTATTTGAAGAATAAACACGTCAATGATGAAATGCCTCAAAGCATTACGGAAACATAACCACAACACTGCGTGGACTTTGTTGCTGTCTGCCCCTGCGTGCGCTAGTCCACACTCATACATACTGTAGGCCATCTGCATTAGTTGTCAAACATGGAGTGTTGCAGCTGGTCTGATCCGAAGAGCATTGGGAGCAGGCAGCAGCTCCCTAAAATAAACAGGTTTCCCTTAGGCTGGATGGGGGTCACTCTCCAGGACCTCACACCATCATGGAGATAAACAACTAAAGCAGGGATTCCTCAAACTTCACTCTCTCCAAGGGGCTGTGGGAGTTAAAGGGGTGGGAGGTATGGGGGTCAACAGCATAAACGAATAAAATACTATCTGACCATTTAGTCATACTGGGTCTATTAGGTATGTTATATCTTATTAGTTTGTTGAATATTCTGGATTTTTCATTTCTTGGCATGGCTTTACTTGTTGAAAAAGGTGAACATCAGCAAGAGGGGTAGTGAAAACATGTTATTGTTATAAACACTAACTTTATTGACTGAATGTTTCCAGTGATATTTCTTCATGGTTTTATATCAGTACATTACACTTCCTGGCTCAACTTTGTATACTAAAGTTAAAATTAGTAAAGAGATTAGATTGTTTTAGCCTACTGTTCTAACAAGTTAGATAAACATGTACTTGTTTGGAAAATATTGTAATGTTCCTTGACCTCTCTTCACTATAGCAAAACTGTTTTCAATAACAGATTGACACATTTGGTAATTGTCTTAATTAAATGTGATGCAATAGTCTCTTTTTAGTGCTTAGTACAGGAGAATGAAAACACAAGCTGTGGACGTTTTTGCAAATCGCAGATGGCATTGAGTTTTTTATTATTTTAACCTGCATTATATAATTCAAGTTTGTTTTAATGATAATAACCAGTCATGTTTTAACATTGTTTCCTTTAAATCGCATACTATTGCAAACTGAAAAATAAATGTTGTGGCTTCCGCAAACTACAATGCAGCTCATTATGCAATTTCAGGTTTTCACCAGGTTTTTAAAAACATGTATTTATGGAGGTCTATGGAGGTTGGAGGTTATGGAGGTTTGTATATTGGTAGCCCTAATTATATGCTGACTAAGTATAATTTCCAAGAGTGATTTTAGTTCCTGGCCTTAATTATAGCCTGAATATTTTATTGCAATGTATTTTTCAAGCTATAACTCAAGATACACTACTTAATTTGTGTCCTGAATTACCTGAGGGTTTCACCCACAGGAGTACAAAGGGTGTTACAAAAACAATGTTTTGGGTGGAAATCTGAGCGCATTTGCCCCTCACCTCTTTAACTCTTTCCCCACATGTAAACCTAGTAGGAGTGTACCTTTAAAACTGCTAAAAGCAATCAGAATATGAGAATGGAAGGGTATTCTGTATGCTATGGGGCTTTATATCCCCAATTTTGCGGGAGAAAAAGCTTCTGCTACAGTGCAAAATAGTCCCAGTGGACAGGAGGCTTCTGTATTGTAGCATGTGGCCAGCCATCAGCTCTGGGGATGGCTGTATCATGCTGTGTTGCTTGGCTGTGTGCCTCAAGACAGCAGTTGCCTTAAACAAACAGTGCTGAAAGCCACTGGCCCAGTCCTCAGCTATTTACAAGATGTTCAAATTCACTGGATTGGGTCACGTTTACTCCATTTATTTCAGAATCGATGGTGAACAACAGTCTGTACTTTGTCGGGTAGACCTATCAGTCTTCTAAGCAAGTTGAATAAATGATGAACAACAATCTGTACTTTGTGGAGTAGACGACCATTAGTCCTCTAAGCAAGTTTAATGGGAATGGGGTGGCAGCAGAACAGTGGTGGCATTATCGTATCCAAATAGCCTGCCATTTGCCTGGGAGAAAAGGAAGTGTTGAAACACGGATCAAATTAGCACTGAAATAAAATGCACAGATTTGCAATATTCTTACTAGGTTGAGAATTTAGACAAGCATCTGCGTGTAATTGTGTGTTTGTAGGAATACACAGATTAGTAAATTAATATTCACTATCATCAGTATGCAGTTAATTAGTAGGGCTACAAAACATGTAGGCTACTAAGGTCATAAAGTTAGAAGCAATGAAAAACTTGCAAGGACAGCAGAAAAAGGGGACTTATCACCCTGTTTTTATACATAGTTATACATACTTTCCAGTATAATGAATTGCCCAAATAGACAATAAATTGGAATAAGTGAATGTTACAAATACTGTAGGCTAATAGAAATAAATGGAAGAAGTCAAAGCTTTTGGTTGTTATTGAGTTGGCTACATATCTGATGAAATGCTTCAATTGTTTGTAATATTTCTATTAATTCTATAAATTCTCAAATTCACAGTCAAAGTCTGTCATTCTGCACAAGATGTATTTCCACTGTCGATCTCTGAAAATGTAAAACAGAAGGAAATCTTGTTATTTTAATAAAGTTTCTTTGTTTGCGTTCATTAATGTATGAAAACTAGGCTAAATAATTTGTACAGTTTAAATTTTAATTAGGCCCACACACTTACACAATATATAGGCTACTACTGTAGAGTTTATTATTATTGTTAGCAAACCTGAGCACTCCGCTGAAGGTGGTCTGTGCACCCCTGATGAAATAGCCATAGCTAGGAATGACCATTTCAGCCTCTTCTCTGTAGTGTTCAGGTACATCAGTGGTTTTCCTTTAGAAAATAAAAAAACTCACAATCATTAATTTCATATGTTTTATATAGTCCACATGCTGACATTTAAGAAGAGCTATTCTAGTTTGATACTGTTTATATGTTTAATTATAGGTATAGTTGATTGTAAACTAATGCACATTTAGTCAAATTCACCAAATATCTTCTGACATGAAAAATGCATCAAGGATGCATCAATGTTAACGAATATGATGTATAGTTCTGTTTTCAGGCCATAAAATGCTTATTTTTATTAAAAAAACGAATGTTGTGCACACTTTATTTTTTTCAACTCAGTGTCAGTTGAAATGTGCATGTGTTCTTTTGGGACATACATGCAAGAGTAGGGACATCGGCGCTTGTAACGGCAACAGTAGAACTGCCATTCTCGGTCCAGAACAGATTCAAAGTACTTGCTCTGTACGCCTGCTACCAGACCATTTCTGGTGCATGATGAACTCCTGCAAAGAGACATTAGATGAATTGAAATCAAACACAACATGATGAAATCAGAAACATGTTACACGGCCAACATCCAATTCAAATGCCACTTTGGAGGACTTCTTGAGAGCAATTATTTAGATTATAAATTAATCTAGATATTTAATAGATCAAAAGTAATCAAAAGGTGCAACAGGTGCTTAGGAGATTGTATAAATACTAGTTTGTTTACAGTAAAGATTGTTAATGGCCCATACAAATACTTATAGTTGTCATCCCAACAGAAACACAAGCACCAAATCTGAGTCAGAGAAGCAAGGATATGCAGACTTTTGTCATGGCAACTTAGACATAGCCCGCCTCCTTTGAACCAATGAGAAGAGGCTTGGCGTTTATACCAGAGTCATGTCTCAGCCAGAGTGTAATTTATATAGACAGCTATGTAAATGGGGGCTAGACTGGAGAGCCTTCAGAATGGCTGTCTTTGATTCACTGGGTTGGGTGTAGTGTAGAGAACTTAAGCCTACAGTATTTCTTGCTTGGAATCTAAAAACAATTACGTGGATTGGACATGGCATGGACACAAATATTTAATTTTGTTTAACTGAAAAAAGAGCTTTTCTATGGCACGGACTACCAAAAACAAAATTGAAACACTACAGATAAGTTTAGAACTTGAGGTCATACTATCAACACCCAACTCATACAGAGAAATCAAAACTTTTAGTCTGCTACATTAGTGAGGTGAACAGCTGCATTTGATTAATTGAAATAAATGCCAACTTCTTCAACTGGGTCAAATTTCAACACTATTGAGGCTGATTATGTTCATGTTATTATGACTCAAATGTATGATCAGTCACATGAGATCTGATAAGCCAATACTACAAGATTAGCATTCCATTTTTGTCAAGTACTTATAAATGACATGTTGCAGGAAACTGTTCTAACATGTGTTGTATAAAAACCCAGAGTCCCAGAAGACCTGCTGGATGAGGATATTTTCTTAAAGTTATGTTCCAGAGAATGGTCAACTAAGGACACCGGTGGTTGGAAACTGACGTGGATAATGGATAATGGATAATGCAGATGCATACAGCACAGCATCCAACAGTTTAATTAACATCAAAGTATGTAGAATCTTAACGTATAACAGAAATACAAATGTGAAACTATCAAATATGAAATATTGATCACCAAATGTGCTAACATTAATAACTAGCATATGTGTCAAGCAGGCTATAAAGATCATCTTACATTGTGTTGTACTGGGAACTGACAAACCACAGTGTAATTAGGCTTTGCCTTAAATGTATTGGTTTTCCTTTGTTATACACAAAATAATCTGTTTTAATGTTCCAATTGAGGTCTGTAAGTGACCTTTAAATCTGTGCCACCAAACAGGGTGGGATTAGTTAATGCAACATTATTTACTCCACACAAGTCTCCTGTGTTCTGTGGTAATAATGGCATTTTAATATTGTCATAAAGGAACGTTAATTGATTATCTGAATAGTTGGCAAAGGTATACTCATGATGTATGTTTTTTAGTATTTATTTCTTAGTCTTTTGTGTGTTATTCATTATTGTTTGGATAAGAGGTATCAGGCATGTAATATTCAAAAATAATAATAATAAAATAGAAACACCAATAGAAACTTTATCTGACTTACCACTCCATGCCGGCTCGGTTGATGTCGTCCCACCAACATTCGGTGAGCTCCCCTAAACCCTCCGGGGTGGGCTGGCATTCGAACGACCACAAGCGGTCCGAGCCTTCTTGCTCGCTGAAATAGCTCCTTAATGCCACTAGCACCTCGCCATGATGGCACTGGAAGTTGAAGCCTTGACGGTACATGTTGACCCAGGACATCTCGTTCTGGTGGTCTGACTGGCCTGCCACTATGGCGAGCAAAGGCAAAATGCACAGCATGCAGCCAGTATTCATCTTGAGGTCCGAGCTGCTTAATCCTGCGTCTCCTGTCTGCTCTCTTCCCACACAGCTGGCTCACTTTAAACTGTTCCAAGCCGTTTGTTGTCCAGATGTGATGTGCAATGTGCACATAACCAAAATGTGTACTCACTTGTGCTTTTAAGGTAGACTGTAGACTGTTAGACTGTAAGCTGTGGATCTAACGTTGCATCTATATGCAAGTGATGATGCATATAAACAAATTAGTGCACAGGTCATTTAAGATGGAAAAAAACACACATTGGCCATGCAAGCATTAGGAAACAGGGCTTAGCTCAAGAATGCTTACTGGTAAGCTGGCCTTGCTGGGAATCAAACCCATTATCTTAGTGGTGGGAGATGACCACCTTAAAAACTAGACTATCTTGCACCCCAGATCTACTTAATTTGTTCATTTTCATCTTGCCAATTTCCCTGCACTCTTGAAATAAAGATCACATTACAGCTTCGCTGTACTATTTACTATTTACTCCATTCAAAACATTGACACATAATAATGTTTGGGGTCAGCTCTGGGGTGTGTCAAACATATCTGGTTGCACGTATTGTTAATCTTGTAATGATCCCTTTTAAAGCCGTGAGCGTTACAGCAATATGCTTTCTGATTCAGACCCCATACAGTATCTTGAAACAGTTTATGTAACTGAAGCATATGAGAGGTTTGCATTGGATTGTCTTTTCAAATGAGTAGAGCTTCTATAGAATACTATCTAAAATCCTAGAAAGACATTTTTGTTCAACTTATGATTGTACATAAAAACTATTTAAAAAAACATATACCTAGTGGTACATGAGAGGAAATGCTGAGGCAATATATCATACAGCAAAACCCATGTAGTGTAAAAGAAAACATATATAAAGGAACATATTATTACACAGTAATATGAGACTCTGGGGTTGAGAGAAATCAAAATCTAGTTTGTGGCTTTGATCCCATATAAGAAATCATCTGCAAAGGATCTAAAAATAAATAAGAGCACATGTTCAGGAACACTGTGAATATCGCTCCATGCTAAAGTTAAAATGGAGCATATCGAGGTATATTTATAGACTTTGTGATTATTTTCTATTTTAGACAGTTAACGCATAAAGGTGCAACTTGATTCCACACTGTTGTTTTTTGGATGTTACTGTACCTTATATCAGAACACAAAGAGACAATAAACACCTACATTAAACGATCTGTCACTAATTTAATGGCATGAGTAAAACACTCATAAATGCATTAATCAACATGAATGTAAAAGGGCAGGACATTTTCGCTTAATATATGTCAATGAAGAGTATATTGTCTATACAATTAGTTAAGATTTTCTACAAATGAGATGTGAAATGCACATCTGCATGTCAATTAGTCATCTGGTAGTCATACTGTGTTTTAAGGACACACAAAGTTACATTTTAAGAATTCATCTGATGCACAAACAAACATATTATTACATTGTCTAGGTCCCGCATATTACTCAAGGACACTTAAACATGGCACTCAACTGTTGATAGTGGCATTGGCAGCTGGGATTTAACCTGTGACCTATAAGGCACTGGACCAATCAATTTGCTAATGAACCATGTGAAACAACATGGCTCCAGTGTGTTGTTTTCATCTCATGCAATGCTCATGCTGATCTAGTTACTGTAGGTGCACAATTGCCTTGGAGATTTTGTTTGTTACCATTACAGAAATACGTTACATATTTATTTCCACTGCCTGTATTATAATTCTACTTTTACAAAACACATAAAAACAACTTAAAAAAAAACAGCATAAGCATGTACAGTAAATAAAATAATAAAAGACATTTGTGATATTTCACCTTCATCACAATAGCAACAACACAATAGTTAATCGTACGTTATGCAACTGCCATCATGAGAATTTGAATGCATCTTTAGCCAAGCTCCATTTTCAGCACAGAGAGAGGCTGACGATAAACTGATATGAAATACTTACATAATTAACGTAGACAAGAAAACAGAAAACAGTGAATGTGTATTTGATGTTCATTAGAATTATATGAAATTAAGTTTTTACAAAACTTAATACATACTACATTTAATACTATCCATTTTCATAAACAGTAAAATACATAAATGCATTACCGTAATCAACAATAAAATAAAACATAGGTATTTATTTATTTATTACACAAAGCCCTGTTGCAGAATATTAAAAAAACATTATTTCCAAGAAAAGCATGACGTTTTGTTTCCCTAGAAAATTCGGTAATGGCATGGAAAATAATGTCACGTGCCATTGGCAGGAAAGGGAGTTATTGATTTTGCTGTGTAACTCAGACTATGGCTACCCATTTGTCCTTCAGGGCATGCTCTCTATCAGCACGCTCCACTACCAAACATTCCCTGCTTCCTAGATGCTCAGCCTCTCTGTCATTGCCTATTGAATGCTCTTTGCAAACCGCAGGTCACATCCACATGAGCTGAATATAATTTCTCACAATTAAGTTAAGCCATTTAGCCTGTTGCCGTTATGATAACACTTAGTAGCAGAAGACGGTTGTTTATATCCCTGTGGACAAAGACAGCACAATACATTACCAATGACTAAAAAACAATAAAGGGCACCTTTATTCAAAGCTATATCAGCTATTTTATATGTAAACAAATAAGTGTACACATCTCTCCCCCTGTATAGAAAGTGTATAGTAAATGTGTAGCTTTTATTTGTAAGAGGGTTTACATCAATAAAAAAAACATGCAAATAAAGGTACAATGTTTTAGCCTAATTCATCACTGATGGTTAAGTGATGGTTATACACATTCAGTATAAGTGGGAAGGTGTATGAATTTGAAGCTTCTGGTACATTATTGATTTAGGGTAATGCTGCTTGGCATTTGCTTTCTAAAGCTCATTCAGTTCATCATCAAATGAATGTTAATAAACATAAAAGAAATTAACACATTTGAAGCAAGATTAATGATAATTACTAGTCCTATTTATCATTTCAAAGCACGTCAAGTGAGATACTGTGTTATAAGATGGAGTAGGCCATCTCAAACACTGCTTTCTGTTTGCTTGTTTGTTAGTATTTTGAATGTTATCTCAATATTAATAAGTAAATAATTAATAAGTGGTAAACCAATATGCTTCACCGTTTGGATAATTAGAGGTATAGTAAGAATTGGAAATATAGAATAAAATCCATAAGTATTCTGGAGAAAGCTTAATGATATTTGGACTCGATAAAACACCTCTCCCTTTATAGCCATAGGCTGCTCCCTCAGATTTGAAAATGTGTATGTATAAGCTTATAAATGCTTACTATATCTTTAACATAACTACCATTGCAATAACCAGTTATTATTGATTTGTGAAGTGTAACACCAGTCCTATTTCCTTATTTTCATTCACGCAATGCCCCAGATACTAATAGCAGATGGTTAACTAAAGTTTTTATTCTCTGTGGACACACACTAGACTCAGCCATGCCAAACTTTTTACATTGGAAGCTGCCATCCTTCTGGACGACTGCCTGCCACATTCCATTCACAACCTTTCATGGAATGCCTGCTCTTGGCAAAGCCCTGATCTATGCAAACAGTGTGCTACACTATGCTACCATGTCAGTCAATAAGTTTGGGAGTTCACAACATTTATGTCTAATGTCAAATGTACAACTCATAAAACCAATTTCAAGGAATAGGCCTACAGGCTTTTCAGAAAAACAGGCAACGTTGAATTCTATGCTATTGTAGAAGTCTTTCAAACTGCAATTTGAAGTGAGGACACTGATGATTTCATATAAAAATGGTCAGTCCATTGTGGATCTAGACCACCGAATTTTTTTGATTTAACACTTAAAACACTGTTTGTGTTAAGTTGACTGGGCCAGTGCCTCTTTTGTGTGATTTAATGTGGTGTTGGGTGGGAATACTGTCACCCTTCTTCATGAATAAGTTACAAGTGGTTGCTGACATCAATGTTCTGCAACAGAAATGGCAGCCTAGGGCATCTTGCCATCAACATGAGAAGTGGTCTAAATCGGCCAAGATAGACAATGCGTATGTAGGGCAGGTTAATAGTCTAGACACGTTTTCTTTTTCACCGACCATTGAAAATAACCGTATAATCTATCAGAGTAGCGTCAGAATTGAAGCAGTCTGTTGTAGCCTACTTGTAGCCTACTTGTAGCCTAATCAGAATACTGACAAAACGACGTTTGTGTAGCTACTTTGTTATTAGGCTAAAGCCCATTCATCGGCGTACTAGCAGACATACAGTAAGTAGGCAACGCACCCCACTGAATCGTGACCCCCGCCCCCCTCATGTGATTCTTACGCAAAAGGACCAATAGTTGCGATTTGTTGGCCTCAGCCAGCCCTCCCTCTTTGGGGGCAACTTATTACTGGAGTTTGCAGGCGGAGTCGGAAAGCAGAGATAAATTGCGTGGGGTACAATAGGTGGAGTCGAGTAAGAGGCTGTTCTTTTACGTTTCCTGGACGAGGACAGAAGAGACGCCTGTGAACCAAAGGACAATATAATCGAATTAATTTAAAAAGGGAAATAACGAAGGAAAGAGATGTCGGCAAATAAAGATGGTGAAGGCGGTTGGAAGAAATTTTTGTGGAATTCAGAGAAGCGGGAATGTCTTGGACGAACTGGGAGCAGTTGGTGTAAGTATTGAAAACGTTTTGTTTCACCCAACGTTAATATGTGAAGGCAATCTAACATGGCACATTGTCGCTGTTGTGTGCGCATCGTGGTACCGGTAACTCTGCGGCTATGAATATAAGAATTCAGCACGGAGGTGTTTCCCAGTTCCATTACGATACTGGGAAACAGCACCTGTTAGAGCCCACTTTGGTTTTGACATGGTGTGTCGTGACTAAGATTTTCAATGTAGGCTACCACATTTGAAGAAGTAGACCTAATAACAACAATAAAGGCGAAATTATTTGACCGATTAGGCTAGCTACTAACCAGCTATAATGTTAATATAATTATATTGAAATTAGTTGTTTTTTTTTACAACATGGCCTAAAGTATAGGCCATTCATTTGCAGATTTTCAAATTAACATGATCTTATATCATATGTGTGATACACTCAAAAAAGATGTATTAAGACCTGGGCTAGTTGTCTGATTGATCTACTACAGTGTAATGATAGCTGTATGTGTCGGCCCTTTCACTGATGAACGGTGTCCTTGTCAAAAAGGTCATTTTGAAGGACGTGTTGTTGTGTTTGGAATTGTGGCTAGATTAGTTGTCAGGGCTAGGGGCTGGTTTAGTATTACTCTCCGATTCGCCTCCTATATTTAATATCACAAGATGACTTAGAGGAAAACAATGTACTTTGATAATCTGAGCAGGACATTAAAACATGATTGTCATGGGCCCAATTTAGCTGCTTTTCCTAAAACACAGTTTTATATTAATTCTAATCTTTAGAGTCACGTATTTCCTAATATTGCGATTTCATATCTCGCTAATGCTACAACAACCGTTGATGATAAGCAGTTATGTTTTCCTATTTAGCCGGTTACCTTTTAATTCCGTTTTAATCTATCAACCGCAGCTGTTTTCTCAAGTAGACGAGCTCACGACTCACATGCTTCTAGACAGATTACCAGAACACCGCCCCTCCTCTTCGTTTCGAAGTTTTTTTCCCCCGAAAGAAAGCACATTTGCCGGTAGATTTTTCCTGTTTGAAATCGAGCTTTGTGCCACTTTTTAGCATTGCTAAATCATATGTTATATCAGGCTTAAATGCAACAAGTCTTTGAAAATGCTATTTAGCCGCGCCCTTTTAGTTAAAGATTGTGATTGTTAAAAGAATACCGGTAGCTGATACCGGTAGCTGTGTGGTGTTTGTTGTTTTTTTGTTGTCATTTTCATTATGGTTGTGTAATAACAGATAGTTTAGTCTATTCAGGGTGTGATGTTCTGTTATATTATACAATGTGCGTCATTCCATGCACATTTGCAAACTGTCGAGGAGTGAAGCCCACTAGACCATAGAAAGAACAGCGGTGTAGTGAAAACATGAATTCTTGATGTCTCCCTTCGCAACATGCATGAATACTCTGACTCTGTTGCTGTGGGGGAGGTGCAGTTCATTCAAACAGAGATTGCCAGTCCCTTACCTCAATAGACCAAATTATGTCTATTTTAAATTAATTGTGCGTTGCATTCGGGTAGACTAAATGCTACTACAAGGCATAAGCATAGCACTATGTTTTATTTTGATGTTTTATAAATAATTTCCTTTAGGGATTATAAAGCCAGTATGACCTGAGATAATCAGGCCCAGTAGGGTTGACATCTTGAGTCAACTCAAAACGCTATTTAGAAATCAAGGCCTTCACTTAAATTGCTTTGGAATGTAAGACATTTATATGGCATCAACTAACAACATTATTACATGTGCATAATGTCATGTTTCACTTGGGACATCAGAATTTGTTTAATAAATACAATTTAGTCACTGTCAATTAATGCACTGCCAGGCAACAGAATAATTAAGGGGTCTTCTCTCAATGGGTGCCTTTAAATTAGTTTATCACCTCATAGATGAGGCCAAACCAAGATATTATCTAAAGCCTTATCTAGAATGTAGAAAAACAATTAACCATGACATTTTAAAATAGATATAAACTATTAACAAAGCACTTAAGAAACATTCTCAGAAATGATATATTATGTACTTTATATTAAGTATTATAAAGTACAGATTAAAATGATAATTGAGTTTCTGTTAACAAAATGGTGAGGGGGTGGTATTTAAGTGCTTTTATTCAGTTAGTAGGGAAAGGCAGTGTCTCTAATGCCAAACCTCTTATAGCTGCCAACAGTGGTGGAAGGTTAGACAGTAGCTTTCTTCAACCCAAGTTCTTTGTGTTGTTTAGTAACATTAAAATGACCTGAAAACATTACAGGTTCCTTTGATTAATGTCGAGCTCAAAGTTATGGCCAGTATAAAGATCTTTTAATAAACCTGAGGTATGCATTTTCATAAAGCCTAATATACTGTATTGCGCTATACTAAGGATTAAACACGCTTTAATAATTCAAACGTTATCTAGTTTTAAACTATAACCAGGATTCAATTTAAAGTGTTCTTTTAATCTTTATTTAGGCTTTACTCTAAGGTTTGATTTCTTTCAATCCTCTTGCTCCAAAATATAAAACTCCAATTCACACTTTGATCAATGTTTTACCTTATGCTGGTGGTTTACAATTTTAAAATGGCTGCACTTTTGAGCTGAAGAGACAAAATGAAAGACTTCCACTTCCACATAAAACGATAAAATGCAAGTGCAACCCAACTGAGTTAGAATAATACATAGCATTTTTGTATAGGCCTAGCCAAACTTTTCACTTACTTACACTTATTTTCACAAGCACTCTGAAGTGACTTCAAACATGGCAATGATGCAAATGCCTCCCACGAACCTATGCCTACATTTCTAAATGTGCCTTGTTAGTTTAGCTACACAGCTAATACTGCATTGTGGAATATTTTATACTATGGAATTTGTAAATGATTTGCTCTCTGTTTTCCCACAGTTAAAATCCTCTTGTTCTATGTAATCTTCTATGGATGCTTAGCTGGAATTTTTATTGGGACCATTCAGGCACTGCTGATGACATTAAGTAACTACAAACCGACCTATCAGGACAGAGTTGCCCCCCCAGGTAAATATGGACTTGGTTGTAGTATTTCAGTGTTCTTGTCTTTCAGGGACATATTACATGTTTGTGCTTTGATTGTTAAATCTAAATGAGGTACAATCCACCATTTACATTTATATTCCGTATAACTTTTGTGGCCATTTTGTTTTGTGATGCTACTGTATTCATTTGGCAACATTACTATTACAAATTCTGGGGAAATGTATTTCACTGGTAAATTATTGTAAGGCTAATTTGCAACTTTAATACATCTACATTGTGTATACAAGCGCACAGAGCAGCAGAGAGTGGAGGTAGCTCTGCAACACAGGAGGCAATGGGGCTCATGGGAAATGCATGCTTTTCTCTTTGTGGCAGCTAATGTCACTGAAAATCCAGGACAACCTTTAACCCTGCAATAATTGATTTCTAAGCAGTAGAGGGCAAAAAAAGTTGGTGTAAAATGACATAGAAAACACTCACCGCATCCTCTAAAAATGAAACCACGCTGACTTTATTGTATAAATTCAGCCAACCTATCTGCTGGGGGAATATTGCATAAGCGGAGCAGAGACAGTCTGGGTTTAACAACACAGGAGTAGAAAAGATGCAATAACAACACATTGGCTGCAGGTGGTGCAGGATTGCTCAGAATGGTTCAGTAACAGTGGCCATAAGATTTGAAGATGTGAAAGACATTGGTTTATGCTGCTTTAAAAATAGGCAAATAGGCACACTTGGGCATATGTCCCCCTCGGCTTTGTCAACAATTAACATTTTTATTCAGGAATGAATATCTCATATATATATATATATATATAT
>JAODOY010000019.1:3761163-3805107 GCA_025399855.1 Forbesichthys papilliferus
CCCCCCCCCCCCCCCCCCCCCCCCCCCCCCCCCCCCCCCCCCCCCCCCCCCCCCCCCCCCCCCCCCCCCCCGCCCGTCACACCTTTCACATTTGGGTCATACATTTCCTTGGGCGATCCATACTGTTCCAATACAACTGCTCACCTACAAATTGGTTGGTCTGATAAAAGGTGATAGCACCTTTTCGTCTTAAGTTGTTTAACATATCTACTGTAAGTAAAATATTGTTAACACCCCCCCTCTTCCTTTCAGCTTGAAAATTGTGTGGGTGGGATTGGAGCCTGGTAAATGCAAACTCTGGGGCCACAGTCAAGGTGAGGGGAGGGGTTGGTCACGTTCTCATGTTTGAAACCAAGAAAGTGTTGTTTCTCTAAAGGTTGCAAAATAATCTCTAGTTGCCCCTGTAAGAGTGATGCAGCAAATGTGTTTTCATATAAAGAGATCACAAAGCACAAATATGCTATAGATAGCAGGAACAGTTGATATATTGTTTAGAGCTTTTCCAATACAACTTGCAAAGTGACTTATATGGGATTTCACCAACATTACCTACTCCATAGGGTTGTGTTAATAATAGGCATTCTCAGAGCTAAAAACACATATGGTGGACACAGGACATTACAGTGTGGAAAAGCACCAAAAAAAATCTTACAATGTTGTGGGTGCAGTCATGTTATTAACGTACAAGCTTACCTTGCAAATATAATTGTGCAAGGCGCACATGGATGTTTAACATTTATGGTCCTACCTATTTGGAAGTAGTGAATACAAATCTGCTTGGTGGACAAATTTCAGCACTTAAAGGGAAGTGAGGGGGAGTTGTATAAGAGCAACTTGCAAAAACTGTAGTAGAACAGCTGCTTGACTGAATATATAGTTTATATATTTACACACACACAGTATATATATATATATATATTTACTTGAAAGATGTGGATGTATTCAAATAGACTTACCTTTGTTGATGATATAAACTAAAATCAATGTCAGACTCTGCCTGCAAATGTAGAAAAAGCACATGAGGCACAGTGCAACATCATCAGACTATTAAGTCTATAGGTGATGTGTAGTTAATACAGTAATTTCTAGTGTGTGTGTTTGCTCGTAATCATGTTGCTCACCTGTAATAGTCTTCCCTCCCCAAAATGTAGAACTTCTAGAATTGTGTCTGACTGAATAAATGCTGTGAAAATAAACAAAAAAAAAAGATGTTGTTGTTGATTAGTATTATGAATAATAATTATTATAAATTCTGCTGGGAAAATATAAACAATCACAAACCAAATGTAATAATGAGAACAGAAAATTGCAATGCACTGAATAGGCTATTGTGGACTATTGCCTCACAACAAAACATGTTAGAAGTGAATTAACAAAAAAAGGTGGTCATAGCTTGAGTGTTGTTCACAACAAAGACAATCAGCATGATAGGCTAAAACCAAAAGTTGCCACTATGTGCAAAAATCAATACAGTTCAATCATTCATTAAATCACTCAAGAATACCACAAAATAAATATCAAATTAGGCCTACCATATAATCTATAGCTCTGGGGAGGAAAAAAAATTGAACACTGCATCAGTTTCTCTGGTTTAACATATATTTTATTTTTTTGTTTTGCAGTAGTTTCTATATTTTTGTGCATCTTATATGTGGAGTGCACAGCAATTATCTTTCAACACTATGCTACATACATCATCAAGTTAGTTTCCTTAACTAATTTTTTACAATTGAGATAGCTGCAAAGAACCTTGGGCTTGTGTGGTCACACCTATCATCTCTACACAAGTTGCAATAATGTGTTTAAAGAATTATGTTGTTTTGGAGCACAGACTATGATACGCCCAGTGAGCAAGACTGCATAGCCAACTGTGTGTTCTGGATGTATTGCATTCAATCTGACATAAATAGTTACTGTGTAGCAACATTTTAGCCAGGTTTGTCCACAAACAGATTAACCACAAGCCAGCCTGTAAGCCTACTATGAGCCTAGCTCTGCCAGTATACCAGTATGGAATTGAAATATGAAACCATTCCATTACTGCTTTAGTTAATGCATGAGCACCGTGTTCCAATTAGATACTATTGCATCACAGATGTACAGTACAGAAGTCTGTGGTAATGTTTATTGTTCTTATCACTAGGCTAACTCTGGCAAGTTTCACTTCATATCAATAATTTAATGTCATATATTTTCCATATTAGCCCTACTCTGGCCAATTTAAACTATTCATTGCTTTGTCATATTGTTAGTCACCCTCTACTTTAAATGGTGATGAAAAAAATAAATGCATTACATACAAAATATGCATTAGGCTAATGTATTAAAATAAATGTATGCAAATAGAAAACATGTGTATACATATTATTATTTCTACAATTCATGTAGATCACATAGGCCTATTTAGCATAATATATAACCTTTTAGTTTGGGATTTTATCTTTAGCAAAATTTCTGTCCAAGTGAGAATCAATACAAAGATAGCATTGAGAGTAGTTGAATAGTGTCTTTGTGTTAGGTTGCAAAGGAGCCATAGGACATGCAGAGAATATGTACTTTATGTGTATATGTAGGTTAATCTGAGGTAAGAGCTAAATCACATTAAGTGACAGGCATACAAACTTATGACTAGCAGCAAACCATGTCTAAATTAGCAAATATATTTATATTGGTGGTCCTTTGCATAATGGTGCAAACACAGTCTCAAACAATATGCAAGTAGCCATACTTGTACTACTTACTAAAAAAAAAAACATCAACCTATTTTTCAATAAACCACAGTTTGCAAGACAACTTTTCAAACACCGGTACTGTATTTTGATGGTAAAAAGCCAGGTATTGGCTAAACTGGCAGTTTTATGGGTAGATTTATTTTAATGACATTTTGGCAAGCATATTAACAACAGTCTATTAAATGAAACTGCACGGACAACCATATAACTTTATGGGACCAGGGACCAAAGCCTGCTGACTGTCTGACTGTGACTGACTTTTCAATATTGGCCCGTCAGGATAGCAAGGTGGACTTGTGAATCCCTGTTTTGGGTAGTGACTGGAACCATCTCTAAGATTATATCAGCAGCCACGTTTACAAATAAACGTAATCTTAAATTTTCTAAAAGTTAACTTCATATAGCTAGCATTTAACTTTTCCGAGTAAATTATGAATTATCGTTAATGTCGTAAATCCTCCATGCTGACCATTCAAAATCAAATACCGGTACAGTAGTCTTGTCAGCAGTGTACGGTACAATACTGTAATGCTAACTAGCTGCAATGGTATATGGCTAAAGTGTTAACATTTACAGTAATATTTATGACAACATAATTGGGAAAACAAACGTTTACTGACAGCTTTATTTCAAAGTCCAAAATGTGTATTTCTTTTTTATAACTTATATTGATTTAAGGAGACTGTCAATTTCAGCACATGACTTGGCATTTAGCGACAAACAGAAAGAGGAAGGACAGGTACTACGGTAGCTAGCTTGCATGCTAGGTGACATAATTAGCATGATCCGGATAACCTCAACCTTCACTATCGGTTGGAAACTTAATGTTGTTATCGCCAGATAGTTATTGTGTATTTGGGTAGCCAAATACAAACCTTGTTTGTTTGCCCGCGACGTGTGAATGAAAGCAATAAATAACATCCTCAGGAATCCGAAACATGGTATTTTAGTTCTTGTTAAAGATTGTTGGAACCGCTTCGTCCTTTCTTGTCTCTCCATGCTGTATATCTTTGTGTTACAATAATACCTGTGCCAATCTACATACATTTCCAATAAACACCTATCCATGCCCTGACAAGCATAGCCAAGTAGAAACTCCAACTTGTTCAGAGTAGGAGGGTGGCCTTCTTTACTTCTTCTATTTCATATTTAGCCATGACAATGATGTATACTGCTACCTACTGTACCGGAGTGTTATAGCCTAAAACTATCCCCAGTCATCCACCAATAGGCTTTACTGGTTATTGGTTTTTATTGGTTATTGGTTCATGTTTAATGTTATGATACATTCTAATAACTATATAATAATCAGATTAATTATTATTATATTATATTATATTTTATTATTTATTAGTCTGACATACCACTAACCCCAATAGATTAGCCAACCTGAAATAGCATTATGTAAAAAAACAATATTCAACACAAAATGACATATATTTCTGCTATATTTGGACAGTAAAGAATACTGTATTTTGATATCTGTGAGGCCTCGATGTGGCCTCTATGTGTCTGACTGTAGTTATACAACCCTCTGAGCCACTGATGCATATAGGCAGGTAAAGCTGACTTTCTTAAATCACAACGTGCTTTTTTACGTGTGTATCACATGCTTTTCGTATATATATCATGTTTTTGCATCATGTCAAAGGATTTGCACTGAACACAGTGATGACAATCAAGGAGAGATGTAGCTAATCATTGTCATCACATTCTCCTTGATGCTGCCATGGTAACCCGGGTTAATTCTCTAAGAGCACAACAAGGACACGGCAGGAGAAATCATACGAAGCCTCTGGCGATCAGGGTAGATCTCATCAGGACAAGTGGACCTGCAGCCATGCCATGGCCACTTTACATTAAACTCAGTGCCAAGTCACATCTGAGCGCTGGCTCTAGCTAAAACAGATTTTATTGATATGTTTTGCATGTGATGTACAATTTTATGTGCAATACATATGCATAATTATGTACCCCACATGTCACAATCATATTGTATAAAAAAAACATACTGCAATATGGCTTAGTATGGCTATAATTAAATATATTATCTTAGTGTATGCAAATGATGAGAAGCAATATAATAACCATAATTCCCATTTTAATGTGTTGTATAAGGGTTAATCTGTGACTGCCAAACATTGGCAACGATTAACAAAGATGAATATATTCTTCAAGTGTAACTGAAGAGCATGGAAACATCCTATTATGCCAATGCCTAACACAGTGTATGCAAATCAGGAATACAATAGCATGTTTGATGCACAGCTGTTGCTTATGCACCTTCTTCCACCAATATTATGTAAATACTTACAATACTGGATCATCTAACATATAGTGTTTTTAGATTTGATGTCCATTTCACTGAAATTAGCAAACAGTCTACTTTGATGGGATAAAATGAACACTTCTCTGTGTGGCAGGCATCGTGTACTCTGAGAAAGCTAGGATTTAGAATGCAGTAATTACCATGGGCCTTCTGCCTTATGTAAAGAGGCTTTCCATAGCTCTCACCCCCCCCCTAACCCTAACCCTAACCCAAACAAACACACACACACTAGGATTGGAATAAGAAAGAAGGGGGGTTAGCACAATGTCACAACATTTTTGTGTTTATAGCCTAGTTTATATAAAACTATATGTTCTGAAAAATAACCTAATGATATACCAAATATATATTGACAAGATAAGTTAGTTTATGCATGTATACATATTTGGCTTTTTAAATGTATGTATTGTTTTAGTATTTCAGTATTTTGTGTTCTTTATTGAAAGATATTTTCCCTTCATCGGCTTGAAAAGTAGTCTAAAAGTAATTCTTGTCAAAAATGAAGTATATATAACATTTCTAACATTTAAAAAAGGCATGTTTTGGAATCAAACATGCCTTTTTGTGCTTTTGCATTGCCTTTATGTTACTTGCTTGCCATTTTGTACTTCTGTTCAGTTACAAATATAGTAACATATTAGACAGAAAATCATTCTACAAATGAATTACCGAAACTTACTCTTGAAGACAATTCCATACAGTCTTATTGCCGTTGCTTCTCTCCTGGTGTAACATTGTGGGGGGAAAAAAACATTTAGGTACAGAATTTAGCATTAGTACTACAAACACAGTTCATAATATGTACTTTAATATATTAGATTTAAGGCTTATTGTAGACCAAGTTCTCCAAATATTCCAAAATGAATGGTCTGTCAGTCCTTTAGTGATGAACAGTATTGCTTTGCAATATTACTTTGAATGACTACAACCATGAGGTGGCATTACATGGCTTAAATAGGTTCTCAAATCTAAGACAGGATTAGTTGGGCGACTTTGCAGATTGCCAAGGGATTTCTCCCTTAACCTTAAGCCTTAAGATGGTGTGTATGGGACGATGGTGTGTGTGTGTGTGTGTGTGTGTGTGTGTGTGTGTGTGTGTAGGGTAAGCATGGTTGAATTGATGTATGTAAATTAATTTGTGAATTGTTATGATTTCTCAGTCTGTCCCAATATGGAGCAGGAAGCTCCAAAATCAGCATTCACTCTATTCAAAAAAACAAATAGGGGCAAAATTGCCACTCAACAACCAATTCAGTGAACTACAAAACAGACTGTCAATAGCTGTTTTTCAAAAGCTGTTTTCTTTTATAAAATATAAAAATGTAACAATATGCTACATCCCATAATGGGTTTTGCTATGGAAATAATACAATTGTATACTTTTATGATTATATTTACTTATTTTATTTATATGTACATTTATTTTGTTTGTACATGTATTAAATTTCAGTGGTGTTCACTGTATTTTGTGGCCTGGTCATTGGCTTGAAACAAGCCTGAACACAAAATTAATTATTGCATATTAATTTCTTGTGTAAGTATAAACTTTGAAGTGGCAGCTCATTAAAATATCTACGCAATCACCTTTTCTAAACAAAAATAGGAAGACTTGGCACCGCCAATGCAGTAAATTACGTTGAATGGCATTTCAAAGAACAATTTTTGGGCGTGAAGTAATCTAAAAGTAATGGAATGTAATCAGATTATATTACTAAATTTAGGTAATCAAAAAAAAATGTTACTGGTTATAATTTGTGTCTGGTAACTATTAACTGTAACGGATTAGGCTACATATAAAAAGTAACCTACCCAACCCTGCATATAATCATAATGGAAATCACTGTGCTTGTGAAAATGGATTGATTTGGCCCGCCCCCTCAGAGAGCGCAGATCCGTCAGCAGGTCACAACGCTGAATCAACATGACGTGATAGGATAGCCGCTCGCCGCAAACAAATTATGAACTGTTTGTTGGCCCATATTTGGTAACATTTTTTATTTTATTTTTTTTCTAAAAAAAATATTTCACAAACTTTACCAATCTTATCTGAAAATGGACAATCGGATCACTTGTTCGCCAGGAGTGCCACAATCTGTGTGAAGACTAAATCCAGGTGGGCTAGCTATTGAGACATGTACATGAACATTAAAATGTAGTTTGTATATTGCAGTTTGTTACTTTTTCTCATTTCCATTGAAGACAATAGGCTATATTGTACTTAAATGACGTTTAAATTAATCCAAGTAGCCTACCTTCCATGGCATAGTGCCCGCTAAAGTATGTCTGCAGAATATCTTGATAATAATCAAATAAAAATAATCAAATAAAACTAAATCTCAGAATTGTTTGGCCACTCGTTTCTGTTATAGCATTAGACAGGGTCAGATATATCTTATGAGTGGGTAGGCTACAGGTCAGAATTATCTGGACCCTTCAGAATAGGCTATATCTCGAGGTTGATTTAGCCTACAGTCAATCACAACCTACAGTATAGTTATGGTCACACAACTGATTACAGTCTGCGTTCTTTATAAAGGAAATGAACATATGTATCACCTGTCAGAATTTACTTTTGTAGCAAAATGAAAGAGATGGCTACCTTTTCAATAAGTTATATCTACTTGCTATGCAGTAGGCTATAATGCTTTCTGAATATTTGATTGACAAATATATCTTAAGTCACCTTATTTACAACCACATTTATGGTCCTTCAAACCTCTGTGATTTTTTTTTCTTTGGTGGGGAGTGGTTAACTCCCTTGTATTAACGCTAATCTAGTCTGTGCACACATGACTAAGAACATCAGATCCAGTGTTAGCTCATTAAGAAAACAAAGATGGGAAAATATAGCCTCGGCAATGTGCAGTATTTGCTATTATTTACTTCGGTCTATATTAATCTTGCAAGATTTTAATATACATTTCGATATTTTGTAGTATAATAATGTGCACCTACATATTGGACATTCATGAAATAAAATGTTACTCTTGCAGAGGCTACACCATTAATCAGTATGTATAAATATGTAAGCACAATATCACAATTTAAATTAATGTAATCTTATCGCATTTTATTTGACTAAATGTTTTTGCTGTTTTAATTTGTATGTTGTATGTTTGTCTTAGTTCAAGACAAACACATGTCATGTTTACCTGTCTTTTATTATGCCTAATGGATATCATTTGAGATGACTACAGTCAGGTCACTACCAGTGCAGGGCACTGGTCTTGTTTAGTGTTAAGGACAGAATTAGCATGTATTTTTGGACCTCATGCTCAGACAGTGAAAATAGGTTTTTAGTAAACATTTTGTACAAATGTGCCTTAACCAACTTGTGCCAAGGTGAGATACAGTACTGTACACGTTGCAGCATTTCTCAGTCGCTTTGGTAGATTTCTCAGATCAAAAATTCTCAAAACTACGTGTTCAACCTCCACATCATCAAGTCACTTATGCACATCATAAAAACAATCTCTCATTGTTTTTTGAACAAATGTCAAATGCTTTGGCACATTCATGCAAATGGTTATGTACAATTGTCTGCTGATTCCTACATTATACATTGCTTATATCTTATTGTTTAAGTCATTACATGCAAAATTGTTGAATGAGCTATAATTCGTATATCTGAGTCGAACAATTTACCAAAGCGAATGAGAAAACTATCTTTTCTTTTGTGCTATGAAATCATTTTTTGTGTTTTCTTTCTGAATCACAATGACACTATCATTTGTTGACAGACCAAAAGTACCGTACTGTAAAAGCATACATGTGAATCCTGTCTAATCTCACATGAAGCAATGTGTGACTTTGTGAATTGTCATTAAAGATGTAGCCATAGTGTAGGATACATCAGACAATACCAACAGAATGCAGTTTTATATAACACGACACAATTTTTGACACAACTGAGCATCGTGTTTGTCAACAATGACACAAGAACTTGACATTCTGATGGCAATGACATGTTCACTGACATAAACATTTGCTTTTGAGAGATAGACTATGGATTTTGAGCAAGTTATGAGCTTTTGACAGAAATACATTGTGTTTTGCTGTTTGTATGAATTATTTTGAGAAATGTACAAGCTGGTTTGCAATTGTTCAGACTTAATGTAAAAATGTACCAAAGCGACTGAGAAATGCAGAGAAAGAGGCTGTCTGCTCCTTCTAGTCTGATCAATTACAATGTTCTAACAGATAAAAGTACAGTAGATGAATGGTAGTATTCCTTTATGATTACCTTTAAAAAATATATCATAACATTTTTGACCAACAATGTCTCAATGTAAATATTGTGCAATGTTTTTACACCAGGAAGAGCCAGACAAGAGAAAATGGCAAAAATCTGCACAGGCCAGTCCTATTCAGCGAGGCAAAGGACATCCATCTGCACACCCGAAGATGATCTTGCTGTCATTGAAAATGGAGACAGCAGGTCTGTTAGATTCATAAACTATATGAAGTTATAAATTATATAATATATATAAAGTAGTAGACAGACACATGGATAGATAGATAGATAGATAGATAGATAGATAGATAGATAGATAGATAGATAGTCACTTATTTTCTTTATCTCCAAAGGGAAATTAAGATGTCACACCATTAAAGATTTGTCATCGAAAACAGTACAGTACAGTAGCCTAATATATATATACAGTATATACAGTATATATATACTGTATATATATATATACACACTGTATTTACATGTGCATATATATATGTAAACACACACACACACACACACACACACACACACACACACACACACACAGTTTTCCAGAATAAGACATCCTGTAATAGAAAATGCTAATAGAAACAACTGTCAAGAGATTATAGAGGTAGTATAGGCATGATATCATATCAAGTTGTATTGGTAAATGTAACTAGCAATATCTGTTACGTTAGGATATGTGTAACTGGAAACATCAGTAAGTCAATGAAATTAATGTTATGGTTATAATATACAATGTATGCAGTATTTATATATAGTATGTCATACATACTGAATGTATAATATGGATTTAAAAGGACACTCCTGAAATTGTGTCTGGAATATAACCTTATTGTCTGAATCCAGCATTACAAAATATTGTTGTTTTGTTTGAAACTCTGCCCTTCCTGCACCTCTAAGCCTGGCATTCTTCACTACAGTTCTCATAGGGTCCCACACATCTCTACCCCTCCCCCTACAGCCACACACAATTGTTTTTCGAATATCAACAATGAGCTGGCTCAGAAATTTGGGAATCTGGGGTTGATGTAACACAATCCAGGAGTGTAAGTTAGAAGTTGTCAAGTGGGAAATGATTTATTGCCTAGTATATCAAAACAAATCAACCACATTAAGGTGCACAAATAAGATATTTATTCTCTTTATTTAGCCTTATGGTTAGTTTCCTTGCTGGATCGTGCCATTTGATAAAACCGTTGATCAGGTCAATAAGAGGACTTGTAATGTATCTGTCATTATTGCTGGTGATGTCCAGGGCTCATTCTTTGTGTGAAGAGATGGATACACAGAGAGAGGAGGGTATGTCTTTATTCACCAGCAGACTTCCAGAGTCCCACAGAGATTCATTTGCAGGTTCCGGGGCAATGGCAAGGTACATAAGCTCTATTAATAATGAAAATGTAATAATAATCAATATTATTATTTACAAGGTTTTATTGAGGCTAAACTCAGTGGTGTGGGAAATTCTTGAAAACATTATTTTCTAAACAAGGTAAACACACATGCATATATACATACATAGGACAGAGCACACATACACATTCATTTTAATGTCAGTAAATCAAAAAGTAAAATGATGACTGCTGTTGTGAAACCTTCACCAGGTTTTCAGATGTGAAATTAATTAAATAGTTAAGACTCCATAAACTAGTAGGTACCGTAACACTGTACGTTTTACCTCATGCTGACACTACAGGCTCTCTCACTTCCTGTTCATGCTTCGGACCTGGGCATCCCACAGGATGCATGGTGAGGTGGAGAGACCCGATTCTTTTCTGGAGCGTTTTCGAGGCCCTGAACTCAAAGACGTCTCCAGCCGGGAGAGCAATGCCCAATCCTTGGGGTACCACGAGGTGGTCCGTAAGAGAAAGTAAGTTTAGTGTGACCATGTGTTCTTTGAATATCTCTAGTCAGAGTCAGGTTGAGACTATCAAGATTAGTGTTAGCAGAAAGGTGATTTATCTAAATGAATTTAAGACAATTACAATCACCTGTACTGACTTGAAGACTAAAATGGAAGTATCAAGGAGTCATGTTGGATTATACTAAAGACAACTGCTAAATTTGTCCCTTATTGAAACTTCATAGACATTTTGAAATCATATCATAAAAATAAATTACAGTAAGTAATTTACAGTACAGCAGCTAGGAGTTAACATTTGAGCAATTTCATATAAAGTAAAAGAGTTAGTATGATGATGAAGACACATTTTGATAGTTTAGATTTCTTATTTATTGCCTTAGTAGTGCTAAAATATATTTTTTTTATTTCAAAGCAATGTCAGTAATTGGCCACTAGCTACTTACAATATGAACAACTGCAACAACACAGATGAGTATGTGATACAAATGTTTGTTATAGTTTATTTTATAATGTAGAAATTACTAGGTGATACTGTGATTGCTTAGATTTTATTTACAATTGTATAGATGTACAGTACTGTAGGCATATGTGGTCTGTAATGGTCTAAATAGAATATGTTACAGTGTAATAACTTTTTAATTTTTCAGTTCAGTATGTCCATGATCCAAAGACATGTTCCCTTCTGGTGAATAACATAATGCAAAATATCTAAACCAATCCAGTCCCTGTTTCTTTGTGTTGCAAGTCAAAGTGCTAGTTGTAGCCTACTGACAAAATTATTAACATTACCTATCATTTATACATATTTAAATATTTGTGCCAATTCTTGTGTTATCAATGTGAACCTATATTATTATTTAACAAATTTTTGAACAAGATGCATTTAACCTAAGACTAGTTATTGATTGATAAATAGAAACACGCTGCCATCTGCTGGACAAATAAATATAAGCCTGCACCATCACCTTCCAACATCCATCCCAACGGAGTCCCAAATAAATAACCCACATACCTTCCCAGTTAGTGGCTCTGATCTAGTGCTGTATTGTCATGTAGACAGTAGACCCCTAAAGACCCCTAGAGACGATATAGAATAAATGACACATGTGATCTGTAGCAAAAAAGAGGACAAGGAGGGCGAAAGTAAGAAAGATGAGAAAAAAGAAAAGGAAAATAAGGAAGAGAAGAAAGAGAAGAAGGATGAGAAGAAGGAAGAAAAGAAGGAGAAGAAAGATACGAAGATCACTAACAAAGATGATCAAAAGAAGGAAGAGCCCCCGTAAGTATCCTGTTGCGAAGGCACCCCAATTTCCCTGAAGACTAGTTGAGACATTAGACATGGAAGTCATAGGTGGTTTCACTGCTGAAAATAAATGCACATGGTCTGCTTAATATTATAAAACAGTTTGGGGAATGGGGACATGCTTGGTAAAGTATATGAACTAACAATAAACTTCTTTTAGGAAAGATATCTGGATTATGGATCCAGCAACAGACACATACTACCGATGGCTTACCATTATTGCTGGACCAGTATTTTACAACCTTATAATGATTGTGACAAGGTAATTACTAATTCAGAGTGCTAAAAACATTTTTCTGAAAGGTATGATCACAAAAATGAATGCGTGTTCCTGATTCCTTCGTAGGTCTTGTTTTAATGAACTCCAGGACACATACACATACCTTTGGATTGTCCTAGACTACACGTCTGATTGTATTTACTACATTGACACTTTTGTCAGGTCAAGAACAGGTCTCTTAATCAAATTGTACAAAATGTTATTACAGTCAATGTTATTGATTAAGTATTGTCAAACATTTTTAAATAACTAAACTACAAACCTGTTATTGTTCCACAGGGTACCTGGAACAAGGCCTGATTGTGAAAGATGCCAAGAAACTGAGAGATAAATACAGAACAATTCCTCAGTTTAAATATGATATTATATCAATGATTCCTACAGATTTGTTATTTCTGAAATATGGCTATAATAACCCTGAGTTCAGGTTCAACCGTCTTTGTAAAATTACACGGTTGTTTGAGTTCTTTGAGCGCACGGAAACCAGAACCAGCTTTCCAAACATGTTCCGTATTGGCAACCTTGTGCTTTATATCCTTATTATCATCCATTGGAATGCTTGCATTTTCTTTGCCATCTCAAAAACCATCGGTTTCGGCAGCGACACATGGGTATATCCTAACATTAGTCACCCAGAGCATGGCCGTTTGGCTAGGAAGTACATCTACTGCCTGTACTGGTCCACCCTGACCCTCACAACCATTGGAGAAACACCCGCCCCCGTCAAAGATGTGGAGTTCATTTTTGTCATTGCCGACTTCCTTACTGGTGTGCTGATTTTTGCCAGTATTGTCGGTAACGTTGGCGCCATGATCTCCAATATGAACGCATCTCGTGCAGATTTCCAGGCCAAGATTGACTCCATAAAACAGTACATGCAATTTCGTAAGGTTTCTAAAGACTTGGAGGCAAGGGTCATCAAGTGGTTTGACTACTTGTGGACAGAGAAGAAAACCTGCGACGAGAAGGAGGTGTTGAAGAACCTGCCCGACAAACTCAAGGCCGAAGTTGCCATCAATGTCCATTTGGATACGCTGAAGAAAGTGCGCATTTTTCAGGACTGTGAAGCCGGTCTGCTGATTGAATTGGTGCTCAAGTTGCAGCCACAAGTTTTCAGTCCCGGAGACTACATCTGTAAGAAGGGTGATATTGGCAGGGAGATGTATATAATCAAGGAAGGGAAGCTCGCTGTGGTGGCTGACGATGGAGTCACACAGTTTGTAGTGCTTAGTGATGGAGCGTACTTTGGAGAGATCAGTATCTTAGGCATCAAGGGTAGTAAGGCAGGGAATAGGAGAACAGCCAACATCAGAAGTGTTGGATATTCTGATCTCTTTGCCCTGTCTAAAGACGACCTGATGGAATCACTCACAGAGTATCCAGATGCCAAGAAGGCCCTGGAGGAAAAGGGAAAGGCTATCTTAATGAAAGATAACCTAATCGATGAAGCGGTGGCAAATGCCGGGGCCGACCCTAAAGACCTGGACGAGAAGATTCAGAGACTTCAGAACAATTTGGACCTCCTGCAGACAAAATTTGCCCAAATGATGGCCGAGTTTACCTCAACCCAGACCAAAATGAAACAGAGGGTAACTGAAATGGAGAGCAAAGTGAAGTCTATAAAACCAGAGGATCTCTCTGAAGTGATAGCCGACAAAGACAAAAAGGTCAAATGATTTTCAAGTGAAATGCTGCGAAAGTGCTGGGACTTTCCATTTACAATGGTAGATTGACACTTTTGAAAGGTTCGTGTTTATATTTTTTTCAAAACCACTATGTTGTTATTATATCACCAAAGTCTTCAAAATGTGTCAAAAATGTGTGAAATGCAGTGCATATACTGCATTTTGTAGAAGCTATGGATTTCAGGATTCTTGAATGCTCTGTTCAGTGACATAGTAAGCAATAGAAAAATGCTAAAGGCATTCTGTTCCCTAATTTACAGCCTTGGTGTTATGAGGAATGTACAAATGTATTTCCTTTTTTTGCCTATATGAATTTTTAAAAGAGGGATTTTTTTATCCTCAAATAGGATGTATGGTATATCTGCTTGGTTCCCAAACACACTGCACATATAAAATGCAATGATGTTTCTTAATGAACACATTGGGTATCATGAATTACACACTGTATAAATAATGACAACTGTCCTTATCATTTTGAAACATGTACTATGATCTATAAATGTCATACAATAAAATGTAAGCAAAAACATGTGCTTTTGATTTTGTAGATGCAGTTACATTAAAAGGATTGCAGGATTTTTATTTTTTTTAATGACAAAAATAGATTAAAGTGTAACTGCACCCCAGCTCTGAGCCTGACTCCACCACCACCAAGGTCTGAGTGATGGGAGGGGAATGGCTGAGGGATATTTGATGAGAGTGTGCTAAGGCTGAGTCTGAGTAAATCTCGGGAACTTCTGACTTCAACATGGAAAAATAATGCATTACACATCAAATTATATGTATATTTAATAATGTAACTTAATTAATCTCAAATTGCATTTTGATGTGTTTTACATATTAAAAAAATATAAAAATGTGTAATATTCATTCATATGTATTATTTTGTGTCGGAAATCTGAACTTCTGAGTTCCAGATATGATCGAATGCAGCATTTGTGTCCAGACGAAAACCAGCAGGTCCTGGGGTGATGATGTGTAGTTCTGTCTTTAACCCATATACACCAGCATTAATGTGTTTATAGCAGATCAATCCTATTACTTAATGTACAGCTCAAAAAACAAATTTTAGGGTGCAGTTACACTTCAAGTTAATAAACGGACAGTCAGCAAATGTTGCTGCTTATGTTTAGATGTTGTTTACAATTTCAGTTTAAATTAATTTAAAAAATATAGCACAGAACAATTATGTTGTAGAGCTTCGTTTTAGTAACGTCATAAAGGCTAGGCTATAGTAGGCTCTATTAGATTTATTTTAAGCACTGTTTGCATCAACATGTTCTACGTAATTTTAGTGTTTGTAAATACGCATTTTACCATTCAGAAGTTTAAGTAACCTTTATTTTATTCAGGAGTTTACCAATCATGTGAATACTATTTACCTGAGATATTATTTGTCCAAATAGAAAACAGTTTCACTAGTTTTGCCACAGCACATTTTGGGAGCACTGTATGGTAGGTACCATAAGCACTAAGGCTTGAACTACAAATATAACAGAAATGCTAATCAAACACTTGATTCGCAAAACTGGATGCTTCTGTTAAATAAAATCCATAGTTCCCTCTAATTAAAAAACAAACACTGCAAACAGGATTCCTTTAAAATAATAAATTAAGGATCATAAATGTGCAGGACTATTGACATTTATCGGTACCATCTTGCCCAGACTTAATAACTAGCAGTCACTTTCTGACTAAGCTAGTACATGTGTGCTGTACCAGAGGGCAATAGATTGTTTCAAACATTAATAACTGTATTTATATGTATTCACTTAAATTGTCTTTAAGTGCACTTTCACAGTTTCACAAAAGAAGTAGTAATAAGCACCTCAAATAGTAGCCTATATAAAGTAAAACAATAAATTGTAAAAGAGGTCAACAGCATCAACTTGTACTGTCAAACTCTTTGGTTAAACCTTATAAAATTAGCTCCATTCATGGACACTGACATGTCAAGGCAAAGAAGTATAACTGGCAGTTCAACCATGGGATCAATTAAATATATTACTCTGTAATGGTGCATTGTTGTGGAAGTTGTGGTTATAAAAGAGCTACAGGTGTAATTTTGTGTTTGGAGCCTTATTTCTTTCACAGCATCCCAAATCCTTTGGCATAGGTAATGGCTTTGAGGAGTCTCTCCCTCAGTTTCTCCTTAGTGGAGTACTCTGGAAGCAGAAGTGCATTAAAACAGGTGTGTGAAGTTGGCAGCCTGGGAAAAAAAAGAGGATATTACACACACACACACACACACACACACCATGATATGCATATAACAGCTAACCAAATAAGAATTATTGAAAGAAAAAAAAATTACTAAAATGTGACGATACCTGTCTGTGTCTGAACCATTCTTGGCGATGATCATTTTTAATTTCCCCAAGCCACCAACTGGTGCTCTGTCGGTTCCTGTGGTAAACTGAAGAAACAACCTCTTCTGCTCCTCTCCAAAGGAGTGTATCGTCGCCCAGAAATCTCTGCGGTCAAAAAAAGCAACGAGGAAAAGATATACTGAATATTTTATCACTATTTATAGGCAATTTAGGCTATGTTTTGTCCAAATGTTAAAGGTGAGCCAAGAAACAACATAAAACAATGTTTTTTGTATCGATATACTTCCATCTAGTTAGTGGCTGATGTGCAGATCCAATTTTAACTCTACTGCATGGAACTACAGTATATCCCTCTATGTAGCTAAAAATAGCTCATTGTGTCCAGTACAAAGCAAGACTCCATCTCACTTAAATGTACATAGCCAGAGTCTAGTGATTAGTTTAGTCAACGTCCACCTAAAAGATTTTGAGTTCGATCCAGAACATGTCTGGCCTACCTGTAAAACGCCTAATCCATACATTCTACAGTGGATATAAAAAGTCTACACACCCCTGTTAAAATGCCAGGATTTTATTTTTAATTTTCCCCCCTCGAAGATTTCAGTTTGTTTTTCAATTGAATTGTTCACATTATAGGTGGAAAAGTTCTGACATGATTTATCTTTGTCTCATTCTATTACATCACAAAAATAATAAAAATTGTAAAGGACCTAGCCATCTAATAGCGATTGATCAACAAAAACAGATCAAATATAATCTACCAAAACATGATCCGATACATACTATATTCATTTATGTATGTATACCATGTCTATTTTTGTCCTAAAACTTTTATTTTAGCAATTTCCAGAGGAATGCATTAAGAAAATAATACAAAATAATAAAACATGCTTACCTGATAACTTGAGAATCTTTGCTATAACCTCCGTCATATTCTGTTGTCTTCTCAAGTGCTTCAAAGTCTAGATTCTTTTAAAATTAAAATAAAACATTTAATATTCTACTACATAACACTGTATGAAGAAAGCTATCTAAATGTAAAATATAACATTTCTTACCCTACTTCCACAAATAAGGAGCTCAACTTCCTCAGGCCTGAACAAATATTTAAGTGGTGACTCATTTGTCACCATGAGGAAACCTTTTTTGAAGGCCTTGAACTGTCTCTCCACACTCTTATTCAAAATGTATTCTGCATAAAGTTCCACAAATTCCTGATTGACAAACACACAAACAAAGAGCTGTTGAAAGCAGAATTCAGAATTCAGCTGCTTCACATCAATGTTATGACTGTATATGTGCTTTTAATAGCAAAGCAAACCCACTGTAGATATTTCTTATTTTACATTTTCTCATCTTGAAAATTGCACCCCTAATCAAAGAAAAACAAAACAAGTCTGTTGGCTCAGATTGCATGCAACTACTAAACTATTGGGTGTATGTCTTGAAGATAACTACAATACATTTATTTTTGCATTAAATAATAATTACGACATTCAATTGTACAGTTAAATGGAATGTTTGCTCATTAGATATTATTCCAAGAAAACTTGCTTTAACCATGAACACGTGACCAGTTACGATTTCACATATTGTAATACTTTCGCATTGGGCATACTGTAAATGTACATATACTGTATGTCGCTCACCTGTTTATTTGTGTCATTAACAGGCATCTGGTCTCCCTCTTCCATTAAGTCATATGTGATTGGGTTACCAAAAAGGTCTCTCTGTGATATTTGGAAGGTGAGCATCATGTCTTTCTCCACACTGCCTGTATACTCTAGCAGCTGCTTCAGACTCCGGTAAAGAACCTGCCCGTATCAGACACATCACAATATACTGTAGATTGTGTTTCCTGCTGCTTCTGAAAGCACAAAATTAAGTTAAAGACACTAAACAAATGTGTGATTTTACTGAACTGACTATTTATACCACATACTTCTCAATGGACAGCAGATATCCTACTATCTTCAAATCTGTCATTTCATATCGATGAAAAATGTTAATGTGAAATAGTATAAATGTTACTGTACTGGATGAGAATCTTCCAGATCCAAGTAGGTGCCTTTCTTGCCCATGAGTTTCCTATAGACAACCATTGGGAAATGCACATCCAGGATGCAGTTATTGTAGATTGCAAGCCCAAGGACAATCCCAATAAGGGTATACTGGGCTTCATTCTCCAGTGAGGAGGAATTAAACCAAAAAAGCCTTGTTTCGTCATCATACGTAAACATTCCTAAGGATGAAAGAAAACACACACAAAACAAATTAGGCATTTTAATTAATTACATTTAAGATTACACAGGCTTAATCCCTGCAATGGGGAATTAAATGTGGTTTCAGAACTTGCCAATATCAGGATTGAAAATTTCCTCCAAAACCAGCATGAAGAACTCCTTTGAAACGCCTCCTTCATCGACACCTTGCTCACCTTCAAACTCAACAAAAAGCTGCTTCTTCAAATCCGAGGGATTCTCCATAGAAATCATCTCCAACTGAAGGAAAACGGCAATGGGATTTCAGACAAGTGACATTCATGCATCCTGAAATAATTCATTCAATGCATGCGAATGGGCTGCGTGCACTTCGACTGACTCTGACGAGGGCATCGTCGATGATGTGATCCCTGCGCACTTTGAGTTTGAGATAGGGGTTGGGCTGCTGTCCTTGAACCATGCTGTAGAGCGCCGTGATGCGCCGCTCACTGTACATCCTGATGCGGTTGTCGTAGTACAAGCCCTGGCTCTTGGTGACGGCGCTGAGGATGAACGGGCAGCTCTGAAAAGAGAACTTTATATCGGTGTCCACTTTGAAGAAGGTGAAGTCCTTGTCCATCTCCACCGCCTCGTTGACAGACTCGTTAACAAAGTCCTCGAAGGGGATGAGGGGGGTCCTACAGTCTAGGGTCCGCACGCCCAGTTCTTTCTCCAGGTGGTCTATCCGAGGCCCCTTCTTGTACAGCTGCTCCTCGCCGAGCAGCTCCTGCAAGGTCAGCACGTCCGAGTCGACGTCCTCATCGTCGTCCTCGTTGTGGTCCGTGTCCAGGTCCCCGCCGAGGACGCTGGCGTAGAAGACCACCTTCAAGCACTTGGTGGCGGCCACTACGGTGGCGTCGTCGTTGACCAGGCGGTCGGCGTCGTACTCGTTGCTGAGGATGGTGAAGGTGATGAGCTGCTGGAAGGTCTCCATCATGCGCTGCACCTGCGCTGCGCTGTAGCGCGACCACAGGCGGGCCAGCTTGGCCAGAGCGGCCACCGGCAGCTTGCCCATGGCCTTGCAAAAGAGCGGCAGCGCCACCTCCAGGTACTCGGGGCTGTGCAGGTTGGTGTTCTCCATCACCACCACGAATATGTTCAAATAGTCGGGGTTGCTTTCATACACGTTGAGGTATTCCAGGTCCAGGTCCAGATTGGGAGTTAGGTAAATAAGCGCATTGACGAGCGCCGCACCGATCTGGTCGTCGGTCAGAAGCCGGTCATACACCCTCCTCACAGAGTCTATGTCAACGGTCACCTCATCCGGCCCACACCTCTGAGCGGGACCCCCGGGCTGGGGGGAAGCAGAAGCACCCGCAGCACCCTCTGTCGGAGGAGATGTCTGCTCCTCTGTGTTCGTGGGAGGGCAGGGAACCTTCCTGAAGCTTTTCATTAGCCCCTCGGTGCTGGAGAAGACTCTGCCTATTAGCGGTACGAAAGCAGAGAAGTCTCCATCCTCCTCGCAGACTCTCCAGATTGTATATACCAGTTCCTCCGTAAGGTAATGAATTTCTGTAAGCAAAATCAAAGAAGAGTAAGAGAAGGAAATACTACAACTGTCTAAAATAAAATAAAAATTCATTCTTTAATATACCTGTAAAGTCTTTGGACTGTAATAGATCCTCGTAGCTCATCTCCCTGGTCAAGTTGGGGCGGATACCGTTGGGACTGCTGTCAGGGTGGACTGGGTCCGATTCTTTCTGAGAAGCGCGAGCGTCACAGAGTTTGGCATTGTTCTTATACAGCTCCAGCGCTTTGACCGCCGCCACGTTGCTATCCACTGGTGGGAAATCCACGCATGATGCACAAAACTCATTTGTGCAGTCGCTATTTCCACAGCCCTCTGTTAACTGCCGAAAGTAGCGCTCAATTAGATGCTTTGCAGTTGCTTTCTTCCTGTACAGAAGAATATTTCAAACAAAATCCATAAATTCCATAATTATTTAACATAAATAGGATTTAAAATACAGTAATTGCTGATGTAAAACTGAAAATGCTGCTGCTACCCCACCACCTCCCGAAAAAATTAAAAAATAACAGTAATATTAAACATATATGAAGGGCTGATACTATATATAGGCAGTTCATGTATAAACCGTGGCACTGTGATATGAAACAGTGCCACAGGAAATATAGGAGATTCAACGTCTAAACATACTTACATTCGGCAGGATTCTGATACTTATAGTAACTGTACTTGGCAGTCCTGTGAAATAAAAGTTACAGTTTTTCTCAGAATTTTCAGAACAGAATTTAAACTAAAGTACTTGTTCAACCTCCACATCATCAAGTCACATCACGATGTCCACATAATAAAAGCAATATATAACTGTTTTGAACAAATTACAAATGCTTTTGCACGTTCATAAAAATAATTGTACAATTGTCTGCTGTTTCCTACATTATAAATTGCGTATAACATGTTGATCAAATGTATTATACTAGCGCTGTGTTGAATAGTCTTACCCCTCAAATCATCTAGGCCTTAGTTCATTGTAGTTAAGTAATTATGCAAAATGACTGAACACGTTGTTGTTAGTAGACCTTTATGTAAATGTGTCCTGAATTAGCTGTTCTCAGGTGAATACTGACTTTCACCTATAAAGGGAAATGTGTGAAGCGGTAGATAAGCTAGTTAGATATTTTAGAGAACTAAAATATAAAAAATATCTAATCTTTAAATGGCAAGTGTGACGGAGATCGTCCGTCCCCCTCCGGGAATCGAACTCCGATCTCACAGGCAGAGAGTAGACGCTCTTACAAGGCAAGCCAAAAACCCATGGGCCCTGGCCTGCATCGCCAGAACGTCCTATGAGGTGTCGGAGAGTGAGGATTAGCACCGCACAGCTACCGGCTGGCCACCGCTACACAAGCATATAGACAGTGCTGTATAGTTCTGGGGTATATACGTGTTTGTATTTTTTTCTTATGTGCTATGTAGTGCTGTAAAGCACTATTCATTTCTTTCCACAATTAAAATGTCAACAAATTACAGTTCAAACAGTAGATTAAGTGAAAATGCAGTAAAAGCGTAAATGTGAATTCCAAATCTCAATATTCCATGTATACAGTAACGTGTGACTGTGCTGTTGAAATACAGTAAAATAACTGTGAGGCTGGACTTTAAATATAAAGCAGCCATGTCCATTTTCGATCGTTGTAATCAAAACATTTGCATATAGTTCACATAAGAAAATACATGTAGTACACTGTTGAGACACATTGAGAACATGGTTAAGCATTTTAACTAGTCTGTTGGTTGACAATGACACAATGACTTGTCATTCTAATGGAACTGACAAGTTCAATAACCTACAGATTTGCTTTTGAGAGATAAACTAAGGATTTTTAGCAAGTTACAGGCTTTTACAGGGAATATATTGTGTTATACTTGTTTGTAGAAATTGTTTCATTACATTAACCAGCTGTTTTGAAAATGTTGAAGACTGAGTCGAAACATTTAGCAAAGCGACTGAGAAAAATCAATACATATACATATTCAATACATAATAAACAAATCATATCCCAGCTCCTAGCTTGTTACATCTTTTATTTCTCATCTGTCAGTATTCCTATAAAAAAATGGACTGCTCACAGCCTGAATATTTGCAGGAACCATGTGGAATAACATTTTTAAATCAAATTACTTGTTGGGAGATGACTGGAAGCTATAGCATTTTGTTCACTGACCCAAGTGTGATAAAATTTCCCCTTTATCCTACCTATGTTGCTACAAATTCAGCATGACTGAGAATAGCCCTTGTACAGTAATTCTGCTTCAGTAATGTGCTATTATTTTTCATACTTCTGTATCTAGTCTATCATAACAGCATGCTAGTTTATTACAGATAACTGAAATATTAAACGGATAATTTGTCTACAATAGGTAGACTAGCCTACACTGTATGTTTATAAGGCAAGGAAACACTTTGAACAAGGGGGGCTATTTCAGAAAGACACCAAAAGCCCACTATGTTATACGTTATAAAGTTTATAAAGTCGTGTAGCTTTCTGACATAAGGAATTTAAAAAACAAAATAGCAAACGATTATGGCTAGACATTATTTTTACGGACATGTGTGGCAATTTCTGTCAGCAAAATGCTTCATACTGTACCAACCCTATGATTTTAGAAGTAGTCCTGGCTGGCTGTCCTGACGTGTGACTGTGCAAATCACTTCCCCTCAGTCCAGATCAACGAGTAGATTCAACCAGTATGAGCTAGATGTCGAAAATATGCAGTTCTTTAAATAAGAAACTAATGGTAAAATGTAACGTTGATTTAGGAGACGAAACAATATTTGGTGAGTAAGTAAAATAATATCCACTGCCGTTCTTGTCAACAACCCAGCTATGTATCCCAGCATGCAGCGCGGGGTTGTCACGACCCCCCGCTGCCCACTTGCATGCGATCATGACATTGTTGAGCAGATTATTACTGTCCCAGCGGGGTGAAATCACGAAGACGGCTATTAAAAATATTGAGAGTAAAACACCGCCAGACGCCACATGGGCAGATATGTTTCTTGCTATACAGGCAGGCCTTTCCAAGTGTACAGTGATCGTACTTTCAGCACTAAAGTGTTGTATGTATAGTTCTATCGTACTGGGTCTAAACGTGTAGCTCTATCACACACCGAACACTAGAGGTGCTAAATTCTCAGGGTTGGTTTCGCAGACGCGGTTCCTAGACGTATTCATAAACTAAGAATCAATTGAGATCTTTCTTTAAGTATAGGACTAGTCACTGTCATAATCCCTGTATCTACCTTGATTCTCCCTTACCATAGCCTGTCTCTGGTTTTAATTGTCAGGCCTACAAACTCATGACAAATAATAACATTTAAGGGGATACACAAAACATGTATGTTCCAATGGAAAGATAAAACACAAAGAAATATAATATTGGGATGTATACTAATACTGCAAGATTTTGTTCTCCAGCATATCCGTAGCAGTCCATAATAGTATTCAATCTATCGTCTCGTGGAGTTCAGATCTTCATTCTTTGGTCTCATCTTGGAGCTTGGAGGGTAGGCCTATAACATGGGACTTACATTTAGTTAATTGTAAGACACAACATCCCAATGTATTACACCTATCTTAGTATGATGTGTGTGCCATTAGAACTGTATTTCAACAAATATGAAAAATCATTGCTGCCATGACTGCATGAATTATCTCTTAATATATCTATAAACTACATTTTAAAAAGTAAACATGGAATCTAAGCAAGTTCACTTTCTAAACCAAGACCAAACCTCAAAAGTAAAAAAAAAACAAAAAACAAACAAACCTGTAGCCTAATCTGATTGCACTATTTTAACTGTTAACAGTAATGGATTACAGTTACAGTTTTTTTGTTGTTGAATAAATTACAAGTAACTAAGTAATTAGTTATTTCTCAACCCCGTCAATACAAGAAATATAACATTATATATGCTTTTTAAATGTTCTTTATTAATTAATAAATAGGTATATGATCATTTGAAAAGTGTATAAAATGCCATATTTTCCTCTCATGGTTAAGCATAGAGCATGGCATAAACCAATAAAAATGAAAGTGTCAAATTTGTCTCACCAAACATGGGTGGGACACTGGACAATTTTAAGTATCAAAATAAAAATTCCCAAAAATGAAATTGATATATCATGAAATAACTGAATTGCTCTTACAGATGCAAAGCATATAGGCAAGTATTTATAACACTTTTGCTAATGGTGGTGGAGACCAACAGACCATACCGTCAGATTCATAACCATTAAATCATTTTTATAACCCATAGATCAATAGCACCTTCAGCAGGTAGTCACACCTTTGCATCTCATTCTGAAAAGGAGACATTGTAAATTATGCATTGTCTAAAACCTGTGCAGGGTAGCTGGGGAACATTTGTTATTCTGTCAGCATACAAGCCTGGGATCGAGTTTTACATTTAAGGTGACATTTTTGTTTCTGCATTAGCCGTGTGTCACACTGCACGCAGAACAGTTCCGTGGTTGTATCTTACATCATCACATGCCAGAGGTCTTTAATGAGCTAAGGCACATGAGTATTTAATGAAAATGTTTACAATTTGAATGACACATAACATAATCATACAGCTTAATCTCTGTGATATTTTTCTACTAAGTTTAGACTTGCAAATTAAATAATCATACAATAATGTCTTTACAATAGAGAAGAAAACCATTATTAGTCTTTGGCACAAATTCATTTTTGCCAAAATTTCAAGTCTTATGTTTTATCCCTATAAAATCTTAATATTTCTGATGATAATAGTCCATTGTGAAATAAACACAGACTTATTCTACAATACATTGATGCTGTATGGTTATGTGTCTCATTGAGAGTCAAACTAAAGGTATATTGAACGTTTTTGACCCTGTCCATGAGATAATCTAAAACACATACCTGCAAACAGTGCAGATAAACTATACACAAACAGAACTTTTCCAATTAAACCAAACTTCTATCAATTGTAGTTGAATATATTAAAGGTGGGGGTTGGGGAGAGGAGGTTGTAACCACTGCCATTATCCTGTCCTGTCAGTCTGTTGTCTGACCTTGTCTGACCTTATCTGGCCTGGTAAAGAAACAAAGACAAATAATGCTCCACTGTGCCTTGCTGGCCAGCATTCCCAGGAAAGGTGTTGTTTGGCTCAGTGTTATGTTAGCAGCAAGCTAAGGCAAACACGCAGCTTGTATCCACTGTGCCTCTGTCCCATAGGGGGCGTACACACACAACCGCAGAGTAGATGGGATGTCTGACTTCACCCTGCCTGGTACAGAGCTGTGCCCAAGAGCATTGCTTGGCCCTACATGGTTTAAGGGTAACAACCTGGTGAACATGCACCAGAAGTAAAGAGGAGTTCAGATGTAAACAGTCTCAGAACAGCACACAGTACTAGTGACAGGGAGCCAGGTAGTCCTGCCTGGCTTCTGCCAGGATGCCATCAGCCCCCACAGCCCCGACAGACCGTCAGTCTCATCTTGAGACGCTTGAAGCTGGTTTGGAACTAGTTGTTCCTTCTCAGCCCAGAGCTGAGATACTTGCTTGTAGCGAGTTGGCTGTTTGCGCCTGCTAAGAGTAAATTATGTGTGGTTTGCTATATTCCTTTTCTTGACATAGACAAAAAGAGTAACCATTAGGCAATATTTATTTCTGCTGTCTGTCTAACCCCCCTCCCCCAACCGCCACTTTATCTTCTACAAAGGCCTGTGGCCATGGGGTTGTATACACTGAACGACTACAAGCAATTATCCACAAGGACACTAGGAGTCTCTGCATTCACAGGAAATAAATACATAAAAAAGAATACATTAGCATACTTTAGCCTTCACGTTTTTTCTGTTGTATTGCAAATATATATTGCTTATAGCTCAAAAAACACATGTTAGGGTGCAGTTACTCTATCAATAATAAGTCGGATGTTTGTAAAATCACCTATTATCCGGAAGATTAACGTCAACAGAAGATTATAAATGAATCATGCAATCATATGTCCTACAATTGTTTTTCTTATTCCATCATTGTTATTCAGTGTTCGGTAACAAACACCCTTTGCTGGTTATACCTGTATTGCCAGCAGTATTAGATTACCTGCTGGTTATAGTTATTAGTGCCTTCCTGCGTAAGGCCACGTCCATCATTTTGTAAGCCTACAGGACAGGTACCGTTTGATAATGTTCAGGATCTTCCATCAGTATGACGTTGACCTACTAGTTTGGTTATGTATATACTGTAAACATATAATAAAGGCCATTGATAAACAAACTATATAGAATAATTATGTAAAATAAAAGCTCATAACTATTTTTATGATCCACATGAAATAGCAACTCTAGGCACTTACAGCATATAGTACTTGGGTCAACATCCTAAATACATACTTTACCTTGATAACTGCCATATGCCGCTTCAGCTATAGACAAATGTACTTGCTATAAATCACTTTGTATATTACACTTTTACTGTGAAGTACTTTGTGACCCAGGTTTGTAAAAAGTGCTTTACAGTACAACTACTATATACTTGCTAGTATTGCTTAAGTATGCCCCTGCACACCTGCACCAAATATAATGTGTTAATGTTGGTATACGTTTACTGGCCACTGTTGTGCTAACAGCTATCTTACAAGATAAAACCCCCAACTTGAGTACTGTGTCACCATTATTACAAAAAGACAGTAGTTCTTACTTTTCAAACATTTTGCCTTACAAATAATACAACTACTTTGTACTTTGAGAAAATGTCTTCACAGCATCTTTGGTAACAGAAGCACTTCTATGGCAGCCTCAGACAGGATATGTTCTTCTCTAAATAAGGAAATCTTCACTCAACTACAGGTGTTTTGAGTTAGTGTCACTATGAATGACTTGGAACAGATGTACAAACACACCTCCCAAGTTACATGTTTAAATAATGACAAGTTAGATATTAAACCATCTTGAATAAATAGTGCAGCCTACAGTTATAAACCCCATTAACACCAAGTGTTATGATGTATAATCATAGTAGGGTACTGCCATATTTAAATTCTGGAAAATATTTACTGCTGTGTATAGGGTTAATGAATAGTATAGCAGGATTACTACTGAAGGTCAACAGCGGTGTATAAGAAGAAGGGCTGTTATCACGTGATTCCTGGAAATGCAAATCAGAGACTGAAAAACACAGAGGGGGGACATAAAGTAGTAAGACTCAGACAGGGCGATTGAGACAGTTAAATAAAGTGGATCTTCTGTGAACAAAGTGAATGCACTGTTCCACAAACTGTAATACACCATGTACAATGAAGAATGATGGCTTAGGACTTATTGCAAACACATCATACAGGCCTGTGTTCTAATTCAGAATCAAAGATTGATGACTGGAAGTACAGAAACACACTAAGGTAGTTCATTCCATTAAATTACTAAATATATTAAATGTTTCAAATGTTAATCAGCATTGAAAAAGATTTGCTACATATACCCTCAACACGTGAGATGTGTGTATTTCATGAATGCAAAACCATTATAGAAATGTATTTTGTAACCACACAGCCTATCTTTTCTGAATTTAAGATGTAGGCCCTCTCCATGTTTTAACACATTTGTACGAATAAACACAAACCAGCTAATTCATAATACACACTAAACAGAATAATATGTATCATAATGTATTTCTCCACTACTGTATTAATTACATTCTCAGCAGAGCAAAGATTGTAACGGGTTCCAAAAACCGCATAAACAATCTGCCCTCTTGACAGATGCATAAAACCAGACTATTTATGAGGCAGCTTTGGAAATTGGACAATTTTGTTCTTGTCGTTGCAGCCTGTTAAAACGATGGGTTGTGAATGGGTCAGGGAAACTTTAATAATCAGTTAACGAGGGCCTTATGACAAAATGCAAATGCGCTTCCTGAACCATAAAGTAGATTCCCACATCTTCAATTGCAAGGGAAAAAATAAATAAGAAACCGGGTGAATTTGAAAAGAAACCCGCTGAATTCATCTTCACGGAGGCTTTTCAACGCAGTCACATTATTCATGTTTTTCACACCCTCACAAAACAGAAGATTCATGTGTATGAAAAATAATTCAACTTCCCTTAGTGCTCATGTAATGCCATCGAAAGCAGATTTACCACGTACATTTGTTGCAGAGGGAATAATAGCTCTACACACGGTATGCAGGAAAAACAGCTGATCAATCTGGCTGGTGCACACAAGGGCTTTGAAAGAGATGAAGAGAGCATCCCCACAATGGAGGAGTCATCATTATCGCTGTGTTCATATGAAAAACGGTCAGTAATTTGACAGTCCCACTGCAGCAACATCAGCAGTGGTCTCTGCCATTGTTCTCCTAATCATACTTTAAAAGGAAATATTAATAACCTTTTCCCTCCTAGCAGGGGACCCAAGATGCCACATGCACACCAGGCAACGACAACCAGCCAGGTCAAATATTCATTTCCTACAGCGATGGTTTTCAGATCATTTGAGGCACCATACAAGTGGTTCAAAGTTTGCTTTGAATGACTATTTTTAATAGCATAACCTATAGCATAAGGTATATTGTATAAATATAAAGCAACCATGAATTATTGGAAACAATTGTAAATGGAAATGTTGTACAAACAGAAAATAGTTAACATTTTGATATCAACCCACAGCCCTGGTCCCTGAACCAATACTTTGAAATCCATTGTAATAGGCCTCTTATCTGTTGATATGTGTAGTGTAAGCTACTGTAATGTGCAAGGAAAAATATCTCCCACGAATAGTGATGCTATTATTAATTGACCTACAACTCTGAAAAGAAATGATCAAAATAAGATGGGTCAAAACATTAGTGTTCCAGTATGATGTAATGATATAAAGTAAGCTTTGGGGAGGTTTTGATATACATGACGTGCCAACTAAGTGATAGCTCAGAAGACAGAAGTTAAGCACATGGTATACAGTACAACGGAATTAACAAATGAGAAAATGCATGTTGAAAATATACAGGAGAGAATTATAAATCTCAACATACCATCTATAAACACAAAATAAACTCACTGAGAAAAGGGGAAAACGGCCACTACATGAATCAATTAAAAAGTATCCTGGGGAAAACTGTTTGTGAAGCTCTGTTATTAGAGTACTTCTCCAGTGTTAAGGCACATTGTATTAATACATTTATTTGGTAAATGGCATACGGTAAAAAGATTGTACTGGAAGATGAGAAAAACATGGGTGCAACTGACAAACAATATATTCAAGGTGCAGATCCAAAATCTTTGGAAAATGTATAGAAAAAACGACATATTTCCCCCCAAATAGTATTTGCTACATCAGAAGTCAGAATGTGTCAGCACCAACACATTCATATTCAGTCATAGTTCAGAAATATACATTAAATTGTGCAAACTTAAACATTGAAGCCGAATCCTTTGTATATGAAAATGACTTACTTTTAACAGCTATTTATTAAATATCAATAGGGGTAGTATTTAAAAACACAAAACAAATTAAAAATAGTTTCTTGAAAATAAGATGTGGACGTAGCATGAAAAACTAATTTCAAGTAAAACCTGGTGCTAGGAAAAAGCTATTTAGGAACGCACACTGAAACGTTAAATACTGAATCAATGTTTCTGCAGGGAAATGCTAAATTCTTCTAAAGGCAAAAGTACATCCAAACTACACTAACAACTGACACCGGAAAAACAGATTTGCATGCTATCCAAAAGAATGTGAAAATAAAATAAACAACTCAAATGAAATGCTTTAAATAAAAATCCCGCTTATGTGCAGACATGAATTTTGCAAAAATAATTTCAGAAACGAGACCTTCCAGTTTTTAAACTCCCTTCTCAAAAATGCCTTTCCTTGTAGCTAAAATGTAATGATACGTACCTTATATCTTTATAAAATCTTGAAAAATATAATACAATTTAATAAAATCTATCGTGCAAAGTTTGAGGACTATAATTACAAGTATCAGGTGTTTTGGAACAGCTGTTCTTCTGTCCTCTGTGGGGAATGAATGGTTTGGTCAGGCCCACGTTTCACCTCTGAGGTCCTAGTGTATGTGACATGCTGGGCGCCCCCAGTAGGGGGCATATTCAGCTGAACACTGTCTTTTGGCATCCGCAAAGGTGTGGATGTGATCCAGCTAGACATACAAAGGTTGGATGGTTCTAAGTTCTTATCAAGGTCTTCAAGACAGGTAGATGTTTTGCTGTCGGGGGACTGGGTCTCCTCTGGAGGTCGAGAACCTTCTTTGGTGTAAGGCAGGTTGCCTACATCTAAAGAAACTAAAGTGTATTTTTCAGAAAGGCACTTTTTAGTGTTGGTGTGCCCTGTTGGGCTGCTATGACCCGTTTCATGAGACTTTTCAGTGTTCTCCGGTTGGAAAGTGTTGGTCCCAGAAAAGCTCTGCTGCCTTTTGGGACTGCAATATTTAGGGAAAGGCTTGACAAAGGACAGAAAGGGCGGTTTGACTCCGAGCTGAGACCCCACCTTGGCCCTGCTCAGACTAAGGATGTTCCTCCGAATTTCGCTGGGTAGTTTATCCAACTGCCTTCCAACTTGAACAGGGCTGGGGAACAGCGTGCCTTGACATGCCCTGTAAAAGTATCTAGAAGAAAAAGACGAATATAAATAATAAAATAGACATTAAGACGCAGATGCAGTAAGCGTCGTGCCAATTGTACATTCTCAAAGATGCTTGGGAGGAAAGCGAAAGGCGTTCTGACAGACAGAAGACGACATAACTCATGTCAAAGCGCTGGCGTGCTTTGCGGTCTGTGGCGTACCTTGGCAGCAGTGCAGTTACTGGGGCGACGACACAGAGCAGGTAAAAGAGGGGGTCTTGAAGCAGCGTTTGCATGGTCCAGTAGGGGTTGGAGGGGGAGTAGCAGGCGGGGCAGGTGAAATTGTACCACAGAGCCACAGTGAAGAACAGGGCGATGCTGAAGGCAATAGACATCCAGTTCATCCATGTCTGGAATGAAGATGGGAATTGGATTAATTAATGACAATTTGTTTGCCAAACATAAACAAGTGTGTCGCTCGCAAGTGGAAGCATGTGCAATGAATAGCAGACAGTGCACAAATGGAAAATTGTCTTTTTTTTCACAGAGAAAGTGATTTGAATTTGATAAAAACAAAATCATGTCTCCTTTCAATGCCATAGCGTGCTCCCTCAAAAGCCCCCCCCCCTCCCCCTCCCACACACACACATTGTACACGCATTGCCAAGGCTAGGGCGATGTTGTGTGGTGCGTTCTGAGCTGACTTGATCAAAAAGTGTATTCGCTTACAATCATTGTCTGCACCTTTAATGCTCAACATTAAATCTTATTTTACTTGTTTCAAGACAAAACAAGCCAAGACATAACATGAGTTTCAGAACATATTCTTTACCTACTGGCAGAAAATGACTAGCACTTGCCTACATTCAGAAATAACATTTTTTGAAAGGGTGTTAATGTTAAACAACAGGGGAGGATCAGGTTAAGGGGGTGTTGTTTGTTTCCATGTGAAATGTAGGTTGTAAAGCCCTTTGAGACTGCAATGTGATTAAGGGCTATATAAATAAAATGGACTTGACTTAAACCACAAATACTAAAAAAATATTTATTAATTTGTTCCACATACAATACAGCACTTTTGGGGGAAAAAAACCAAAATCACACTTAATTACAGTGTTAAAATTATGTGACTATAACTGGTATGTTCTCACCTTGAATTGACAACCATTATTTTACCAGATTTTCTATGCAGCTGTGGAATGAAGTCCCTGCCGGCTGAGCAACCGGGAAATGTTAACTTTGAGTCAAAGCTGTTCACCATGAATACAGGCGTTACTCCAGGAGAGGCCGTCCAGGATGGTGCTTAGTAAGGACGACATTTTCACGTACAAAGCTTGTCAGGATCAAATTTACAGCCTCAGCATAATGGAAACTGCTTTGATCCACTGCAGGGCAATGAATCTAAAAATGGCTCATGACGGTCATGCCATTTACCAGAAGCACACACACAGATAACCTGAGAATTAAACTACTCTCCCAAATGCGAAAAACAAACAAGAAAGAAAGACATGACTATTTGGCGCCTGCATGTGAGTGGTTTGTAGAACGCCTGGGCCGAGGCAGAATAACTGTCAAGCTGATATATCATGCCTGATGCAGCAGTGGCTTCTGGTTCAATCCAATCAGCAAGAGTTAATGCATAAGTATCTATGGGCCCGTCAGCCCTCATTCAGATGGGCACAGCCCGATGCTCTTGTCAGTTGGGGAGGGGGGGGGGGGGGGGGAATTCTGGGAATATAGCACCAATTCTGCGTACGACTGAATTGAGGGGAAACATAGTGTGATATAATTTAAATATTACTGCCAGATAAAAAGCATATTAAGAACTGATCCCTATTACTTTTATTAGAAATACCTTGTCTCAGTATGAATTTGTGCTTTTGAGTTTTGGATAAGTCCATGTTCAAAACAATAAAAAGTTAAAACAGCATCCTAACACGCTAGGCAAGAATCCATTGAGATGAATTCATTAAATGCTCAGACTCAATCAATTCAAGTTTTATTAGGACGGATTTTAAAAAAGGATTATCTGTTACAATGAAGACATTACTGAAATTCTGTGAGCGTCACCCCGAGATTTGTGTGGAGTGGTTTCAGAATGTATGATTTGTCTGGCATATTAGACTACCAATCAGGTGTGAGGGGCGGATCTATAGGGGGTGGAGGACAAGAACGAGACATTCACATCCACCGTCGGTCATTCAAGGAGAGTTCCCTACCATAGTTGCTGATACAACATGTTCACATGACCTACTACAAAATTAATTAGCCTGGTAAACCCAGTAAGATTTTGCTAAAAGCTCCATGGTCCGTTCAAATGTGCATATCAATCTCTCCAATTTGCTTTACATAACAGTTTTTACTGTGAGCCAAACGGCACCAAACGAAACTTTTTTCCCCTTAAATATATTGTCGCAGTCTTACTGATCTTTGTGCATGCTGGAAAAAAAGAATAATCTGATACTTCTACACAGCCCTGGCTTTGTAAAAAAAAAATAAAAAAACACCAACAAGGTCAAAGTAACAAACACAGCTCACAACAACAATGCCCTAGCCTTCGCAATGCATTTCCAATGTGTGGGGCGAAGAATCTGAGGGAGCGCCCTATGGCATTGAAGGAAGAGGTGTTTTTGTTTTGATGCGAGATTGAAGTTAGCAACCTTTAAGTCAAGTAAATTGTATTTATATAGTATCCCTTAATCACATACGGTCTCAAAAGGCTGTACAGGCCCAAAATCCACATGTAAACAACAACACCCCCTTAACCTGCAATTGGACCACCTTCAACTAATCAAACAAACGAAGACAAGTAGGCTTTTCCCACACAAATCGATAACCCTAACCCTAAAGCGGGGTAAACATTAAACCCTTCCTGTCTAAATTATTTGTCCTCTGTCCACACAGGTGTTTTGAGTTCATGTGAAACATTTGAGCAAAGACAAAAGTGTTCAATTTATATTCGTTCATATAAATGCCCAGTACACAAAGCGAATCAGAGCTGTCAAAATCAGCGTTGTTTTCATTAATGTCACTGTATGGGTTTTAATCACATTAGAAGAAATACATCTGTTAAATCAACGCAATTTCTTCGATTTAAAATGTGTTCTCATCAAAGCATCTTACCCAGGTTTTGGTCTCGATACCCAGGTGCAACAGGATTGTGAACAAGGCTAGGGTGGTGATTGGGGTACCCCATGTAAACAGATCCACATCCGAGTCAGAGTATGCCTGGATGGGGAAGAAGACATAATGCATTATAACCCCAGAAGCGTTTACAGTACGCTAATAAAAGTGCATAAAATACAAGAGCAAAGATGGAAGGCGATAAAAACACACTCACAAAGTAAGGAATGAAGAAACAGACAAGGCTTTGGTAGATGGCATCAACCATGTTCATCCAGAACATATAGGGCTTGTATTCCTGCCAGACATGCCCAACGTGAGTCATTCCCACACACATCAATGAAGATATATTGTAATATCCTATATAAATGTGGCGCAGTGGCTATTTTAGCTGCATAAACTGCTAGGGACCTGTCTTTATACTGCGCACCGCACAAACAACCTGAGGAATAACACATTTGAATTTGGAGGAGTACAGCAGACCTCAGAGTTCTGCCCATTGGCGTAGAGCTGAGGTAGTTGGTGGAGAGTTTCTGCCGACGCGTCCTTGTCCAGAGTGCCTGTGACGAGTTGTGGGAAGGCGGAGAACATCAGGTTGAAGGAGATAAGATACCACTGGTCAATCATGGCTGAGCCTGAGAAGCCACAGTAGAACTGATACCAGAAGATGAGCGCCACAAACATCTGTGGGAACAGAAGCACAACAACATCCCTGTGAGGACATAGTCACAAGATGAGAACACAAAAACTCGGCCCCCAATCAGCAGAAATAATGGAGTCTAAGCTTATTTGTAGATTGCTGGCAATACAATTCTAAACATCTGCTTTGTTTCAGCACCACTGTAGCTTAAAAAAAAAAACAACTAGACCAGCAGTTCCCAAGGTGACAGGGTTCAACAACACAAAAAGATTTGGGGCCAGGATCATTGTAGTTAAGTAGCAATGACCTAATCAACAATGCCCACCCTACCTTTAAACAAGTTTAACCCCCACCTTGCTATCCTGAATATGATTTAAGTGAGTGTACACGTTCGCTAATCAAACAACATCTTTAACTTGTACCATTTCTTAAAAGTGTTTAGTATTTTTTTCATGTTGATTATGTTATCGCTCATCTAGTATATATTGGTCTAGGGGAATCATAAGCGACACATCACCCCATTACACTAATGTTGTTGCGATGGCATATTTTTACTTAAATCTTGTATCTTACTTTTGCTTGTATAGGTCTTGTTTATGATCTGGGAGTTGCCTTTCGTGTGCTTTCCCAGAGACTCTTTATATGACCTTTTCACTTAAGACTTGTTTTCTGTAGGTTTGAGATCAGTCAACCCTTTACAGGATACACAGGAAGATTCTAGAAGGTCAACTAATAAAAGAGGCCTCTTGTATAGGATGGTTTACGTTAATGACTATGCCATATCCTGTTCGTGACTCCAAATGTTATGGGGAATTTCTATAGAAATGATTAATTAAACAAAGACTAAAGATTCTCTGTCTAAGTATATCCTTTTATTGAAATTTCCCATGACATTGTCGTTTGACAGAGGGCACCACACAAACTGACATCTAGTCTTGTATTGAAGAGCAAAGCCCAGTAGACCAGTCAGTCCAGCTGGGATGAAACTGTGGGTCAATAATAGTGTCTGTGCAACACGAGGTAGTGGAGTATTTGGGAAGCATTCATAATGTAGCCATTATCATTCGTGCTACACTCATCAAAGTGAGAAATGTGAGTGAGTGTTTTTACTCCCACGGTCAGGCAGGCAAACAAATAAAGAAATATAGCTTACAGCATTCTTGTAGAAGAAGTACAGGATCATATTAGCCAGTCGGGAGTAGCACCAGTGGCCGTGTACAAGCAGGAGCTTCTGGAGATACTGGAAGCGGGGAAGAGCAAAGTCACTTGCCATCACTGCCTGCGGAGGAGCACAAGGACACGATTATAATCAATCTTTCACACATATGTGGACAGAAAGAGACACACACACACACACACACACACACACGTCCAACCATTGCCAAAGAGTACCAATTACTGGTAGAATTGTACTAATTACTGGTTGGAGGTGTACTATTTAGTGAAATAAACATATTCTTGACGGCAAAATTGTGTCTCTGCGTTTAATGAATCTTCAGTGAGCATAATCTCTCCAAAGCAATCAGCCTTCATTGATTTGCCAACCTTTTGGGATTTACAGAACAGCCCGTTCTCCTTTGTCTCTTGGGGCCGGTGACAAATAAAAAAAACAACCTCAATCAACTTCATAATTCACAATGCTAATGACACTTTGACCATTCACAAAACACATCAGCTGTCAACAAGAAAAACAACAGTGTGCGCCTCATTGTGGAGCACGTTACTTTCTGCCGTGCTCTAATAATGGCGCTTAAATGACTACACGGAGAGCTCTTCCCTAATAGAAGAAGGGTCTGTTAATCATAATACAGGCTGGGCAAATGGCCGCGGTGCAGAAATGTGCATCTCAGCACACGGTGGGTTCCCGAGGAGTGACTGCCGTCTCATTAAGACCACGTTTTATTAACAATGATTAATCTAGCCGCCCCTGCTGAGGGCGGGATATTGAGTCCTTAACAGATGTGCTAGGGGGGGGACAGCCCGCCTGGAAAGCGCTGCCTTCCAGTTAATTGGAAGGCTCCATCATTGCTATGCACGATCAACTTTCTGGAACATGGCGAAGCTGGGGAGAGGTGTGAGTGGGGGGAGGGTCAGCATAGAGTAGCTCTCCACACCAGGACGCTGGGAGGTGACCTCAGAGCAGGGATGCCGGAGAAACAGCACTTTGGCTCTTCAGCCCTAGAACTAGAAAGACTCAACTATATAATATGATGTAGTATATTATATGGTTGGGGAGGAGCAGTATACGGGTTTTTTTGTTTCCGTGTGAACTTTGGGCTTGCCCTTTGAGACTGTGATGTGATTAAGGCCTATTTCAATGAAGCTGACTTGATGTGATCTTTATGTTGACTGTCCAAGAGAACAAATAACGATGCAAACATTTTTCTCACCATGAAATCTGTTGGCTACATTCAGAATAGTCGTCGCTGCGATGTTAAAATGCAAAATGTGAATCGTGTAAACGCACTCGTATCTGCACTGAGCTCAAAGCACCCCTTTAAAGTGGACTCAACCCTGCATCTTGTGAGAGTAAACAAATGTACAACAAAAACACACTACAAATGAAGGAAGCCTTCAACACATATATAATCCATGATATGTTTCCCTTGAGTAACCCCCTAGGTATTAGCTAATCACCCTGCTGTGTTACACCCTGTAGTCCCCTTCATTAAATGAACCCCACACCTTATTCAATCATGCTCACGCTTGCTCTCACTGTCACCCAATCACAACTGGCCCCGCCCATAGGTCTCCATACTTGCATGCCTTCTTGTCCTGAGATGCCAACGCCCACATCAGCCACCTGGATCATGCTGACATCATTAGCTCCATCACCTGAGATAGGAGTGGAGGGGAGGGGTTTAGTGAAAAAGACAATCCGCTGTCAGCAGCAGGACGTCCATAGCGCACGAACGTAGCAAATTATTATCAAGAGAAATGTATTGAGTGTGCTGACGGCAGGAGGCGATAAAGCGTTTTGTAAATTGTGCCCCTGTGTGTCATACCGCACCTGTAATGGGAGCGATGTCAAGCGCGCGTACCGTAGCGCGTGGCGACACTCGCAAACTGTTCTGCCGGTCGTCGCCGCCCTAGGGCTGTGTGACGCTGAGTCACATTTGCTTATGTCGGTGGGAAACAGTGCGATTGCCTCGATGCCACGGTAACAGGCTGTAATGACGAGAGAGCCTCCGCTGACTGATTGCGGCGATGCTCTCAGCAGCGTTTAGGTTGCGGCTGTGCATTAACACACGCCTGACCTCGCGCCAGTTCAACTGTCTTGCCTCATGTTGTTGTTGGTAGTGGAAGCTGCCCCACTCCGTGCTTTGTTTCCAACCACGCTTGAGGGGTTTGCACTGTTTATTTTGGGCTAGAGGAGTGGGAGAATACGTGCTGCTGGGCAGATTGCTAAAGCGACAGCTCAATGATCACTGGAGGTAGGCGCTGAAGGGGTCCCAGTGGGGGGGCCTCCCAGACACACTGCGTGTAGCCTGTTATTGCACGGTTTAGGCATATAGACAAATGCTATCCTTTACTAAAGCAAAAGGGTGCAGTTAGTCCAAGAATTGTTCTCTCCATAGGGCAACATTATATTGTCAGCTGTCACACAAGAAAGAATATAGCTCTCTTACAGCCAATGTCGTTATTCCCAGATGCATGGACACAAAGCTAGTTATTACTTTCATCTGTAGCTGGTAAGGATATGCAACTTCTTTTACACTCTTGGTGTCTGGATACTTAAACACAAATGCGGAAGGTTTAAATAGTAGCACTTCCTAAATCTAATAAACCCATAGATTAAAAATAAAAAGCTAGTCTGTGCTATGTGGAGTGTTGGTGCCCACATCTCTCTCTGCTAACACAGCAATGACAGAAAAGCGCTTGGCAGGCAAAAATGATCCTCCTGAGTGCACCAGCAACAAATAAACTGTAAACAGGGAAAAGACACATTGCCTTGCCCATGTCACCTCTATTGTGTCACGGCTTCATTAAACCAGACTATACAACAATAACAAGCTTTACAATTGAATTGAAAAAGTGTTGTTTAGCAAAACCATATACTGTATAGTTTCACTCCCTTAATATAAGCTCACACACATATGTTTAGGATTAAATATTCAACTTGATCACATTTTCTAAAATAAAAAAATGTCTTAAATGCTATGATATAGTTTCAATCCCTCTACTGTACTGGTTGAAACCAGGTGTGTTCATATCTCATGATTCCTCTGTCAAAATAGCATCAAAATATGAAATAATAAAAACAAAAATCATTTAAAAAAAAGAACTATTGATTCATAAAATGCTGATTTTATTTTTGACCTGTATGTGTGCATATAAAGTATAACCAAAGTGAATCATAATTAACTAAAGACCTTGAGTATACATTGCTTGCGACAATAATGTATTCAGACTGCAAATATGTGTGTGTACAGTTAACATATTGTTAAATAAACATTCAGTGTAAGAAAAGACAGAATGACAATTATTGACGTTAGCCTTTATTTGGCTAACGTCAATAATTGTCATTACATCTTTCACACAAGGCATTCAATTAAACAGAGACTACCAAACAAACCATGCTTTGGCCGCTCTGGTCAAGGCGGTGCACGTACCTATGGCCAGTGTCATCACCTGGAGCTTGTTGCGGACCAGCTTGACCACCATGCTCTTCTGCAGAGGGGTGGAGCGGCAGCACAGCACCGAGCGGCAGCTCCGAGCCACCGCCAGAAACTTATCTTCCAGGCTCTCGTCCAGGGCATAGGCCAGGGTACGCCCATCAATCACCAGGCCCAGCCGGTGCACCAGGAAGGGAGTGGCGTGGGAAGCGGAGGACGTGGAGGAGGAGGAGGTGGAAGGAGGAGGAGGAGGCGCGGACGGATAAATCTCGAAGGCCCCGAAGTCCCCCTGGAAGGCCTTGGCTGGCTGGTGGGCGGGGTTGCAGAGGAACTTGGCCTGGATGTAATGTAAACTCTCCTCCAGCAACAGCGCGCATGCCTCCTGGTATTAGAGACGAGCACGGCGAGGTGCGGAGATTAGCATGAGGACATACCATTGCATAACAGGACTCGGCCTGACCTTAGAAACGCACACGAGCCTAGCAAACGTAGCGAAAAGGGACACGCCCCATTTCCTGTCCGATTTTACAGGAACCTGAATCAGTAACAGACCGACAGTAACGCAAATGTTTTGGTGTGATACTCCAGCTGCCTTCCTCTCCTGAATGGCTTGCATTCCTCTCTACTTTGCATCCCCCCCCTAGGGCACATAGGCTCACCCCGTCCTACACCCCCTCCAACTCTGCTGCAGTGAGCTGGAGAGGAAACTACATCAAGACGTTACTGCTTTCATTTTCTACTAACTTGTCATATTGAAAGATAAATACCAGTTAATACAGCTTATGCATGACTGTTTCTGTATGTGTGTGTGTGTGTGAGAGAAAGGAGGCTAACCTTACTTCACTGAATCTGGCAGTTACATCAAATAATGTATCCTGTATGTACAGTACTTTAATTATAAACACAAAACATTGTCTGGCAGGATTACCTGGGAGTCAGCATTGAGTGTTATGATCTCCTCTTCAGGATCCAGAAGTTTGCAGGCATAAGCAATGTTGACGGCCGTCTCCTGTTTGTCTCCAGTTAGCACCCATATCTGTAAGCCCGCCTTCCGCAGCGAGGCGATGGTTTCAGGTACACCGTCCTGCAACCGGTCCTCAATGCCAGTGGCTCCTACAGTATACAGACCCGAACACAAGCTGCCGTTACCATTCTGACTTCCATTGACTGTATTGTGTGACGGTGCCTCCTTCATCAGTTTCACCGGATGAACTGAAACATCCCTTAAATGTACATGCAGGGGGTCTGTATATCTGAGGCTCTACAGCACCCTCGTATGCTGTGAACGTTTACCCAGAAGTTGAAGATTGGTTTCTAGGCGCAGAGCTGACTCATAAAGTAAGGCCTCTCTTCCTTGGATAGCAGTCTCTGCCTCCAGATGGCGCTGCAGCCAGCAGGCATATTCCTCCTTACTCAGAACCTGGGAGGCACACATGTATGTGAAGGAACAGACACATGTGGATAGACAAACAAGTGCATTGGGTAATATCTGAGGAGGTTATCTTAAGAAACACAGTCTTTGCCTACGTGGCGGTAGCACTGTCAATCCTAATCCAGAGGGAGAAACATGAGACCCTGAGGTGGGATCAGATTAGCATGGTGGTGGGTTTTCCACACGTGAAACAAATGGGATGTAATGAGCCTCGTTTGTGGGAGCATAAATTAACAGCATGGGAAAGTGTCAGATTGCAGATGAGTCACGTTGAATGCCACTTTGGAAGAGGAGTTCATGTGATCATCTGTGCTGGGCTAAAAAAAACCATCTTCCTGCCAAATCGCCACCGAGAGAAATAATTTTAACCATCACTTCTCTGCTCTGGCATTAGACTGGCATGACAGAACGGAACGTTGCTGGGTTCTTACTGAAAGTGTCTTCGGCTTTCTTACCTTTTTGGCAATGCATAATGTTCGGAGACCATCGGCAGCATATTGGTTCAAGTAGTTTTGGGTCTTGTAGATTATTTTTCTTTGTCGTTTTCCTTTCGTGTTATCTATACATTGAAGTAGAGAGGGGTAAAGAGAGTCTTAAATGATTTACTTCTCTAGATTACCAGACTTCTTCTGAGAGACATATGGTATCCATCTGTCTTTCACACCTTAATCAGCAAACATGCTGTGCTTCAATACAGCCCTTAAGTTACTCACTTACAGCCCATCTCATGTTTATTGTGTTGTATTATTTTTAGCACTATTGAATCTTTATTATCCTTTATATGTTTGGTATCATGAGTCTGCTTCGCTGCTCACTGATCTAGCATCTTGGTCTCAACTTTCTGGCAGACAGAAATTACAGCAACAGATCGGCTATATCACTCTCCTGACAGCCATGTACCAGCCAACACACCGGGTGCAAAGCTTGTATTCTCACTTAACATAGTAGGTTGGCCTGGTTGACTGCAACCGCACAGTTGTGGACATTTATTTACATTTCAACAACTTAAAACATTTAATTAAATGCGTAGTATTTTACCTAATATTTCATACAATTCTGAACTGATACGCTGAATAGACACATTTTTTTTTTAAACCTCTGAAAACAAATTAATTTAAAGAATATACATACTGTACATTTATTTTGATTACAAATGTATTTTTCCATAAACTATTCGATTCATTTTAAATGTTGAACATGAAATAGCTCGACCTAATGCAGGTGAATCTTGTGACACTGCATCCCAACTCAGATTGAAAACGACTAGACTAAAAAGGTACGCTCAGTTGTTTGTTGAAGCAGTTAAAAAAGTAGGAGCTTTTGGTTTTCACAAACAGTTGCAAAGGTTAGGAGGTCTTACTGCCAGTAAAAACCAGCGCAATATTTGTTTTTCCTGGCCTCAGACTTTCAAAAAGCACTCCTGTACTCTGGTATATGTAGGCTACATATTATGATGTAGAAGTTCATGGAATATTTGTGAACATGAACACATTTCCTGCTGAGGGCGAGTCCAGCAAAACAATTTCTTGTGAATATGTCATGTGTACTCATAAATATTAAATGAAAACAAAACTGTAGTCGTAGTGTAAATTATCATTATCAGATAAGTTTTTGTACATAGATTTGAATTACATCAGTGGTTCTCAAACAGTGGCCCCCCAGCCACAAACTTGTTCTAGTTGTATTATTGTTAATAAAATGTGCATAGATTTGGTTCAAAGGGTTGGAGAACTACACTAAGTCTAAGACAAGTAATATACTGTTATGTTACATGTTAACATACAAAATGATTCAATCATAACGTTAGCAAGCTACATAAAAACTCCAGTCACAACCTTCAAAGCTCCAGAGGTCTAGCATTTGCCTTCTGTGGCTTTCAGTGCTCTGTTATTAGAGTGATATGAGGAGACCTTCTCACTGCCTGAATGGAACCATTGTAGATGGCTATGTTAGGAGGAGGTGGAGGCCAACCTCATACTGGACTCCAATTGGCTGTCTTCATCCAATGGCAAAATGTAGGATTTGTGAGTGTTAGGCACACCCAGACCAGACCATGCCATTAAACCAAATTCAGAATTCAGACATTAAAAGTGTGAAAACTGTCCCAGGTGATCCATTCCAATAAATTAAATTGGCATACAGTGCCAGAATCAGCATTGCTGTGTAGAGGACTGTGTAGAGTGATTTAACAGTCTGTGACACAATGGGATCTGCCAGTTCTTCACAATATAAAATAAACACAATAACACATATAAAAGGCTGTGCTTACACTGAAAACATGCCAAAACAAAAATAGTTTCTCTTCTGTGATCTATGGCAGTTAACGGGAATACATTCAATGAAAGATGATAATTCAGCTGCAAACCACCTTTATGCTGTGGCAAGGAAGACCTCCCCTGCATGGAATGAACAGGAAGGGCCAAATCAATCAGAATCACCAGACTTCTCAAAAAGGTGCATTTCCTTCTTATATAGCTAAATAGCTTGATCCAACGCAGTTCCGGGTGCACACTTTAGCAGGCTTTGATTTACACAATCAGAAATAATTGGATTCCTCAAATGGGCTACTATAAGCAATTACTTGTCCTTCCGGCTTACATTCTCAGTATTAGCTGATAATAATCAAAACGGACCAGCGATATTTTTAACATATGACCACAGATTGTTACACAACAGTTCAGAGTTCAGAGACAAGAGTTCAGACAAAACAACAAAAAATACATACAAGGTAAAAATGGATTCTCATCATTTTGCTTTGTTGCAGTTATGGCAGTCCTACCATCTCTGTGCAAGGACTGTACTTGCTAAGCACTCCTGAACAGACATCTGGTGCCTGTGTACAAAGCATTAGTGAAAAGTGCCTCTATAGCTCTTTGTGTGCCTGGAATACTAACAACCTGCTACACCTTTTTGCCATGACGCTTAAAAGACATACGCCTTGAAACCCCACTGCTGTAGTTCTCAAACTATATCTCCGAACCTCAAAGTGCGGATTCATACAAAGTGTGTGTGTGTGTGTTGGGGGGGGGGGGGGGG
>JAODOY010000019.1:3805207-3842541 GCA_025399855.1 Forbesichthys papilliferus
GTAGCGGTGAGTCGCTGCCCATATAAAAGTCTCCTAAACACAACACACGACTTGTGACTAAAAAGCACACGCCGGGAAATCCAACCACACGAGGAGCACACTTAAATTGATATCGTCCATATGTGGTCTGGCTGTTTTAGTGCCAGCCAAAAATCAATGGGTTTAAGTTGGCCTACCTATAAGCAATGCCTAAGCCTTATCTGCACTGCATTGCAATCAACTGTACTCATTTAGAGTTAAATGGAAAATAATATTTAAAATCGATATTGCTAATATTGCTATAACTAGAATCTAGTTAGGAGACAGGCTTTTAATTCAAATATGGCAAGTCAGATGGTTTGTTACACAGATCCATCTGAGAAGTCACCCTTGACGACGATTTGGAAAAGTGAAAGCACCTGGGAGGTAATTGGATGACCCATCTGTATATCACGGACTAACGTCATGCCAAAAGCGCACACCCGTAGCTGCCAGCAGCTCCTCGTTGGAACCTGACTGGCCCAAAGCACTGGCGCTGTGGCCACAGATGGCCTCTCACCTTCCCGTCTGCTGTGACGGCGAAGAGAGTCTGCTCTCCTCCGATGAGCTGGACGGGCCTCAGCGTGGCCAGGGCCTCTGTGGGAGTGGGCACCTTGACCTTGGCCCCCTCGATGCCTCCTAGCTGCCCCCGGTGGTTGTGGCCCCAGCCGTAGATGGTGCCGCTGCCCCCGGCCGACAGGGTCCAGTCGTCTGGCCGCCGGTTCATCCACTGCACCAGCTGCTCGTCGTGCTCGCGCTTGAACAGCTCGTGGCTCTCGTGGAGGCCGCTCATGCTCTCGTGGTCGGCCATGAGCTCGCAGACCTTCTTGGTGACCTTCACGAAGAGGGCGTCAGGGGAGGGTCAGCGACAGGCCCGAGTGAAAATGTGAAGAAAAAAAAAAAAAAGAAAGAAAGAAAGACAGGCCCCACCTCGTCCAGGAAGGGTCTGGGCAGGGGAGTTCTCTTATCCAGGGACACCGCCACTCTGGAGGCCGTGCAGTACCTGCGGAACCACGCCCACTTGTGGGTCTCCGCACAGCAGGGCAAGGTGTCCAGCTCCAGGTCACAGGCAAGAGCCACCAGAACCTATGGTGAATAATAACTGTGTTATTCAATAACCTAGGGGTAATGATGCCACATGTAACATGGTTATCCATAACCTGGGGGTATTTATGCTACACGTAACATGGTTATCACTAAAATATGGGTATTTATACTACACGCAACATAGTTATCCATAACCTAGGGGTATTTATGCTACATGTTAACATGTTTAAATGTTAAAAAAAAACATTTTTTTAACATTTACCATTTTTAATGGTAAATGTTACCATTTTTAATGGTAAACGGGCTCATTTAACATAGCACTAAGTCGACTGCATCAACGTACTTTGAAGAAAGGGCTGTGTAACAGCTGCTTTCCTCCCCTCACAATGGGGTCCTCATATTCATACTGCCTCTGAAGAGCTTCCGGAAGGCCCTTCACCAAGGCGGCCAGAGCGCTGCCAGTGAAACTCTGAAATAGAACACAAACCATTTTAATAGCAAATTGTGAACAGTTCAACTTCAACTTAGGTAGGCACTCCACTTTACATGTCTCCATTAACTCAAAAATTCCCCTTTGGCGTTAACGGTGCCCACCATAGAGCGAGTGTCTCCTTCGCTGTCGCCCAGCAGCCTGTTGATGTTGATGGACTGGCCGTACTCCGTGGTTAGCAGCTTACGGAGTCTCTGTAGAGCCCACATCCGGTGTCCAGCAGCTGCAGAGAGGCAATAAAGAAATTAGCATATTTCTACCAGAGTGTGATGATAACGCACTGCAAATATTCTAATGCACTTGTCTTCTTTAAAAGGCTTATTATCTTGCTTGTATCAAGATACTTTAGCACAAATGTCAAGTACATGTACTTGCAATTAGATAATTTAACAGAAATATTTGATCCAAAAGCCACTTATAGCTAGTTTTTAAAGTTGGTGTATTTAGGATTTGTGAGCTGCAGCTAGAGCTAGCTAAAAAAAGAACAATGTACAATTTCAACAACCCCAAAAACATCCTCGGCTCCATCGAGAGCAGAGCTGGGCGGTTATTTTCACTGGGGGCCACATTGAAAATGTCAGAGAATTTCGTGGGCCACATTACTTCGTTAACAAAACATGCTAAAACATTTTAAAATAAAAAACTAATCCGCTAACCTTGTTAACTTGCATATGTAGGCTATTCCTACACAACACCATTTTTATAATCAAACGTAACAGTTCACTTTAACTGTTACTTTTTTTTTTTACGCAGCAGTAAATAAACATTCTGCAGAGCTTGTCAAGTAATTTTATGTTGTATTATTAAAATGTTTGATGTACCGGGCGGACCGGGTAGAATGTCTCAAAGAGCCACATCCGGCCCCCAGGCCTGACTTTGCCCAGGCCTGCTTTAGAGCCTGTTGGTATACCACCCAATCCATTGACAAACATGTAGCTATGTGCACACATTCACGTGATTGACAAGCAAGGTAGAGTCACTGGAAGAGAGAAAAGAGGCCCTGATTGGTCAGAATTATTTTGGGAGCAATCAAAACTAAATCCACTTATATAGAGGCAGGGTCTATCAACCAGAGGAAAGATCTTTCCACAGATAATTTCACTCATTAATAACTGACATTTCTATGAAGTCAGACTAAAACATTTAGCTCTGAAATCTTACATACTCCTTTAGATGTTTTCCAGAATAAAGTTTTTCCTTTTCTTTTTAGTGTTGGAGGGGAAATTGAACAACAATACTTGAGATGCACCGATTGACCGTACACCAATCTGAATAGTCCGGTTTTGCCCCAAAACCCGCGATCGGCAATTGGCCGGTTTTTCAAAACATTTCGGCCGGTCTGTGTTCCGGTAGCCTAACACATTTCTTGGTGTGGAAATTAAAAGGTGTCCAAAATAGGTGTCAAGTCGTAAGTAAGCTTCTCAGTAAATTTATTTTTATACAGAGAATACACACTTTGAGTGTCAATATCTAGCAAGTAAAACAGAGCAAAACCATTGGCATAGTAGCCTATTGTTATAGAAAAAAATAAGTTACGAGTCTTATTTTTCAGTTAGCATACTTCACAGCCAGTCTTTATTGTACCGCGACAGTCATGTTGTCTCCGTTTGGATGACTCGCAGGTGGCGACGCAAGGTGTAGATTATCTTACTGGTGGCGACAGTTCGATTACACATGGCTTAAAGATTAAAAGATTTGGGCAGTTAAGTTAAACCATTTCTTTCCGTGTCTCCTCGCTGCTCCATGCACCATCCTGTTAAACAGACGCTGCCTTATAAAAATGTAAACACATAACAAACTAGCGTTGGCGATTAAGGGACCGTCAACAAATTCCTATGACGCTGAGCGCTGGCTTAAAACGTGAGTACATTTAAAATCTGCATCTAAATGACCAAGCTGTGCAATAAAATCGGTGAAAACCGGCAAGTCAGGCTTGACAAAAAACGGTATCGGTCAGGAAAAAATGCAGTCGGTGCATCCCTAAACACAACTGTTACTAAATGAATAGGGTTGGCCTTTGTGTCAGAGCCAGTCCGTCGCATTACATTATATGGTGAGTGCGTCCACTCATACCCAGAGCGCTAAGCTGGGCACAAGCAGCCAGCGATGCAGCAAGGCGTGGCACGATGCCCCTGTTGGAGGCAAAGCTGAGCCTGAAGTCCAGCAGGCACGTGACCAGGTCCATGGAGGGGCAGGAGAGGATGCAACGATCCGACAGCAAGTCCTTGGGACCTGGGTTAAAGAGACCGGACATCATATTGGTCATTAACACCCAGCGGTGGCATTCCTTGATGGGAAGGCGTTCGGAGGCTCACCAGCAGCAGGCATGATGGGGTAGACAGTGAGACGCCAGCCCCAGCCATTCACCGAACCGTCACTGGTGAACTTCCACTTCAGCTCATCCCCAGGAATCCTCAGCTCACTGGACCAGTCGGACCACTCCCGCCCTGGGAGACACAAGGTTTTTTTTTTTTTTTTAAATTGAACAACCTCGGAATTTTGTTTGTAATTCTGGTCATACCAACGGCTGACACTCTTAATGCTGATCTGTCTCCACCTGATCGAACAGAAACAATCCTATTGGCTCCGTCCATGATGGTCAGAGGGTCGTGTCGTCTCTCGGTGGAACACTGCCGGTCAAACTCTACCCTCAGACCCTCGGCACCTACGAAACAAGATGACAGCTTTTACCGTTGAGTGTGCACCTTCTAAACAAGATGACAGCCTGCCTTTACCGTTGAGTGTGCACCTTCTAAACAAGATGACAGCCTGCCTTTAACGTTGAATGTGCACCTTCTACACAAGATGACAGCTTATACTGTTGAGTGTGCACCTCCAAAACAACAGTACAACAGAGCGTTAGCCTGGTTAAAACCATTCAACGCCTCTACAGTTTGCTTTGACAGACATCCATTGGCACAGTTTGGCTGACCAACTGTTGTCTTGTTGTAAGTTCTCAGACTGAAGCAAATAGTCAGGGTGGAGGCACTGCAATACCCGGATAGCTTGAAGGCTTTAACAGACATCGGGATATAACGTAAGGCACACGTCACCTGGAATCTTGACAGTGCCGCTGGTGGAGGTGTCATCGGTGTAGGGGTGGCTGCTCTCCACCACCACGGGCTGGGAGGACAAGCGTCCGCTCTGGGAGTCTGTGGCCACGTCTTCCAGCTCAGTCACACACAGCTCCAGGAGCATGTCAGCCACCTGTGACCGACGACATGAGCGTGTTGATGACACGGGTTCACCACACACACAGAGAGATACACACAGCGTGAGGAGTCTGTACCGGAGGGTAGGCGGTGCCCATGCCGGACAGCACCGCTGACAGCACGTCCTTGCCCTTCTCCCCCGAGCGCAGACACACGGCCAGCTTCAGCAGGTCCACCATCACTCGGGTGTCGTCGGGCACCAGCAGGCTGGTGAACTCATCCAGGTACTGGGGCTCTGGGCCAACCACCTTGTTCTGACTCTCAGAGTCCTGACAGACAAGACAGGGACAGACAGACATTGTTGAGAACAGACCTGGAGAAGTCCCAAGAGGCTTTCATAAAACAGTCTCATAATTATTTAAAAATGTATTAAATAATACTTTGTAATTATCCACTGGTGTGTGTGTGTGTGTGTGTGTGTGTGTGTCTGTCTCTGCGTGCGTGGGGGGCTAACCTCTTTTGTTTTGGTCATGGTTTCAGCTATGATGCTGGCAGCCCCGGGGTCGTCTGTGACGGGGATGAAGGGTCGAGAGGACGCCCCCGAGCCAGATGGCGTCACGGCTGATGACGGGGTTACGGAGTCCTCGGAGGAGGGAACCTGCACAGGCAGACGACAGTTGACTTTAAGATTTTGTTTTAGAATAACTGAATGAATAAATAAATAACGAAAAGAAACGAGTCAATGACATTACCCACGCCAGCTATGGTGTGTCGTGTGTTACACCACCCTGCCTTTCTGCCCGCCCTGTTTTGTGTTTGAAACAGAGGTAACTCCCTACCTCTGCCAATCTAAACGGCAGCTTTCTGAATGTACCGTCAATTGGACTGGTTGGAACCAATCCAACCACGGGGAGCAGTTAGGCGTTAGTGTCTTGCTCAGGGACAGCACTCAGCCAGGCGTTAGCGTGATTCAACCCAGCAACTTCTCAATCACCTCCGTGCGTCTACTAAACAGACAACTGACCGATCCCAAGCCTCGTCCCCCTTAGTTACTGAAACCAAATTTGACAAACATCATAGGCTACAACAGGAAAACAGACCGTTGACTACGTTTCTGCTGAGTTCCAAACTTGCTCAAATGTTATTGGAGACAGGGCAAAACGGGGCGGGGTTTGGGATCGGAGAATTAGGTCAGTGCACTACGAGCATGACGGTAAGCCTGGTGGGTAACCCCCTTACCTCCCCCTTGCGGTCCTGCCAGGGGCTGGGGCTGAGCCTGTCCTCCGCCTCCGGGGCCATGGGAGGGCCCTCCTCGTCGCTCCCGCTGGACGAGGAGCAGGAGTCACACGGTGGCACGGGCGAGCTGGACGGACACTCCAGCGGCAGCATCATGCACGCCGGCATCAGGGCGCCCACCACTGCGTCCCTGTGGGGGGGTGGGGGGGGCGCAATACACATGCACGCGGTCATCATGACAGCAGAACTCGGAGCTTGCCGGCAGGGAGATTAGTTGGCCGTCTTTAACGGCACCACAAGTTTCGTTTAGACCGTTAACGATTACAGCATTTAGCAGAGGCTTTAATCTAAAGCGACATGCAATTAGTACACATGTCGATAGACCAAGTACAGCAATCACAAGCAACGTTCTGCGACAGCATCACGTCACTACGGGGGGCTGACGCATACATGGGTCACATGTCATTCCATCCTCACAGATCACTGCTGGCGGCTAGCTAAATGACGGAGTGCATTGCGTAGCTTCCACAGGTAATCCCAGAAGGCGTGCACGTCGTACCTGGCATACATGATCTGCAGGGCGGACAGCACGTGGGACAGAGCCTGCTGCTTGGCCGGGTTGCCGTCCAGAGACAGGAGGATCTTGGCCAGCGAGGGCCTGTTGGTCTTCACACTGCTTTGTCCGTTCATCTTGTTGCTCGCTGAGGAGCAGTCACTGTCTGACTGAACTCCTGCGCACAGAAACGGAGGGGCAACCATTAAATGCGGTTGGTAACAAAGTTGCCCCAGCAACACCAACGTGACACCAATGGCACCAAAGAAGGGGAATGGAAGAGCTAAACTGCAATGGCAGACACTGCTATGTGCCACAGACTTGGCCCAAACAGCAAAAACAAACAAAAATAAACATCTGCTTAAAATCAACATGACCAGGATTTCATATTATACAGAGCGCAGTTGCGCCTAATCGCCAGAGTGGCCGCCAATTCCCTAAAAGCATCTTAATCAACCATCAGCAAGAGTTTACCCAAGTAGGAGGCCCCCAACGAGTCTCTAGCAGTCTGAAACAGGACAGGCTCGTGAACCGAGGGCGTGGTCACGTCCACAGTCGTCCAGGAAACGCTGTGGGAGGAGCCGCAGGCCACGCGGGTGATCTTGTGGCCATCCAGGCCCTGCACCAGGGTGGGCTTCCTGTTGACGGTGGTGGTGCCGTTCCCCTGCTGCCCGTGGTCATTGTCGCCCCACGCGTACACCTGCATGACACAGGAGAAGTGCCACGGTTGCTACGCTGTTGCCAGGGTACACGTAGAAGAACATTTAATATGGCAATCTATGTGCATTGGACGTAAATTGGACAGTTACAGCTTATAATAATAGCTTATACTGTAGTTAGTCTATCTATAAATAATATTTTCCCCATAGTTATAGAACTATCACCACCGACAGTATAAAGGAACACTGTACAAAAACACACAAAAGAAAGAACTAGATGTGAAGACATAAAAACGTTTTGCAGTGGTCAGATATTGAGTGGCTGGCTCAGACCGACGGAGGCAATTTGTCAAGATCATTACGTTTCTCACAAGGTGAACGGAGCCATCTAAAATATGAGGCAGCCGGTCGGCCACAGAGCAGATACATCAGACCCCTCCCGCCTGGAGCGGAGCCATGACCGCAAAGGACGTCCGCCTGACGGGAATGTTCTGGTTTATTACGCTCTGGTGGATCAGCCGGTACAGACCTGTCCTGTTTCTGTGACGGCCAGGCAGTGGAGCGCTCCGACGGCCACGTGAATGATCTTCTTCCCCCTCAGCCCTTCCACCATCTGGGGCTTCCGCACGTGGACGTCCGTGCCGTGGCCCAGGCGGAAGTAGTCCCCCTTGCCCCTGTACGGAAGCAAGACAACGGTGAGCTGTTGTGTCGTGGGGTTGCGTTACGGGAGCATACAGCTGCACTGCACCCTGCCAGTCTCACCAGGTCCACACCACTCCCGACTTCGTGAGAGCCAAGGAGAACTGTGCGCCGCACTCTATTTGGCACACCCCCTGCCCATTCAGCCGCTCTATGTTCTGGGGGATGTTGCAGCCTTCACTGCCCCCACGGCCCAGTTTACCAAAGTCCCCGTCACCCCAGGAAAACACCAACCCTGGAACAAAACAAAACAAAAGAAGATGAAACTGCAATCATAAAACAAATACATGATAAATAAATTCATCCATTAAAAATTATTCAAAACATTATTTTTTTTTTTTACCTTCATCAGTGAGGGCTAGCGTTTGAGCGTCCCTGCTCCCACAAGCCACCTGGATAACACGGTGACCCAAAAGCACTTTTACCTGGAAAACAGGATAAATAAAAAGGAGGAGGAATTTAATAAGTTTGAATCTCAAAGCATATGCAGCCTCGGCCAAACGTACACGGAGAATGTGAGTTGAATATGAGTTAAAACACTTCCTAGACACCACTGGAGACATGGCCAATTAGTGCACTTTGCAGCCAATTACCAGCCCTAAAAGTAGAATGCACGTACACCTAGTTAAATCATATGGATTGGTAGCAGTACAGAGCCAGCCAGGCAACACTCAACATAATGGGGGTTAAGTGTCTTACTTGGGGGACACTGAGTGCTGAGAAGTGATACTAAAAGAAAGTTCACTCTCTGGGCCTCTGCCAGAGCGCTTCAGCAGCCAATCGGCAGCAAGAGCACACACTAAGTGCTTCTACCTGTCTCCCCGATAAGGCTGGTTTATTACTGCACGCTCGGAGCCAACGGTCCCCAGGACAGGAGCCAGGCCTCTGCCCATTATGCCTCTCCCAGTGTAAAGTAAAGCGAGGGGTACAGCCACAAGTAATACTGCAGGCGCACCAATTTAGGTCTGAGCTGAGTGGTGTTGTCCCCGTGTCCGAGGCGGCCGTACTCGCCCAGGCCCCAGCTGTACAGCTCCCCGCTGGAGGTGATGGCTGCGCTGTGGGAGCTGCCGCAGGCAATGTCTCGGATGCGCTTGGTCCTCAACGCCTCGATCAGGCGAGGCTTGTCGCAGTTCCTGCGCACGCACACACACACTGGCTTACAGGACTGCCCACAATCCAGTGAGCAGGTAAAAAGTCAAAACTTGAAATAAATCTGATTCAAATAAATAATTATAATAACAATTAATAACAAACCATTAATACAGCTCTGTAAAAAACATTACACGTAGTTGCAGATAATGTATTAGTAGTAAAATCAGAGAAATTGCTGCAGTGGACTCTGAAAGGCAGGGTTAGTTATTCAAGGATGCTTGCTAACTTTGACCTCAAATCAAAACAATATCCCTCCGCAGTGCCGCCTCACACATTGAAATGCATGGGTGGTGTTCGCCCCTTTGTTTATGTTCCTACACCAAGGAACTATGTCCTATATGTCAAGGCTGTGTAGAAGTACCGGCAGCACACACAGAACGGTGAGATAGCGAAATGTGAGGAGATGCCTGGTGATTTTGACAGTAAGTGCATTATCCTACAACAGCTAACTACACCTTTAATTGTATGGATGGACAGACAGTAACATACATCCTGCTGAAGTGTCCCAGTTTGCCGTCGTCGCCCTCCCCCCAGGAGAACACCTTCCCGTCCACGGTCAAGGCCACGGCGTGGCGGCCCCCCGAGTGCACCGCCACCTTCTTCACCACGTAGTTGCTGAGAGCCGTGACCTGCCGGGGGATGGGGATGGTCCCGCTGGACAGACCCAGGCCCAGGCGGCCATTTGTGGCCTCGCCGCACGCGTACACCTTCCCCTCCACGGTCACTGCAACACACCAGGCAACATCCGCCGTGTTGAACATTTATTCATTAACACTGGCTTGCTTGTGGACACGTTCACTTTGTGTCTCCGCCATTGGTGACTCAAGAGGTCGGCAGACAAAAGGGAACCTGTCCCTATAAATCTGACTCATGCTACTCAGAGAACCGGGGGTCATTCAAATAACAACATTTGCATGACCCACATGATTTTACTGGTATACTGGCTGAATACAAATATAAACAGCCCATAGACACATTTGAACCTTCACTAAGTTGCATAACCGTTTTTCTTTTAGCATAACTTCTTATTTCAGCATAATATTCGTTTGGCACCCCTCCATGTAGCTTTCTTTGCGTTTCATTGTGACCCAGTGTAAAATGCATGTAAACGACAGACAGACCCAAGGGGATTAACGTAGCCTCACTCACCTGCAAAGAGGCTCTTGGAGCCACCAGCCACTTGCACTACGTTGAGTGCAGAGAGGGTTTCTGAGAAGGAAGGCACCTTGATCTGTGGCAAACACAATCAGAAGATGAGCACAGTGTAGACCCGAGTAGGAGGAATGATTGTGTGGTTGTCATGCAGCAGGGCGCACCTTAGAGCCCTTGAGCCCGCCCAGCTGGTCCTTGTCGTTCAGCCCCCACACAAACACTTTGGTCCTGATGATGGCTGCAGATTCCAGCCCTGACGATCTCTTCCTAGCCAGACTGAGTGCAACAGAGACACTCAAAAGAAGGCATTTATAGGAGACCAATACATTTTCATGAGTTTCACTTAAGGCAGGGTTACACATATCTGCTTATCTGGCCCACTCTACCTCCCAGTAGCAGTTCTCTCATCATCATCCTCCTCGTTGTCCGATGCCAGAAACGGGACGGTGGCCAGATCTTCATCCTCTGCTCTGACGCGGCCCACGATGCCCAGAGCGTGAATCTTGCAGTCGATGCCGGAGCTGCGGCACTGCTTGATGGCGATCTCAATGTGCCGGTGGTACTGCAGCCAACACAAAGCCAAGGCGTCAAGCGCCCAATCGCATGCGCCCCTGCTGGAGACGGAAGCGTCGGCGCACCTACCTCAGTACAGTCGCTCAGTAAAGAGACCGTGGTGTCGGTGGGGTTGATGTTGATCGTCTTCAGCTCAATTAAGTTGTTCAGAGAGCTGCCGCCTACAGAAACAAGAAAGTGATGTCCCAATTCTGCTGATTTAGAACGGAGAAGGACCCTCGAGGTGCAAACACAGCAGTTTTAAACAGGACATTTTAAAACCCTTAAATGACCGAGCCAGGTTTTACCTGACACCACCACCAATGAGGGCATATAGCTGCTGTCGGCTGGGTCAACAGTCATCTTCAGTCTGTGGACGAGAACATCTGGAAAGAGCTCCAGGCGAATCCAGTGCTGCAGCCAAACAAACACAATCCCACCGTCAGGGCAGCGGCATGAGCAAGCCGTAACTTCCAGGATTTTGAGAGTGCGCACACATTCCTCACCCCCCCTACCTTTCCCTGGGACCCCGAGGACTGCCAGCACTGGTCGCTACAGTCGATGAGACGCGACGCCTGATTCACGGAGGAGGAGACGCAGAGGCTCTTGACGGCGCGGGACCACTCGTCGATCAGCATCCCGCGCTGGCTGTTGTGGTGTTTCTTCAGCTGTTTCCCCGAGCGCCCGCAGAACGCCGGAGACTGGCCTGATTGTTGGGGATGGTTTTAGATACATTAGTTACAGCTTTAGTTCCACTACACCCTTTACCCTGTATGTGACGCAGAGCATTCATTACAACGGCCACACACAGGCCGTGTGACAAACCCGGCTCATTGATCCTGCCGAAGGAATGCCTGGCGTTGTGCTTGCAGGTCTTGAAGCAGCTCTCGCAGAAGTCAAAGTCATCGCAGGTGCGGCATTTGAACCTGGGGCCGTTGATGGGGAACATCTGACAGCCGTCGCACCTGACACCAGGCAGGGATGTTGGACATTGTCATCACTGAACTAGGCTGAGCTCGAGAGCCACGCTGCCGGCAGACGGCAAACGCTTTCTGGACGGCGCGGCATAAATGTCCAACGGAATGGCAGTTGCAATGGTGATGTCAGACTGTTTACAAATAATTACAATTATTTAGCAGAAAATGTTTTATAAAATCATGTTTGTATTGTATCCACTATGCTAGTGTTGTTACCAAAAGTAATCCCTAATTTTGCCATCCTGCTCTGGTCCACTAACATGACATCCGGTTTGCCATCCGCCGTGTCCCATGTGAATGCAGCATTAGCCCTAGATAAAGGGCTGGGGGGGGGGGGGCTTACCTCACTCCTGGATGCACGCTGGGCACCAGCTCCATCTCCGACAACAGACCGGTCCAGTGGGACTGCTGGGTGAAGTCCACAATCACGTCCTTCCCATTGGCACTGAAGGCTAAGTAGCACGTTTGGCCCGTTAGCATATTGCGCACAGATAGGTATGACTGTACACCCCACCCCCATCCAATAATACACAGATGGCACGTCAACCTGGCAGTGCATGACGCAGCAGAGAAGGCTGTACCTTTAACAACGCCAACACTCCTGTGTGTCACAGAGCCCCACTTGTATTTGGGTGTCGTAACTGTGGGCTTCACTCTCACTTTGTCACCAATTTTGATATGGGAGGGTGAGCTCTGTGGTGGGAATCCTGGAAAAGGAAGAATAACGTAAAAATAAAAAAGGTATTTATTAATAACCAAGAACCTTTAGAATCTATTTAATAGTTTAAGAGAGTGGTGAATAGTTCTCACTGAAAATCAAGATTGGCATCTCCCTCCATCAAGAGAACCAGGGTAACATCTTACGCTAACCTTTACAAGTGATGTCACTTTGTACGGCACATTAAAACTGCTACCGCTAGCTCAGGTCACAACCGGCTGACCTTCCCGTATGCTTACCGAGGAGCTCAGTGTGAATGTATCTGACCCAGTAAGTCCCGCCTTTCTGCTGCCAATCACACTGCACGTTCAAGTCATGCAGTCCGTCTCGGTCCAGCTTGATGACCTTGCCCACGTCTCCCTCGTACACCTCCTCATATGTTCGGCAGCATTTTACCATCATCCCCACCTGCGCAGACACCCAACACTGGTCATACTGGGGGGGGGCACAACCTCCTGGAGCCACTCGATCTTACTGTCAGGCTACATGGAACACTACACTGCCATAATAATCCATGAAACAGAACCATGAACTGTCAATGTTCATTTTTATACCAAGTTAGCGGTATACAGGACATCACTGACTGTACGGGCACTTTTTCTTACTGGCAGGTGTAGCCAGTAAAAAGATTAATTCCATATGCAATGTAGCCTGGCCATTAGATTCCTAGAAGTTAATGTAAGGTTATATATATAGATAACCTTATGGTGAGACCCTAGGCTTCTAGATCTGTATAGATAACCTTATGGTGATTTTTAGACATTGTAATGGCATATTTTTACTATATTTCGTATAGGTCCTTTGTTCATGGTCTGAGAAATTCCGGTTATATACTTTCCCAGACATTCTTTAACATGACCTCCATGTCCTTTGACTTAAGACTTGTTTCTGTAGGTCCGAGCTTTAGATTATTTTGACGCTCACCAGATATATGCATGAAGACCATAGAGCGCTGTATAAATGGGACCTCTTGTCTAATGTCTATGCTATATATCTGCTGGACCAAACAACATCAAGAAGGGCTTAGAAGACCTTGAGACAGCTGTCTTACCTGAATGTTCTCCCTCACATACACGGCGTAGTCGTCATTGCTTTGGAAGTCCGGCCTCTTCTTAAATGTTTGACTCTCCGTCACCACGGCTCCCGGAGGCTGGTGGAACGGGATGCATGGATTCGTCATGGAAACTAAATCACTTTGCTTACCGCCACGTATGCATGCACACAGGTGACGTACCACAGGGAAAGCAGGCTCCGCCTCCTCCAACTCCTCCAGCACCTCCTCCTCGGAGTACTCCTCGGAGCCGGTTTCTGGGTCCGACACCTCCGCCACATGAATGTCTGGGTGGTCTAGGAGCCAGCCCACCAGCGCCTCAACCCCTGGAATTACACATCAATTACCTCCCATAGAGAAATAGGTAACACACACACACACGTTGCAAATGACGCGGTGGAAATCAACTTGCACTGAACTGGTGGGAACTAGCACCTTAACTAGCCTCCTGACAGAGCACTATAGCACATTTTCCATCTAGAATTTAGTCATCTCTCATATATAGTACACTTTTCCATTTCATTATTTTCCATCCTATTCCCTTCATCAAACTGTGTTTACCTTTAAGAGACTTCATAAAAAAAAATGATACAAGCATAAGCAATGAGAACATTGCATTCATATTATTATATAACAACTGTCTGGTTAAAATGTTCAACTTTCCGCAAAATGGAAATACAGTGACGCATCTCAAATGGAGAGAGCAGGTACTGTCAAATAATCAAGCAGGAACCCCCCCCCCACCAGCATCAAAACACACAACCCTGATGGCAGCCTGAGCGCAGGGCGCCCCCCCCAATACACGCAGTACCACCAACGTACCAGGGGCGCCGGACGCACTGCCCGTCGTGCCCGACAGGGACTTGAGGGCGAACTCGATGTTCTTCCTCTGGAAGCCCATCTCCATGAGCTGCAGGACGATGGGCAGCGGTGGCACCGGAGAGGCCTTCTGCTTCCTCTGCTTGGGCGGCTTGACGTGTTGCACGGTGACGGGCGTGGTCGCCTCGCTGGAGCTGCTCTCCTCCAGCAGGGGAGAGGACGGGTGGGTGGACTCCACCGCCAGGTACTGACACACGGCCAGGGCTGCCGCCTGGCAACAGACGCCCACGGAGACAAGAGGGTTTACAAGTGGAGCGAGCAGAGCAGCGGCTCTCTTGACTTGTTGGGCCTAATGTGCAAGAGCTTCAAGTAAAGCTTGTGAGCCCCCTGGTGCATGTCGCCAGCTATGAACGCCTTATTTTAAATGGATAAAATAAAATAAACAATTACATTTTAAAAGGATATATTAAATGTTTAGGGGGGAGAAAAGTATAAAAAAAAAATTAAAAAAAACATATTTTTCATATTTCCCCCCCCCTTTCTACATTACATCATTACCATTTATTGTTAGATATGTAGCCTGCTATATATATTAATATTACTTTATTATTTAGAGAAATGTTTCCTCTTCACCCTACATTAGACTGCGTGTTTATGCATGATAACCAAAGACATATGGCTCTGTCACCATAACAACTGATAACAGCTTCACTTACTACAGTACATAGACCACAGATATGGTCTCTGGTATAGACGTAGCTCGCAATCGCTGACTCCACCTTTAAAATGGGCAACCAAAAAAAGTTTGGTGCCTGATGCTATGGTGTCGGGTGCCATCTTATTTTGTAGCCTGCTGAAGCACTAATCCGGAGGGGAGAGAACGAGCCTCAGTGGCGAGTTGGAGAATGTGTTCGCTACAGTTTGTGACTTTGTGTGGCGTCAGCGCATTGTGCTACAAAATAAAGCAGACAGGCTAGTATCAACGTGGAAATCATCTGTAATCAGCTATCCTGGAGGAGCTCTTGTAAATAAATAGCTCTCCAGCTAACGTTACTGTGGCCTACACAGCCACGCTGTTGAACAAGAATGCGAGTGCCACTAGTTGGCCAGATGTAGCAAAAAAGTCACGCTGTACTTCAGGATGAAACTGACGTAGTTCAAATGCTATGGTACTTTCTTATTAGAAATCCAATCCATGTTCATAGCAATGCCAGCCAATGCAATCTTGTTATAAAAACTGTCAAATAGATATTTACTTACTGTAGGCTAATCATACCCGATGTTTGTAGAGATATAATAGGCAACTTTCCCATGTGTCTTACATTCCGTAGAGTTTTTTTGTGTTTATCGAAGCTTTACCGGCTGATTGCAATGTAAACAGAATGTAAACAGCTCTGCTATTTTCATGTGACATCAATAGTTCGTTGTGACTGGCTAAACCCATTTCATCGGCAGGCGAAAGTAAAAAAAAAAAGAAAAAAAAAAACGATAATGAAGCAAATAAAATATATGTTGCATTTTTGCATTGCGAACATTCACGCTGTATATGTATGGTGTAATTACCTATAATGCATTTTAAATAACTAAGCATCGCATTTTGGCGTTGCGCTCGGTGTCAAAGGGCCTGTATGGTGAGAATGAAGACTGACCTCCAGCTCCTGCCTGTCAAAGATGGCCTTGATGGGGGAGGGCTGTGTGGCAGCAGACAGGAGCTGCTGCAGGAGCAGGAGGGGGGGCAGGGGGCCGTCGGGAGACAGGTCCCCCACGTCGGGAGACGACGCCACCGAGTCCTCTGAACACACACACACACAAATGCTAATGTGATGTCATGTATTAAACATGACATAACAAACAGTGATATAGCCTACTATCTATCTTCTACTGTAGCTATATGTTTAGTCTCTACGCTACAGTATTAATATTATAGGCTAATGTGTGTGTGTGTGCGTGTGTGTGTGTGTGCGTGCGTGCGTGCATAATAGCCTACTGTACCATTACAAAGTCAATATAGGCTACACTTTCAGGAAAAAAAAAAGTAAAAATTCTCTCATTCTAAGAGTAATGCGAATAGGCTATTCTTCAGAGACTTAACATGAATACTGGGAAAATACAGGCAATATAGAAATCGTTATTAGAAACTACTGTGCGTTTCTCTGTAAAAAATAGTTACATGCAGGGCTAGTAAACATTTTAGCCGGGCTAGTGGACATTGGGGTCTACTAGTCCGGCTGGCTAGTGCCAAAAATCCTTAAGACCTACCCCTGCGTACGCGCACGCCGCGCGCGCACACACACACACACACACACACACAAACAAACACCTTTTCAAGTCCCTCCTAACAGTTTGAAATCAAATTCAAATAAAATAAAATGAGGGGACCTTTAAGGTAGATGGACAGGTTTGTTAACAATCACAATCTGTCCACTTCCTCATCAGTGGGTCCACCTACCCTACCACAAGCCACAGCAGGAGCTGTACAGAGTGGCACGCTTCAAACACTGCGGTGCGTGGCCGCCCGCCCACATAAAGGCTCGCTCTCTCTCTGTGTCTCTCTCCCTTTGCGGGGGTCAGAGGTGGGGGGGCTTACCACTGGGGTGGGGCCCCGTGTCCAGCACGGCGGGCTGGGAGAGGATCTGCCTGAGCTTGTCCTGGTGAGAGAGCAGGGCCCGCGCTGCCTTCAGGATGTACAGCCTAAGCTGCTGGCAGCGAAGCAGGTGGATGTCTACCTGGTCGGCTGGACACACACCAGAAAACACGCATTACTGACTACTGAAGAGCCACTGAAACACGGGAAATACCTTGGGCTTTGTTGCGGTTATAAACACATTGACCTCGTTAAGAAAGAAGTGAGTTTTAATTGGCCAGTTAACTGCTAATTAAGTTTTAATCAACGCACCAGTGTTGATATTAAGTGTGACGTAGACGTATTCCACCCAGTTAAGTATTATGACAACAAAGTAGCTGTAGGAAAAAGCTCTGAAGTCACAAATGGCTTAATTTGGTTCGCTAAATGAGTGCGATTCATCTTAATTAAAACAGAACTATATTGTTCCAGGCTTAATGGAAAAGGCTACAGTACACAAAATGATGTACGCTTTTGTGTATTGGACTAGTTTAAGTGGGAGACCACACCACATGTGCTATCCACAAGCTTGTTTGGGAGCAGTTACGGTACCCGTGAGCCCTCGACTGAAGGACTTCTTCATGCGCTGCTTCTCTAGCTTGCTGCCGGCCAGGTTCACCAGCTGGGCCCACACGCACAGCATGGGCTCTGTGAAGGGCAGGTTCTGCACGCTGAACGACACCACGGGCACCTGGGGAAGAGTGCACAAAAGCAGTGACTCACCCAGCCAGCCAGAGAGAATAGAAGAATAGAATAGAATATAGGCAGTTTAATAAGGGGGTGGGGACTGAGAGCCTTATCCCCCTTTATGCAGACTAGAATGACAATTCAATGTGGAGGTCCACGAATTCCACCTAACATTACTCATTCATTTCTCTCGGGAGACGTTAATGGGTATTTGTAGTATTACATGGATTACCAAGTACCTATACGATGAATCTGATGCCATGGGATTTCTGCAGCAAACTGTTTCAGGGTATATTGACTTTGTTTCAGGGCATGCATGGTAGATTTAGCTGTCTGGATGCTATGTACTTGTATGTATTTTTTTCGCTCCCATAGAAATGCATTACGTCGCCAATATCTTTGTTATAGTCTCGAAAAGTCGGGGACACAGTGCTGGCTAACTGCGTCAAGAGCCGCCTACTTGACAGGATGTTAACTCAGTGACAGTGGGACGTTAAAATGAAAAGGAATTTGTAAAATAAAAACGTACCAACACGACTCTGCCTGTTTTCAGGTATTGTTCTGTTAGAAAAGTAAGCTACTGTTACTGCTTAAAATAAATGTCAAAAGTGAAATGAGTATATAAAGCAGACTACAGGCGTCGCACCAGAATTACGTCGAGAGCAACAATGCCAACAGCCAATGAAAATCGTATTAAACGCATTCATTTCTTAAAAGTGCTGTCTAGCTTACAGGGGTCTATGCACCAGTTGCTCAGCACAGAGTTGCTTATGTGACGTTGTGCTCATAAACGGAAAAAGCCGAGACTACCTTTGTTGTACTCCCCCCCCCCCGCCGAGTCCGCGCCACACCTACCGGCTTGAGCTGGCTGAGGACGCACACCCTGCAGGTCCTCATGTCCTGGAACTGGACGGTGATACGGCCCTTGGGCGTGATGCGGGTCACCGTGCCCTCGCCGTACTCCTCGTGGGACACCTGACCGCCCAGTCGGAGGCGCCCGTCGATTCCCCCGATGACCGCCAGCACGGCCATCAGGCTGCCCGCCCTCGGGCCCTGGGGGTTGGGGAGGAACTCCTCCAGGAATGCCTGGAGCAGATGGTTATGGTCGTCATTAGGAGGTTAACAACAGCCATTTCCCGTTGCAGACACTGGCATAATTCATGAACAAATAACTGAGTACATATTAATCAATGCATCCATCCCATTGCTTGGTAGCACCAGAGACGTTATAGTATAAACAGACCACTTAGAGAATTCTGAATGGAACTCTATGGGAGAAGTCCTTAACTTAGAGAGAATAGAGTACAGTATATCACCTGTCGCCAGTATATGGCCAAACCTTAGCCTATTAAAATGCGTTTAAACCTTATTTTGAGGTAAAGTCACCAAGCGCTTAAAACTGTTTTTAATTATAATTATATCAGTCTTCAGTCGTGGTTACGGTTGTCCTAGTGACCAATGAAGGTGCAGTCACAACCCTCTCCTCAGTCATTAAGACAGGGTTTCCCTAATAACCTTGCGAAGCCTTTACCAAGATGGCTGCCGTGTGGAGCTGCCCATGACGACTAGGGTGGCACTTACCGCTTCAGACTGATGACGGGCCATGACGTCTCCTATGGAGCTGAGCTGAGAGTTGATGTAGTCGTTCATCAGGCTGTTCCACTGGCCCAGAGAGTGCAGCGTGCGCAAGACGGCCACAATCTCCTCCGCTAGCGTGCTGCTGTGAGTGGCCGTCAGGGAGGCCTGGGGGCGGGACTTCCTCTGCCGCAGGGAGCCCTCTGTGGGAAGAATGGGAGGGGTTAAACCGTCACTAGAGTGCCATGGCAACGGAATAAAAGGGAAGGGGAGGGGTGGGGGCGAAGGAGGAATTAGCGACCTCTGAGGAGTGGCAGGTCTGAGGAGCAAGTGCTCAGAAGGCTACCAAGGAAGCCAAACAGCTTCTCCACCAGGAACTTCATGTCCTGGGAGCGCTCGGCCCGATCCCACGACGGCAGGACCGCCTGCAGGAGGCGCAGTGCCAGGATCTATAGACATAGAAGAAATAAACATGCGTTTCCCCATTAGCACATGTCTCATTGTTGTTTTAATTGCCTTTTCAAATGCTGTTAAACAGCACAAGCGCCACTATGACACCGCAGTCCTTATAGAACTGTTTGTGTTGTGTTCATTAGACCGCAGGTGCTGAACAGGCTGTACTTTGTGTAACAGCTAGCTCCCGTCGAGACATAATTAGCTAAGGCTCTCGCACATGTCGGCCTCCCACAACTACACTAAAAGTGCACCATCAATAGAGAATGTCCCCAACGTTCCACCTGACTATTAAAACTCTATTAAAGCAATACTAAACCATGTCGTCAAAGCCTTAACTCTGTAGCGTCCTTAACACTGGCATTCGGTTAAGAAAGGAAATTGACTTTCATCGTTTCACCTAAAACTACTGCTCAATACACAAAGCTGATGGGCAACTTCACTGGTACCGCGTCGGCCCCATCTGCTGCATGCGTGCGTTCGCGCGTGTCCCACCTGTCTCTGCAGCGTGACGGCGTTGAAGGACTGGTGGCCCTCCACGATGCGGATGAGCAGCCCGATCCATGCCGAGGTGCTGAGGGTGCTGCACATCTGGGGCATGAGCGCGATGCTACGGATGAAGCCCAGCGTGCACCAGCTCCTGTGCTGCTCCTGGGACACCAGCCTGTGGGAGGGGCAGCCTGGACGGACGGACAGACGGCAGATTATTTCTTGTGTTTCACGATGCAAGATGGCGCCATTGTCTAAGGCGAATCGTCTGTCTAATCTCGTACTCTGTTGCTTTGTTCGTTTGGATCCGTTACCGTAATGTCTCTGCCTTATTTGTTTATGATCGCCAAACTCCACAACGCATTGGAGACTCGGTTGAACTGTTGTCGCTAAAGCATGACTTAGGTAAGCTAGTAGCAGATCCACCATCGTTCTCATTACATATACCTTCATACTTGCGTCGCCAACCCTGTGCCTTTTCCGGTAAGAAGCGTTTCAAGAAACGATTAAAGAGGCGAGGAAAGCGGGGAGGGGTACAGGCGAGGCATAAGACTTACTCCTATACCATGGATCTCAGTTATGGATTTCAGAGGTCGATGGGTCTTCCCATGCACACCGGTACTGCTTGAGCTCCCCGTACCGTGGCAAAATTGTGCCCGCAGAGGTGGCGTCAACTACTGGAACCTTCGTCAATTGAGTCGGGCCCCTTCATCGAGCAGCGGGGATAGCAGCCTGCGCATGGCTTTGATCAATGCATGCAGATTGCTGGCTAGGAAGACGTTCCTGCTCAATTACTTTTTTATTACCCGCGAGTTGGATTTCTTGTTTTTAACTGAAACCTGGCTCCATGCTGATGAGTCTACCCCTTTCTCGGAACTTCTCCCCCTTGGGTGTACGTTCCTCAGTTTCCCTAGAACTTCTGGCAGGGGTGGAGGTATAGCTTCTGCATTTAAATCCACTTTCCAGTGCCGGCAGACTCCTTCGGATCGCTTCGCTAGCTTTGAGCTACAACTGTTTGTGTTCAATCATCCTTTCCCTGTACTGTGCGCAGTGGTGTATCGTCCACCAAAGTTTAACAAGGATTTTATGACAGATTTTGCTGATCTTCTGGCAGCGATTATGTTGGACTATTATCGTATTTTAATCGTTGGTGATTTTAATATACATTTTGGCTGTGAGAATAATCCCCTGGTCAAGGACTTTGAGAGTCTTATTGACGCTTTTAATCTGATACAGTCAGTATCTGCTCCGACACACGATAAAGGGAACACATTGGACCTTGTGTTGTCCTACGGTTTATGTCATTGAAATTTGTGATATATGTATATCTGATCACATGCCTGTTTTATTCACTGCTGCAATACCTTGTCCCAAAGTAAGAAATTGTGTTCCTACACGTCATTTGCGTGCCATTACTCCATCAACTTCATTGCACTTCTCCGATGCTTTTAAAGAGTCTGTGTTGTATAATCTACACAATGGCTCTGAACTTTGTGCTGATGATGTGATTGCTCTTTTAGAGACTACCTGCACTGATATTCTGTTGCACCACTCAGAGCCCTGGCTAAATGATAATACTCGCTCTCTCAGACGCACACTGAGACAAGCTGAAAGGAGATGGAAGAAAGATAAACTCCAGGTCTCCCGAGGAATGTTACGTGATTGTTATGCAGAATATCAGACAGTTGTCAAAGCTGCAAAAATCACTTTATATTTCAAATCTTGTGTCAAACAACAGGCAGAGGCCAAAGGTTCTTTTTAACTCCCTTAATTATCTTATAAACCCAAGTGAGGCGGCTTCTATTGTGCCTTCGCCTAAATTGCGTGAGGATTTAAAAAAAATGTTTATTGAAAAAAATCTTTATTCTTAGATCTTCAACATCTACATCAGACCCCTCTGCCGCCCCTTACTTGCTCAGCTGTATTTAGAGAGTTTGAGTGTATATCACTACCTTTATTGACTGAGATTTTTAATTTGATGCGCCTCGCAAATGCACTCGTCTTTTAAAGGTCGTTTTCAGTACAGTTGGGCCCTGTATATTCTTATTTTAATTAACAATTGTCTATTGTCAGGGTGTGTTCCAGCTGCCTTCAAACATGCTGTAGTACAACCTTTTATTAAAAAGACTAATCTGGATCGCAACGTCCTTTCTAACTTCAGGCCCATCTCTAAACTCCCTTTTATCTCTAAATTACTAGAGAAAGTGGTTTTTAATCAGTTGACAACATTTTTAGAAAATCAAGGAATTCATGAGATATTTCAATCTGTCTTTAAACCACGGCATAGCACTGAAACTGCACTATTAAGAGTTTACAATGATCTTTTAAATGTTGACTCAGGAAGCTCTGCTATTCTTGTGCTTTTGGACCTAACTGCTGCCTTTGACACGGTGGATCATGGGATTCTCCTGAAACGCCTAGAACAATGCATTGGCATAAAAGGTAAGGTTCTTAAATGGTTTAAGTCGTATCTAACTGATAGAAGTTTTTCGGTCCACATAGCCGAGTTTTCGTCCACCACAGCACCTCTTACCTGTGGGATCCCTCAAGGCTCTATTTTGGGACCTGTTCTATTTTCCCTGTATATGCTGCCCTTGGGGTCTATTTTTAGAAAATATAACATCTCTTTTCATTGCTTTGCCGACGATGTACAAATGTATTTGCCTATAAAAACTTCTGACAAAGACTCTGCGCAACTGATGATGGATTGTCTGAGGGATATCAAATCCTGGATTTCCTTAAACTGAACGAAAGCAAGACAGATGTTCTCTTGTGTGGACAAGGTCATCCTCTGGATGTTCCTCTTGTTGCACTGGGCCCCTTAGCCACTAATTGTCGACCATTTGTCAAGAACCTTGGCGTAATTTTAGATAGTTCTTTTAAATTTGAGAAACAAATTAGCTCTGAGGTCAAGTCCAGTTTTTTCCATTTGAGGCTATTGGCAAAGGTAAAAGGCTATCTCTCCCCCAAAGACTTTGAGAAAGTAATCCATGCTTTTATAACATCTTGGCTGGATTACTGCAATTATTTATATCTAGGGGTAGAGCAGTCATCTATACATCGCCTGCAGCTGGTGCAAAATGCTGACACTAGACTGCTGACTGGTACAAAGAAAAGGGACCATGTAACACCAGTCCTGGCCTCCCTCCACTGGCTTCCTGTACGTTTCAGGATTGATTTTAAGGTGTTATTGCTTGTTTTTAAGGACTTACATGGATTGGCCCCCTCTTATTTAGCTGCACTTATTAATCGTCACTCCCCAGCCAGAGTACTAAAGGTCGAAAATTTAAGACTCCTGGAGGTCCCTAGAGACAGGCTTAAAACAAAAGGGGATCGTGCTTTTGCAGTGGGCGCTCCCATCCTGTGGAATAGTCTACCACTCAATATTCGAGAGGCACAGATCTTTAATGCTTTTAAGTCTATGCTAAAGACAAATTATTTTTCTTTGGCTTTTAACATTAACTGATCTGCCACTAAATGTCTACGAGACCATTTTGTTTGGTTCCCTTGCCTGTGCTATGGTCTACGTTGTTCCTTTGTCTGTTACAACTTGTGTACAAACATCTATTTTGTCATTTTCTTTGTTTTCCCTTTACTTGTACATTTGGTTTTTTTTAAAGTTGACTTATCTTATTGGTTTTTACTTTGTTCAGCACTTTGTGGTCAACCACGATTGTTTTAAAAATTTGCTATAAATAAAATTGACATTTCCCCAGCAAGTCGGATTTATTGTCACAGATGTGGTAGAGGAATCTAACACAATAGACCAGTGTCTCCCAGCCCTGGCCCGCTGCCCTGCACGTTTTAATGTAGACGTCTCCCTGCTCCAACGCACCTGACTCTCATGAAAGGCTCGACCCCATTCATTAGTGTCAGGTGTTAAGTGCAACAGACAAACGTGATATGTGGCATTGAGGTGTACGTGTGTGTGTGGTAGGTTTACCATCGTTGACACGTTTATAGTGTTACAGCTCCTGGCTGTTCATATATATGATTTCATTATTGTTGCTTTAGCAGGCTTGAAGGAACCAGAGCAGCTTGATTGCTGATGAGATACACCTGGAGCCCTCTGGAAGAATTGAAGTCAATGGCAGGCTCGCCCTTGCGCCAGCCAGACGAGTGCTACTGTTATCAGATATGGATGTTCTTGTGGGTAGGAGACCAGGGTTACCGCTGTTTTCGCGTCTTTAGTCATTTAGTTTAGAGTTGTATGGCTTTGGTAGATTATGGAAAGCTGCTGGATCCGCTGGGCCATTGCAAGGTTGGCACACTAAATTCCCCTTTGCTTTTTGTTTTGGTCCGGTCTCCCTCCTACGTGATCCTAATTGTGTTTATGTGTAAATGAAACACTGTTGCTGCATCCTGTGGTCAGTGTGAATATTGTGGTGTTCCTCTGTGAAATGACCCGTTGTCTAAGGGGGCGTAACAATAGAGTTTAAGCAAAATAATTAAGAATTCTTCCTTGCGCAAAAAAAAAAAAAAAAAAAAAAAAAGCACACTCCCTCAAACCCTGACACAACAGCACATTGTGACTAGAGCTGGTCCTGCTACCTGTCTTGTCGCTGGCGCCGCTCTCCACCAGCACCCTCAGCAGGCCGCAGAGGGTGCGCGTGGCGTCCGTCTGCAGCACCTCGGCGTACACGCCGGCCGACAGCGCCAGCGTCTTCAGCAGGTTGACTGTGCTGGTCAGCATCATGGCCGTGGGGTGGCCGCTCTTCTCCGTCGGCTCCGCCTCTGCAGCTGCAGCGGGAAGGAGGGGGGTTAGCGACTGACCGTGGGAGAGGGGGGGGTGGTGGTAGTGAGGGGGTGGTCTGACCTGTGTCGTCCTCCGTGTCAGAGTCTTCGACCAGCGGCTGGGCGGCCGGCGGGGGTTCGGCCAGCTTCAGGTCGTACTTGCCTTCCTTGCCCATGCGGTAGGAGTTGGTGCTGCTGGTGTCCCACTGCACCCGGATCCAGCCGTCCTCGCCCAGCTCCCCGATGACGCGGCCCAGGCCGGGCGCCGGCCCGTCCTGCGTGGGAACATGACAGGGTCCAACCCGGGTGCAGCTGGTCAGTACCCAGGACCCTATGCTATTCTGTGTGTCAGCCAGTACTGATCTAGCCTTTATTTTACATGCTCCAGCACCATACCTATAGTGTGAATGAGCCATTATTGATCTAGTCATATTATTCATCTCTTAATTGGTGTTCATTACACACTACAGTACCTATAAAGGCATAACTGGTGTTCATTAAACACTACAGTACCTGGTCTCCCCACTTCCAGTCAAGCCCTCTCATAACCCTGGTGCCTATCTTCATCATGGCAGCCAGGTCTGGGCCCGTGGCTGGTAGCGGGGCTGGGGCCGCCTCCTTCCTGGACTCCTCCAGCACCGTGGCTGAACCGCTGTGAGCACACAAACTCAAGTCCTCTTCTGTGTGGTCTGTGCTCGGACCTGGACCGTGTGGGCAGAAGAAAAAAAAAGACACCTTGATGCTGCCAACCCCACTCAGCTGTGTGGAATGTGTGCTTGGACGCTTCCAAGACACCCAGTGGTGCTGGGCTGTGACCAAGTCCTGTGTATACCACCACTAATAAATCACATTTTCCATTGTAGGGACACACAGCACTGGCTAACTGGACTACTTTGACTTTACACTTTCATTGGAAAACTAAATGACAAGAAACATGTCATGTTTATGGCCGTTTGCAAGTCTTTTAAATATGTTAAATAAGTTGGCTATGGTTACTTAAAATAAACAAAGACAGATGAGTAAAGCACTGCACTGGCAGGGAAACCCAGACCTTAATGATGCGACATGAAAAACCTATTATCGACTTGCAAAGTCGAGACATTACGTTAGGCTACTAAACGGCTTGCAGATTATGGCGAGTTATGCTTTCTCTTTCCACAACTCCCTTTTGTTCGCATTCCTTCGCTCAGAAATGATGGCACAGTGGAGTAATGACAGCTATCCTCCTAGACACCATTACGGTTTGTTGGAAAACGCTATAGATGTTCCACAACTCTTCCTGCCCCGACTGGACATGGCAAACTAAAATCTTCAACTGACTAACGACAAACAGATTGACGGCGCACACTGTTCCAACAGTTGCCGTGGCGTTGTGCAAGCAGCTACAGGAGTTACTCATGTGAGCGACCCCACGTCCCGATAGTGCTGCCATGCTTCCAGGGGTCTATGCATGAGACGCTCGGGACAAGTCACTTGAGTGACGTGGCGCTGACGGACAGGAGAGGCTGAGATTACGTTTGCTGTGATTCAGATGACAGCGCGATATCAATGTAGCGGCCTCACCGATGAGCCTGAGGATGCTCTGTGTGAGGGCCAGGGTGCCCGAGTTCAGCAGCAGGCTGAGGCTGTTGGCCCCGTGCTTCAGGGACAGCATGTGGATCATAGCCAGGAGAAAGCGAGCCTGTGGAATGGTACCAAGACTTGGTCCCGCCGGGTTCTCATTGGTGATGGTTTGCAGGGGAACGGGCTGTACACCTGTATGTAGAAATATTATTAATCAATCATCATCATCATCATCATCATCATCATCATCATTATTATTCATCATCATCATTATTAAGTATAAAAAAAACAGACATATCATCTACACCAGGGTTCCCCAATCCTGGTCCTAGAGATGTCTCCCTGCTCCAACACACGTGATTCAAATCAATAGCTCGTTATAATGACCAATTCATTTGAATCAGGTGTTGGAGCAGGGAGACAACTGAAACATGCAGGGCAGCGGCCCTCTAGCACCAGGTTTGGGGACCACTGATCTACGCCCTCAGTGTGTATGCAATGGAGATGGCACACTTTATTAGTGCCTGGTAAGTGTCTTACTAGCCTGATCTGTATGAGCGCTGTGATGCTGATTGCACTCACCCAGCTCCTTGAAACGGCCGCTGGCCTCCAGCAGGATGTTGCGGACGTTGTGGATTGCCCAGGAGTACAGCTTGCCGAAGGTCACCTCCAGCAGCATGCGGTTGAAGGGAGGGATCAAATCCACGTCCTTCAGGCAGTCAGACAGGGGCTCTCTGGGACACAAGGAGTGTTACAACACACACAATGCTGTTGTCCATAAAATCCCCAGCTTAGATGTTAAAGATGGATGAACCCTCTTTATCCATCAGCAAATTAACTTTACGTACCCGATGTTGGTCCCTTCTGGTATGACCCTCTGCCAGCCACATAGCATTGCGTACTGTACAGAAGGCAGCAGGAAGCTTTTGGAGGCCAACTTCAGCATGGTGTCGATGCCCTCTAGTCTCACCTCTGCCCTCTCCAGCTGTGGAGGGTGAAGTGTGACATAGGTCAAGTCTCCTAGCCTCACAAGAAAAGCTTACCTGTATCCGTTTGAGTTCCATGCTAACAGGTTTTGGGTTCATTTCATTTAGAACAGGACAATACACAGGGTAGGTAGTCTGTTCCCACCTGTTTCAGGAGACACTTCCTCATCTTCTCCACATCTAGGGGCTCTTCTTTCAAGGCAAAGTCCACTATGGTGGCCATGAGGCTGGACTGGGAGAAGACACCGTGAACACTGTGCTTCAGCCATTTATATCTCTGAACATTGGCCACAGTGTTCAGAAGTGGCTGCCACTTTTCTTGCTGTAAAAAAGAAGAAATGTTTTACTATGGCAGTTTAACTGAGGTTTATCGGAATGGAATGGAACGATAGCACATCACTAAATGTATCCCTGGACTGAGCTGACAGGTGTCAGGAAGATGCTCATTAGCAGCCGATTGGAGGCACATCCAATACACACCAGCACCACGACTACTGCACTAATTGCCATTTTCATTACATTAGAAATAGTGGGAAATATTGATGTTTATACAACAACAACAAAAAACTAATTAAGACTAATTAAAAAGGGAAACTTTTTGTATGGCTCTCTAGTACCTTTGGTGCCTTGCTATTGGTTGATTTTCTATCAGCAGAGGCGTGGCTTATCGGAACGTTAAGCTCCTCCCCATTGGTCCCTTCGTTCTCCAGCTTTGGTTCCTCTAAGTCAGCGGACTCGAACTTTTTCAGTCCTGAATAAGGAAAAGGTGAGCACACAAACGTTGCCGACCCAGCTCTGTTAATAAACCATCCACCGCATCTGGCGTTAACTCGCCTCGCTTTTTCCTGCGGTCCCTGATGAGCTTCTGGGCGATGGTCTTCCAGCGCGGCTGGGAGCTCAGCAGCTTCATCTTGGACACGACGGACAGGTCGTTGCTCACAGCCGGCCGCAACTCGTTGAACAGGAAGCGCAGGCGTTCCACCACGGGGGCGCACACCTCCTTGTACGAGCGGCCTTGCTCCTGGTGAGTCTGAACCCACGTCGTTTAATGTTCATCACACATCATTCAGTTACATTAAAACAGATTGCTGCGTGAGCCTTATAGCAGAACACCCCCCCCACAGACCATACCTTGATTAGGGAACACTTGGCCTGATACACCATGCGGCACACGTCGATCACAGATTTGGGGAGGGACCGCTGCTTCACTTGGTCCACACCCAAGGCACATTGATGGACAAGGCAGAGCGCAACGTGACCTGCGGCGGGAACACAAATGACAAGACACAATTACGAGAGTGGGGGGGAAAACGGCATTAATGAATCCTGTGTGATCAAGTGTACGCCTACTGGTGAATTGTGCTACGGTGTGTGTGTGTGAACCATTGCGCACCAAAGTACCCTTCATCGACTCACGGCAATAACTCACACAGTAGGGAGCAGGGCCAGAAATGGAAAGAAAACAGAGGGTGACTGAATGTGGTATTGACCAGACAAACCGAAGCGGTGTCTAAAAGCAGTCGCTAGGGTTACCTAGATCCTGATGCTTGAGCAGACAGCAAAGCAGCAGGCGACCCACTTCTTCCACCGGGTGCTCCAGCGGGAAGGTGATGGGAGTGATCAGATGGTATTGCTTACAGCAGCGCTCGATTTGGCACAGGAAGTCCTGAAACGACGCCAAGCGAATCGTAGAGATTACGGGTACAACCGCTGAGAATCAGACATTTACGACACGTCTTCTGCGAACGGACGTACCTTCACGGTGTGGTCCTGAGTGTTGTTGTCGGCGATGGCCTGCAGGAAGGGCTGCGCGTGGTCGCTGAGGGTGATCCTGGTGGAGTACAGCTTGGCCTTGTCGGGCGTGTTGGAGCCTGGAGAGCTGCAGTGGTCCTCGTCCTTCTCCTCGTTGTAGTTGTAGTGGACCTGGCTGGTCTGCAGGCCTCCGGAAAACATGGACGACTGGAGCCATTCTGAGGAGGGGCCGACGCAGAGGGCTTGTCGTCAGATACGCGCGCGCGGGACAGACGCGTTTATACCAGCGCTCATCAAACTTGTTAAAGCCACAGAACCCGCGGCAAAGAGGGGCTTCTTTACTGGCATTTAATACAGCATTTTCTGCATTTATGAATATGTATAAAAAAGGTTATCCACTTTAATCAAAATGATGTTCAAAATATGTAACGACCATTTGACCCTTACAGTTTATTTTATGTGAGGTGCATGCATTTAATTACTTATTGAAATCATCGGCCGTGCAACACAAGTACATAATATCCCGTCGCTCACTATTTCACTAACAATATTAATAATAATAATAATAATAATAATCTCACTGGCACATTCTATCTCCATGGGTGACAGAGGGCTGCTCAAGGCCAGGTAGGAAGCATGCAGCCCCAGCAGAAGCCCCAGGTTTCTCTCGGTGTCAATGAGTGGGGAGGACAGACTGCTGAGGTCGGGGGTTGTGACTGTCTCCTGGTTGGGCTGGGGAAGAGCAGACGACAGTGTTAGAAACTCACGTTCACTTCATTGTCCCTTTTATAACAAACATGTTGCATAAAGAAAGTACAGGAAAGACAGAAATAACACACTGTGTGAATAAATATGCAAATGCAATACACGTCATAAGCTAATAACAGCGCTAGCATGGCGCTAGGCTGGGTACCTCCATGTATTGGCCAACGCAAAAGGCCTGCATGGACTCCCTCGTGTCTTCAAACTGTAGGGCAGCTTCCAAAGCAACCACAGGGTCCTCCCCTGCAAACTGGGCTGTGAGAGATCACCAGAAGAGATGTCACAACATGACAATATTTCCACGCCAACGGTGCGTGCGATGTAGGTAGACGCCCCCTACCTAGAACGCTGTTGCCTGTGAGGGACTGGGACTGAGCCTGGAAGTCTTTGATGTCGTAGACCTTGCCGTCGATGACGGTCCAGAAGCCCCCGTCCTTGTTATGGTTCTCCAGGTCAGCTTTGCGAATGAGGGACACCTCCTCGTTGTTCTTGGAACTCTGTCCTGTGAAGAATGAGCCTGCCACAGCAGAGCAAGAATGAGTTACGTTCAAAGACACCGCTCTCTGTTCCCATATCTACAGTACTGTATGCCTATTGAAAACACTACAGGTCAGATAGTTACCATCATTCATTTAATAATTACCAGCTATAAGATGCACAGCACAATAGATAATGAGAAATTAATTTGCACCGTTCACCAGGTCAGATAATAGTAATAAAAGGGCCTGTACATTTAAATTAGCTATATAAAACTATATAAAACAGCTCTGTTATTTAGTATTTTACTAATATACAATGCAGAAATAATAAGAAACAATTGTTAACTATATAATTTGTAATTTTACGTAATATTTTGTTGGCTCGTTTCAACTACAGTCAAGTGCGGTCTGCAAGGCTTTAACGTCATCCTATCATGCCAGTATGCCCTGGCGCTGTACCCATAATGCCAGGCCAGGCCAGGTCTTCATTGTCGTCCCTCTCGTGGCCTGGAGCCAGGTGGTTGAACCGGTCCAGGTGCTCCAGGAGCCCCGCCAGCAGTGGGACGGAGCCCGTCTCCTGCATCAGACCCGCGTCGATGGTGAGCAGGAGGATGATGGACACCACCAGCTCGGGAAGCAGCACGCCTAAGGCAAGACACAGGCGTCACCGTCGGTTACGCCACCCAGTCGCCCCCCGCCCTAACCCGCGTGCTCCCAAAGCACGAGATATAGACGAGGTTGTACCGGTCAGATCTCCCTCGATGACGCGCGACACCTCGGCGAAGTGGCGGCGGCCGGTGAAGGCGATGCTCGTGGCCACGGGGAGGATGTCCCCGATGTGCGTGCACAGCAGAGCGGTGTACTTCTTCAACAGGGAGCCCACGCCCAGCAGCTCGGGGCCGGCGGCCAGCGTGCCGTGGCCGCTGATGTTCTCCATGCCGCTGACGCCCAGGTACAGCTTGCTCACCAGCAGCCTCTGGAAGCGCAGCAGCAGGTCCAGGGAGGCCGAGCGCTCCTTGCTGACCTGCTCTGCGTCCAGGCAGTTGGAGATGCGGCGGGCCACGTCCTTCAACCTCGCGATGGTCTGGGAGGCTATGTTCCTGTTGTGAACACAGGGCCGTGAGTTCCTGGTCTACATAAGTCTCGCCAGCCTTCGCTTGGGTAGAGTCTGAGGTGTGGAGACCCGCCTACTAGACAGGAGAGGTAGATTGATTGACGACTAGCCTGACTAAACCACACGACAAGTCTGGCTGTTTGCAGGTCTTTGGAAATGTGTTCAATTAAAGTATTCTACGGTTATTGCCTAAACTAAATGGAAGGACTGACATTTGTCAATAATGCACTACACTAGTCAAATTCCTTACGGACATTAATGCGAGTGACAATGCTAACAGCCAATGGAAATCCACTACCACACTTCCTGGTAGTGCTGACATGCTTACAGGGGTCTGTGCATCATCAGACATAGACATGCAGCACAAAGATCCTTCTGTGGAACTAATGGACAATTCACGCTATTCACTGAGAAGAAGAAGCCTGGCCGAGACTATAGATATTTACGTATGTGTGCAATGCTAAAACGCAGTGTCGCACACGATGCAACAGACGGCTACCTCAACAGCTGCTGCACAAGCTGCACTAGGGGCAGGCTGTGCTTGCCGGCAGACTCGTAGATGCCGGTGTTGATGAGGTCTTTGTCCAGCATGGTGCGGCCGCGGTGCATGGTGGAGGCGTTGGCCTCCTGCTCGTCGATCTCCTTCTCCTTCTGAGCCTCCTTCTTGGCCTCAATATCCTTATGTGGAGATACGGGAAGGGGGTGTAAATGTGTTATTCTTTGTTCTCACACCAGAGGCAGAACCAGGCTACGTGCTCCATCTGTGTTGAGTTCACTCCCCTGGAGGACACCTGTGGTAGTGCATGGTTGGGTAAAAATATAAATACAAATAAATATGGACTATTTATTTTCTGAACCTGAACTACTCCAGACAGTAGATAATTAAACTTGGGGGGGTGGGAAGAAAGAAAGAAAGAAAGGCTAAATCAATTTTCTATAAAATAAAAATAAAAATCGATAAACACCCAAATGTATTCAACACAAAGCAATCCTGGAATACTGTGGCCTTAGCAGATTGAACTTCAAGCTCCATGTCCCATTCCTGGGAGTTAATTCGACGAGTGGTGATTCGTGCGTTAAATGCACTGACCTGGATCTCCGCGGTGATCGCTGCATTCAGGGCCGAATCCAGACCGCCGTCGGCCATCAAACTGCTCACCAACAGGTCGATCATGAAGTGGCGCCCGGGGCTGACGCTCATGTCATTTCCAGATGCTGGGAAACGGAGCAAGAGAGAACAAATTCAATGTCGAGTTAATAAGAAAACATACAGCGAGACAAGATCCTATCGACACCCTGAGGAAAAGTTCAGGCGTTTCAGCAGCAAATAGAGGTAAACAAGCCAAACACCCTCCTCGGGTCACAAAGCACGTGGCCTCCACTCGCCTGCATTGGGGAGCAGAGAGGACAGAGCCCTGGCTCTCTCCTCGGCCGTGGGCAGCAGCACAGACCAGCCGCTCTGGAGGACGGTCTGGGCCGCTGCCTGCACCGTGTTGAGCACGCCGGCATTGCTGGCCAACATCACCACAGTCTGCTTCAGGTTGTTGAGCAGCGTGCTACCGAGGCCCAGGCCCAGCTCCTCTGGGTCCACCTGGTTGCTAATGGCCGAATGGATCTGAAGGAAACACGCACGCGCACACACACACATGCACACACACCGTTAAAATGGTGGCTTCTCCTTAAGGCCCTTTCAGACATCGGCACCACAGCGCTCTGAAACCCATCGTGTGTGAAGGGCTGTGTCGTGAAGGGCTGTGTCGTGAAGGGCTGTGTCGTGAAGGGCTGTGTCGTGAAGGGCTGTGTCGTGACACGGCGGCTTTCCGCTGCGTAGAGGAAAAGCCTGGGCAGCAGCCACAGTGTGTCTCTCGCCACAACTCTCACTGTGGCGAATACCCGCGCCGGCCAATAGCAACGAGGCAGCCAGCAAGGCAAACGATAACATCCCATCTGAAAGGGTGCTCCGTCATCACGGCCGCAAGAATATCAGTGTTAAGAACAGGGCGACGGCCTACCTGGAGACGCAGCAGGTTGAGAGTGGACACCACCATGCACTCCTTCTCCTGCGGCGGGGGCCAGTCTGAGCTGCCGTCCATGCCCTCGCTGACCTGACGCAGCAGCAGGTCCAGCTGCTCAAACGTCATGGGACACACGTCCACCACGAACGGCACGCGCTGCCCCACAGACCACTCCGAGCACGAGGACCAGGCGAAGCTCTGTCAACACATTGTCAAATACCTTCATAGCTGTAGGGATGGCAGTCACCGTCTCCTGGCATCATTTAATAAGCCTGTTGACGGCCCATTCGTGCTATTAGCTATGTTACTTGATAGACACGTCATTAGTCTCGCGTAGAAGTCTGGGACACTGCGTCAGTCCCCGCCTACTTGACAAGCGAGGTATTTTGATTGACATGCACGATGACCAACCAATGTAACTCAATGACCAAATCGACTTAAACGAACGAAGGGGGATTTGTCGGAAAACTAAACAACAGGACTCCTAAATCTGTTTCTGCTTAAAACAACTGTTTAATTTTATATTAGTAAATAAAGCAGTGCATTAGCGTCGCAAAGGAAATTACGGGATACATACTTATGAGTGACAATGCTATCAACAGCGTCACTTCCCGAAGGTCCTAGAGTCCTGTGTCGAGCTTACAGGGTATGCATCAGCACAGAGTTGCTTGTGTGACTAAATGCCAATGGTCAGAAAGAGGCTGAGACTACTACATGCCGGTGATTTGAGCCGATCACTTACGGCACCTGCAATAACCCCTGGATAACCTGTAAGTGGCGCTGTCGCTTCAGTTTGACGCTGAAACACACAGTGAAGCTTAAATGCGGTGTTGTCAACTATGGATATTACCTGCCCTGGTCCACAGGAGATGCCCACGATGTGTTTGGCGTTGAGGCCTGGCAGTGCCTTGGGCTGCTTCTTAATGGAGAAGAGCGTGTCGAAGTGCTGCATCTTATCATTGCTGCCCCAACTGTACACCTCTCCGTCATCAGTGAGGGCCAGGCAGTGTGTGGACCCCACGGCGACATCTACAACCGTCTTTTCTAATTGTTGAGGAGGAGAAGTGGTTCAGTTACACTGATGCTTCAAAGCAAGTATTCAGAATGTGATCTAAGACTGAATACACCATTTGAAAACTGTATTTATAAAAAGGTCCGTTTACCTTGCAGGCTGTCGAGCAACTTGGGGTAGCGGACGTGCTCGTCGGTGCCGTGACCCAGCCGCTGGTTGTCTCCTTTGCCCCAGGTGCAGACCTGGCCGTCCTTGGTGAGCGCCACGGAGAACTGACTGCCACAGCACACCTTCACAATGTCCAGGTCTTGCAGTTTCTCCACCAGCTTGGGCGTCTTGCAGCCGTCGCTGCCCCCCCGGCCAAGCTTACCATAGTCTCCATCCCCCCAGGACCAAACCTGGCCTGAGTGGACAGAAGAGCACGGTGGTGGTGGTGGTGATGATGATGATATTCACAGGCAGGGCAGCTTCAGACTTGCAGTACAGCCTCAGTTGGATGTAATGACGTAACGTAATGTAAATTACCGTTCTCCGTAACGGCGAGGGTTTGTGCGTCCCCGCTGCCGCAGGATGCGTCCAGCACCTTGAGGCCCTTCAGAGCCGTCACCAGCGTGGGCGTGGTCTGGTCCTCGCTGGAGCCTGCCGAGACAGTGGAGAGAAAACAACACTGTTATAGCGAGAGGGCACCGATGGTAGGGGGCGGGCGGGAGGGTTGTTTGTAAAGGGGGGACCCGGGGCTCACCGTGGCCTAGTCGACCGTAGTTCCCCCTCCCCCAGGTGTACAGCTCGCCGTCGGCTGTGACGGCAGCGCTGTAGGTGCTGCCGCAAGAAATGTGGACCACGTGTTTGCCTGCCTGCTTCCCACTGAAGGCTGCGATCATGGTAGGTTCCTCTAGATACCTGGAAGGATGTGGACGATAGATATGTACAATACCGTACATCATTCTAAATGAGTTGTCAACAAGGACGTTTTTTGTTGTTTTAATAAATATATTCTGTCATATTATAATGTTACTGTGGTTTAAAAATACTTTTAAAGAAACGTATTTGTCAAAAGGTGTTTTATTATCCCAGTAAAGTGAAGTTTTTCCAAGTAAAAACTCCTTTGCATGTTTCTTCTACAGTAACCGGTTTCTTACGTGGTGTCCCCGTGTCCAAGGCGACCACCGTCGCCACAACCCCAGGAGAACACCTCCCCATTGGCCGACAGGGCCAGGTAGTGCTGTCCATCTGGGTGAGCTGCTAGCTTCACAATCTTCCTGCAGCTCAGCGAGTGGACTAGCGACGGCGCCTGAAACGACACCGTGTGACATCTGAATCGGCGTGCCGCTAACCCTCGCCTGTCAACTCTCAGCTACTGAACACCCTAGGGAGGACTGACCAGCGTGGTGCTCTTGTAGTTCTGGGTGTAAACAGCACCGCTGCAGGACAGGATGAGGAAGCCTTTTTCTGAGCATACGATTTGCGTGACTCCCAGGCTAGACAAGGCCTTGCACTGAATGGGCCCGTTGATGTTAGCGTAGCGCTTCCATCCCAGAAGGCCCCATGCCATCACCTCCTGCAGGGTTCCCTGTAACAAGAGAAAGTTTGCTACCAGTCAGCGTGATAATACAGTAGCCAAGTCCAAGTCAAACTGAATAGGTCATATTTAATAATGATGGTGTGCGCTGGTAAGTAGGGCTGGGCAATAAGAGATATAAAATTTGACAATATCGTTTATATCGATATAGTTATATTATGCATTTATTCATGACTTTTTCGATTTGTTAGTCTCTCCCTCCACTTAGTGCGTTCAGAGTGTCAAAGGGGCGGAGACACCAGAGAATGCTCACATGTCAATTAATGTCACTAAAAATAAAAATTGTCACATTTCCGTCGGGTTTCCTGTTTTTTTTCTATATGCCTGAAGATTTAGCCCACTTTATAGAAAATACAGATATATATTGTGTATCGGTATTTAACCTAAATATATATATCTGGGTATTATTTTTGGTTCAAATCGCCCAGCCCTACTGGTAAGCGGGTTCCACAAACCCCACAACACCAATAGATAAAGTACTTACCAAGACACAATTGCATTTATGCATGCATGTATGATTTGTTTTATGTTTTTGGGTGGGGAGGGGGAAGGGTACTGTAGCTAGCTAAGAGAAAAAAAAATATCAAACTGCTGATAAATGGAAGGAATGGGACTATTTCACGAATCTAGAAGATGCGAATTTACTGTTAAGAAGAAAATAAAATTTTACCTGAAAACTTCCAGGGTCCTCCATCAAAAACACAAACAGAACACATAATTAGTACCATTTTATATGTTCATACATACATACGGTGCATCCAGAAAGTATTCACAGCACTTCACTATTTCGTTATGTTACAGTCTTATTCCTAAAATGGATTAAAACAACAAACACTGAAGCATAGGAGTGTTGAAATATAATACAGCTAGTAACACTTAGTATTCTGTTATAAAAGGAGTCATAAGGCAAGTGACGAAGTTGCTTGGAACCTTGTGTGAAGTGGGAGAGCTGCACTGTGGAGGGCTACACGGAGAAGCCAGGCGATCTAGGTGAGCCATGATCACCACGGCGGTCTGCCGCAGGTCAATGGCAAGGTCATTATCCTGCGGCAAGGTCAGGTAGCGCAAGAAGCTCTCGTTTGGACTCAGCGGTGCAGAGAGTATCTGCAATGCAACAACAACAACAGGGATTACTTAAGGAAGGGGCAATGGTTTTCTAAAGCTGGCTAAATGGATACATACGTAACCCTTGACCCCTTTACATGATTGAAGAGAAGAAGAGTTTTCTTTGTTGGA
>JAODOY010000019.1:3842641-3873052 GCA_025399855.1 Forbesichthys papilliferus
CCCCGCCACCTCCGTCTCCTCTTCAGAGGCTGGCTCCTCCTTGCAAGTGTGAATGTTCTGGAAGCGCTGCAGGAGCGGCAGCAGGGGGGCGCTGGTTCCCTGCGTGGACCGCTCGTTGTCCATCTCCCTTGTGCCGTTGTCCCACAGGCGCAGCAGCAACAGCACGGCCGACAGCAGCTGGCTGCGGAGACACAGGAGAGGAAGGCCTCCAGAATGCATGCTTCAGCACAGCGGCAGAACAGCACGTGTCGGTAGGGGCAGGCCAACGAACCTGAGAGTGCCCCTCTGCACCGCCAGCTCCAGCAGAATGGCCAAGGCCAGGTGTTGGTCCAGCAGGGGAATGTTGCCCTTGGTGCTGCCACATCCGTGTACCTCACTGCACCCACACACGGGAAACCAACAAGCGAAAGACTACATCAGAGCCAGATGTGTCATGGATGTTAAGGCCCCGACACACGACAACGCGAGACGCATTGTTCACATACTTGTCTGCGTACTTTTCATGTAGGGGGCAGGTCGCGGTCGAATCGTCGCTGGCCAAAACAGGAATAGCTTCCTCGACTCACTCCGAATTTTCACCACAACAGCCATGGCGACACAAGTTATTTAGTGTTTTGATTAGTTTGATTAGTTAGTGATTGTTTATTGAGTTTGAGATAACGGCAGCTACAGCAGCACCATCGCAGATGGTGCGTTAGGCCAGGTGTGTTGTATTCCTTTGTTCAGAGACCATGGCATACGGCCCCCACGTTCATGTGCTGCAATGCATCTTTCGCACGCGTTGCGTTAGTTTCGGAGTGAGGATGCGCACAACCTACGCTCCGACGGAACGCAGGATAAGCGCCTGATGCGCGTGGTAGCCATCTTGCGTACGCAGTTAAAAGACGAGTACATCGCGATGTTTACAGCAGGGTCGTTATAACGACACCGTTCATTTGAATCAGCTGTGTTGGAGCAGGGAGACGTCTAAAACACGCAGGGCAGCGGCCCTCCAGGACCAGTGGTTGGGGACCACTGGTTTACAGCAACCATTCCAACAACGGCGGCAGGCCTGTAAGGAACGCACCTGAGGAACTTGGTAGCCCTCTCGACCACCTCCAGCCACACGGACGACACGGTGCCCTCGTCAAACAGGGTGGCCTCTGGTAGGGCACGCAGGGCGTCCAGAGACTCCTGGAGGAGCTCGCTGCACAGGTCTGCATCATCTCCTGTACAGAAACACCCCCCACCAAAAGCATAAAGTGACTGACTGATGTATTTCATTCATATAGTTGCTCATTCTTGTTGCCCTATCCTAACCGCTAACCGCTCAGAAAGGGTGGATTCCTCTCCCCGAGTTCCCTTTCCAGGTTTCCTTGTTATCTTTTTACCCACATAGTTTTTAGTGAGGCGTTTCCCTTACCCAGGGGTGGAGCAGGTTAAGGGGGTGGTGTTTGTTTCCATGTGAAGTTGGGGCCTGTGCAGCCCGTTGAGACTGTAATGTGATTAATTCCCATACAATGTGTCGATTCCTATTTGATATAAAGTAAAACATCTCTATAGTTCCTGCTAAATTAGAGCGTAGTTTGGACTGTGAACCTGAATGCTCTGACATACAAGAGCATTCTTTACATGAAGGGAACATTACATAGAGAATAAAACAGTGCACTTCTAGGGCATAAGGATATAATGTACCATGTTGAAATGATTACAATGGCTGTATTCATTGTACTCCCACATGACTGCATAACCTGCTTTCGGCCGTGGCACACTTTGTCAGTTTCCTCGTACAGATTTCCATGGGCATTCTTGTAATAAAGACCAACATTATATTCACACTTCAAGAAGATTAGGTAAAAGAAAATCCCTTTTTTTCCTCCCTCAAGGACAAGTTGGTCTGCATTTTTTACAAGTATATTTGTTATGTCCATGTTGTTCCTGGAATACATTAAAGATATACAGGCCGAGTAATAATGGAGCGCGCCTGTGTGCGTGATGCTGCTCGTGTTACAGAAAGGTTACATATCATAGACAGGCGCTTTGTTCCCACCCAGTCCCAATGGATTTACAGCACCAATGGGAAACAGGGCATCTCTACTGGCTAAGAGGGAACAGAATCATACACTTCATTTAATGTGGTCCCCCTTGAAAAACACGCGCGCGCGCACGCACACGCACGCACACGCACGCACACGCACGCACGCACACACACGCACACGCACACACGCACACAGATATTTCCTTTTAAAAAATGTGACTATTCGATCTAAAGTAGCCTGATTTAACTGCTAATCTCCCAATCAAATTGTCACAAAATTTGGTTAAGAAACAAGGATCACCCTATATTAAGTTATATGTTTTACTCTTGACAGTCTCTTTTTTTGCTTTACAGAGTTTTATTATCTTGCACATTCACATTTTGTTTTGATACTGAGGAAGTTGTGTTTGACAATATTGACACAAATCTGATTCCATACAACAGGTGTCTAGATGCAATTCTGAATGATAGTGGACACTGGAGAAATACCAGAGTAAGGTTGCTAATCTCCACGTAAAATTGTTGTACTAAATTAAAACTGCAAACTGTTACCGTAGACTGTAACACCATCTCTGCAGCTCAGTAAGAAGACTCTGGCCATGGTATACATTACAGGTTCAGTCTCTTCGTCCACACTGCAACAAGTAACGCAGTACATCCCACGGCAGACAACACGGGGAAAGCCAGAAGGGAACAGCATTGCTCAACGCGCTGCGTTGTTTACCACGCGTATATGGTGCAACACCGCGATGACAGCTGCCAAGCTACAGTGCCAGCAGCCGCCAATCCAGCCACAACAGCGTGCCAAGTGTCCTGCGGACTGATAGTATTATGGGATGGTATTACCTGACCTCCAGGCTCGACGAAGGAAAGCAAAGGCAAAGGACAGGGCCGCCCTGGAGCCAACTCTGGCTAAGCCTTCTACGCCTTTACTGGCTGGACGCGGGCTGAAGAGGGAAAAATACAGGGATTGAACTAGCATCACATGCAACGACGCGGTGGCTAAGAGCAACACTCAAAGACCGTTAACTCCGTTAATGTACCTCTTATTGTCGACGGTGGGCAGCGGCGGGCTCGGGGGGCTCTTCCAGCGAACCTTGTACTTCTCCTCCATGATGTTGTGGCTGAGGGAGATGAGGTAGCGCTCCAGGATGACCAGGCGCTGCCGGAGGCGCTGGGCAGACAGGGTGCTCTTGGCCATCTGAGATGAGAGCTTCTGCTGGTCGTCAACCAGGACCATCAGACAGTCCTTCAGCTCGTGTTCATCTAGGTGTACACAAACACACAGCGGGGTAAAGACAACAACATCAACACAAAAAACACAGTGTTGACACACTTGCCTCATGAGCTCCTATATGAGGCCTATGGTGGGATCAATAGTGTCATAGAAGAGGATCTGATATCAATCGCCTCTGGAATGTTCACGTTCACGGCAAACTGCCATTCAATGTAAGGACGGTATATTCTCAACCCAAATTAAATACACAGCATGAATATACATGAAATTAAATATCCTGAGAAATACATAGATAATCACATCTTCGAGATATAATTTAAAAGAAAACAGCCATGTACAAAGACATCTATTCCTGAACCTCTGTGGTTAAAAGGAAGGATCTCATTTCCAAAACATCCAGGCGGTCCATATTTCATCTAAATATGTTAGACAAAGGCCGCTGAGATAGCCATGTTATTAAAATAATTTGACCGCTGTATGGAGCAGGATGTACGCCTTGAAGAATCAATGACAGCATGTTTGTCACACGGCCCTACACTTGACTGACACACACGCACACACCAACCGCTATGGCTCTCCCTCGGTAGGCCCCTCACACTGCCCATGTGCTTATCTCACACCAGGGCACAGACACGCCCTGCCCGGACAGACTGCATTCACACACCGGGACAGAGAACACAGCCAGCCAACAGTATGCCACACCTACTAGACAACCCAGGTTACCGCTGGGTGGCCCATAGTGGTCAAAGTCAAAGTAACCCGAAAACCCCGCGTTTAACCACAACTCGTGCTAAAGCATCAGCAGTGTGTGCTTTAACAAGCTCGGTATCAAAAGGTTATCTGAAGGGAATGGGGGGGGTGTTACCAGAAGCAGGTAACTAAATCCCTGCACAGATGCCAGTAGAACACAGCAGAGCCATAATTTGGCCATGATCAATCGCTCTCCAGTCACTCAGTGCAGACACTGTCTCAACCACGCAGTGTATTCACCTGGCTGGCGCCCCCAGTCCCAGGTCTCGATGATGGAGTGGTGGACAGACGCAGACTTGTCCTCTTCCTCTTTCTTCTCCTTGTCATTGGAGTCATCCTTCTTATGAGCTCCAAAGCAATCAGTGCAGTCTTCTGGAAAGTTCAAAGATGAATATGACTCTACATTCATTTCTTATTCATGCATGGAGACATTACACTAGTGATGGAGCTATAGCTCCAGTTCAAAGTAATGCAAGAAAAGCTTTCTAGGCTGTCAATAGAAAACTCAATTGTAAGTTTTACAATGACAGCCTGCCGTCTTAACAAAGATGTTCTACAGGAATCAAACATTTGAGATCGTACCAGGGTACTGCTTCTGTTTTACATCGGAACTCAACTAAAAATAGCAGACGTATATGTAAGGGCTTAATACAATAGGTGGCAGCCAATCCACGTGTCAATAAATTATGGTGCTTTTAGGAATACCATAAACAAAATGGTGACCATTTGTCACAAACTGGTTAACAAAAGGATTGTCGGGATCTGTGTCAGACCTGTGTGAGCCGATTCCTCTCCGCTGAATGTTATCTCTTCATCCTTGACCATTTCATTCCACATCTCACTTAGTCCTTCTGGGGAGAACGCCCGCTACCGAGAGGAAAGAGGTTCAAGAGATGTCATGCACTACACTTAAAAAGGCAGGGTTAGTTATTGTCGAGAATGTTTGCCAACTTTGAGCACAGATCAAAAAAATATCCCTCTGCAGCGCCACCCAAATTGAATTGCATTGTGAAGCAAAGTGTAGTACTACAGCTTTGTTGACGTGAGCGGTGTTCGACACTTTGTTTATGTTCCTATTTACAGTCAGGGCTGGGTAGAAGTATCAGATTAATTTTCAGCCCACACAAAACGTTACGATAGCGAAATGCAAAGAGATATTTGGTGAATTTGACAAAAAGTGTATTAGCTTACAATTATCTTGCAATAGCGGACTATACCTTTAATTCAAGTTTATTAATATATGATCAATTAATTTCCACAATACAATTCTCTCAAGCTTATAAGGACATGTTAGTCTGGTGTAACCAGAAATTCACCCAACCAAAATTCACTTCATGAACGGTCTGGACATGCTCCATTGGTGATTGTTTACAGTCTTTGAATGCAACTTTGCACAGACCTCAGGTTCAATTTGAAAACTATTAGAGTGTTTCCTAGTCCTCATCCTGCGGGACCCCTGTTATGCATGTTCAAATGTCTCCCTGCTCAAACACTCCTGACTCAAAAGACTGGGTCATTAGAAGCTGGATGACAACCCATTCACTTGAGTAAGGTTGCTTTAACCAATATCTACAACTGTTTGTGTCATTTCATCTTGACTTCAACATCATTGCACTTAGCTGCCCCCACTGGTCACCAACTGACTCAAAAGCATACACGGTTTTCAGACTATAATCTTAAAGATTTAATTGAGAGAAATTAGCCAGGGCTAGGGAGATGTACCCAAATATTTGTATTAACTGTGTGATGACATTTAAAGTGATTTGCTACTGTAAAAACTCATCACCTGTTTTGCAACCTTAAGAAAAACAGCCTATTGACTAAGGAGGTTTGACCTAGTTTTACAGCAGCCCAACATAATTTATACAGGCTACTTACTATACAGCTGTCTGATTCCTTGTGCAATATTAGGTCAATTGTCAAACAGATTAATAACTTCCAAAAAAGAAATGTGGGATAAAAGAAAATAAAAAAATTAAAAAGCAGATTTTACATAAACGGCCCCAGTATCCTTATTAATACGTATTGAGAAAAAACGCTGGTGTCATTGCTGTAATAGTGAATTGCATTCTGAAGACAAATTACACAAATTACTGTAAATTATACTTTTCAAAATAAATCTATCATCTTTAATATTAATTTAAAGCAATGCCAGTCAACTTACCTGCAAATCTATCTTCAGCCATTTATCGTGAAATCTTATTTGAGCATCTAAAGTAAATGAAGGAGAAGGCATCTTTCCCTCTCCACGAAGGCTGCAAACGCAGCCAAACTGCAAGGCAGGAAACACACCGCTAAAATAGCTTTTCTAACACACTGCATCTTGAGCAGAAGCATTTTATTTGGTCGTTAGTCTACAGTCATTTAATGTTTTAGTGCACATTATATATTCACTATTTGTTGGCATGAGCTTAGTTAGCATATGTTTTTCATCGCCTTTCTTTCGTAGGTTGTTGGTAACAACATGGATGTCATGACTCATATTATGCCATTTAAGATTTCGCTAAGTAACATGTGAAAACATAGTCCGCATACATTTCGCATAGGTTGCCATTCATTAATTAACTTACTGTATGGATACAGCACACGATGTTCAGCAGTACAATAGTCAGTAATGCTGCTGACTATCAGCTAGTTAGCAAGTCTCGGACATCGATGTTGACCTGTTCACCGCTACGGTACTGTTAGCGACGAGTTTAAAATGCGGTTATGGGTTAACAGAATATACCTAGGACGGGCTCTTCATAGAGAAGACAACACACATCATCAAATGCTGAGATCACCAGTAACATTAACGTTAGCTCAGTGGCTAACTAGCTTGCTAATGTTAACCTAACATTAGCCACGACTGGACCAGAGCTCTCAGCATCCAGTTGTTGATGTACAAGACGCTGTAATGTGATACATGATGGAACTAGATGTAGCGATTTTCCACTTAAAGTAGGATGGTGATGTTTATGTGAAATGAATATCGTACCTGTGGTCTTTCCTGTGCTATTCTCGTCCCTTCAGCTGTTTTGGTGCATTAAGTCGTACATATTGTATTTGATTGACAGGCTATATATCGAGGCACTAGCATAGAAACAAATGACGTAACCACATCAGCGATTTAGTGCGTTTGGTTTTACTACCTAAACGACAAGCATGGGTATTTTAATTTGAGGAGGCTATAGCTCCGCTCAGTCACATTAGCCTGTGTCTCAAACTGCACGCTCCTATTGGACCTGGGCGGGACAAAGGGGAGGCGGGGTCGGAATCATAGATATTCAATTCAAAGACAGTATGTGAGAGAAATAAGGAGAGAGTGGTGTGACTGAACCTGAACAAACAAAATGTTATTATATCGTCGGCCGGCTATAATGTTGGGAGCTATGCTGTTATTATAATATGTTCATCGCATTTCTTTCATAGGTTGCTGATAGTAACACCATATGGATTTCATGATTGCGTGTCTGCATCTGCATACAGTAGGCATAGTCAGAATGGCTTGTGGATATGGGCAAGAAAACAAAAGTATAAAGTCCCGTTAATGATTATCTGACCTGAATACCAATTATTGTAATTTTAACAAACATATTGCTCATATACAGTATACAATTATAATATTAAAAACATCTATGATAGTAATATATCCCATAATCATTCCACTGCATGCATTTGCATAATAACAATATGTTGTTAATACTGTATACATGGTTTACATACACTATACAGTTGACGTTTTAATATTTAATTCAATTAGCATACTTAAGTGTTCATATCCTATACGATCTTGATGGCGCATATTATCTTGTAATGTGCTGTTAGGCCTATATGTTGTGTAAATACATTGATACAAGTAGTTCATAAATCATTTCACATATGTGTTGATTGCTATTGGAGTGTTGTTCCTTGGGAGGTGGAGTCGCTGATTATGCTAACAATGTCTGAAACTATTTTATATCCTCATATATGATGCATGTAGGCTAGATAGAAGCAAGAAACAGAAATTGTGTCAACTTCCTGGTTAAACTGCTTCGTACGAAATTCTTACATGCCAATTGGCTGTCTGAGCTGTATGCTACACGTGCTTCCTTCCCCTAGATACTGAGCGCGTTCAGATACATTTTACTGAAATGTTTCAGACAAAACATTTTTGAAATTTCACGTTTTTGAAGTACATTCAATATGTTTGATTATTTTATTGAACGGGTGTTGCTTAACTGCGTTTTTTATGGAACAAGTTATATTATTTTTGTGATTTGGCCTATCTGCTATCCTGGTGTTCATTCGTTTACGTTTTTAACGTTACACCGTCGTGAACGCAGCCCTTCTGGGACAAAGTCGGCAAATGGCTGAATGATTCAGTGCAAATATCAATGATAACCTATTAAAATAAGTCGCAAGACTCGCAACATTTCATTATGTTTTAGATAAATTCTGTGCGGTAAGGGTCTGTAAACCGGTGCGAATATTGACCCCGCCGAGAAGTTAACTTTTGAGAATTCTGATTGAACATTCCCTCTTTTATCAAATGTATTTTGATTTAATAAGCGCCAATGGAATTCCGCTGCCAGTTGCTGGACTAGTAATAGCAGTAACGTCAAGCTTCATCAATGGATCGACATTTGTGCTTCACAAAAAGGGGATCTTGCGTGCACGCCAGAGAGGTATGCGATTCACTGTTTGAAACGTCAACGAACGATACCGACCGTAGTATTGAGTTAACAAGGGGTCGGGGAATAGTTGGAACTAAATCAACTTTGTTATGAGCAAAGGTTTAGTTACCTACCGGGTTTTCGAATTTCTTATCGATGAAATACCGTACCGTAACCTAAACATCTACGTTTGAACTCCTGAATGATTCCATCAAGCAGTGATAGCTTTGTGCCTACTAATGTATATGGTAGCATACGACACTATCGGTACTCAGCTCTCTCATATAATATATGTTGTCAACAACAATTGTCTGAAGCGCTTTAACAGACTATATAATTTTACTTAGGTGGCTCCTATCTGAAAGATGTCGTATGGTGGAGTGGCACATTTTCAAGTAAGTATAGTGCCACCTGTCTACAAGGTTTGGATGTGCAAGGCCTGTGATGACAAATTAAAAACCTACAGGACATCCTATTTTAACATTTTGCTCAGTTTGTTTTAATGGCCCGTTTTACATATGTTCTGTTCCATTATACCGATATTTGCAATTGTCTTTTAAGTGATTGTTGGCCAGGTTGGAAACTTCCTGGCATATAATACAGCCCCTGCAGTAATTGTTACACCCTTGGGTGCCCTTGGAGTTCTGTTTGGGTAAGTCTGAAAGTGAGCAGGATATTTCAATACTATTTAATTTGATATATAACTTGAAATTCATTTGTAATAATTAATATTATTGTACCCCACTGGCATTGTGTGTCTTGTTTTTTCTGCAGGGCTGTGCTGGCATCATGGATACTCAAAGAGCATTTGAATATTCTTGGGAAACTTGGTTGTGTTTTATGTTGTTGTGGGTCTGTTGTTCTTATTATTCATGCTCCAAAGGCAGAAGCTGTGACCTCAAGACTGGAGCTTGAAGAGCGACTGACTGATCCAGGTTTGTTACTTTGTATAAGGCAATATTTTTTTTAGAAAATAATTGGTCATTGTCAGTATTGTTTACCCTATTTTGGTCATCTATGAATACAAATGTTCAAAATATACTAACGTGTATTAAAAATAATGCTGGTGGAATTGTGTTTCTTTTTCTTCCATTTTTTTCTGTTTCTGCAGTGTTTATAGTATATGCCATGTTGGTGGTTCTGCTACTTATATTACTGATCGTATGGATTGCCCCATCTCATGGATCTGAAAACATGATGGTATATGTATCCATATGTTCCCTGTTGGGAAGCTTCACAGTTCCCTGCAGTAAAGGAATTGGACTTGTGGCACAAGATGCCTTTGGTGAAGGGCCATCAAGAAACAGAGCCTTGGTTCTCTTTGTCTGCTTGCTGGGAACACTGGTTATAAGCATTTTGACACAGTTCACATTCATCAATAAAGCCTTGGAGTGCTTTAGTGCCAACATGTTTGAAGCTGTATACTATGTGACGTTCACAACCACTGTGATTTTTGCATCTGCTGTTCTCTTTAAAGAATGGATTGAGCTAACTCTGATTGACAGCCTTGGCATGTTGTGTGGCCTAACAACCGTGTTTGTTGGAGTTGTTTTACTTCGGATATCCCATGAAGCCTTGTTTGCATGGAAGCAAGGAAACAAACACAGAAAGATTGATTGATTGACCTAGTGTTTTCTAATAATATGCCATGCATTTGCTATTGCCACAGTGCTTCACTTTATTGTCTCTAAGATGTGCTTATAACTTGCATTAAACTAGCATTATACGAGCATGTTTCTGTAGAAAAAATGAACAATATCACCTCAACATGCAATTCTGTGATTATGCAATTAAATGAAGTGTGGAGAATTTATAACATTTATTTTAAGACAAACTCCAATCACACAACTAATAATTTGAATTTGCAATAAATGCCTTAATGATGTGCAAAGGAAAGTGTTTATTGTTTGCCTTGAGCACTGTGTTTTGTGCATGTTTCAGTTATTGGCCCAGCCAGATGCCAAAACAAAATATTTTAACATAATTTCATTTTCATTTTAAATTGTTTTAAAATACTTCCCTGTTCTTAACACCAGTTGACCTGCACCCTGGTCCCTTGAAATGACATTGAGATTGCAATCTCGCATGGAATTTCAAAAATGGTATGTACCATGTGACGTCCATGATACTGTGTGAAATGTGGAAATTAATTTTATTTTTCTTTTATTCAAGACCTAACTTGTAGGCTATGTTGACACAACACAGGCCATACATGCATACAATTATAGCATAATTACAAGTTGCATTATTAGATTTATGTTCAGTTTTTTTTTAATAAAAAAAGTTAATTTAGACTTTTAAATTAAACTGAGTATTTTTCTTAATGACCGCAGTGGTTTAAATTTATCATAATGAATATGTAGCCTATTGCTGTGTAAGTAGCTTAAATATCCAGTTTGCCTTTATTTCCATTGTGACCAGCAGTGGGCAATAGTCACAAAATGCTGTTCCTGCTCCCCAAAGAAGAATATTCTTGTTTCGTTGTTGCTGCTGGCATACAGCAGGGTGCATTGGGCAGCTTGAGTTGGCCAATGCAAATAGCACTGACAAAGTACAACCAATGGGGTAAAACAAACCCAGACTAGGCTCATCACTGCATTGCTGTTGGACAACCCAATTACCATTTTAAGGTATTAGTATTACACGTCTAAAGCGTTATACGTTATACGGTGACTTTTAGCCGTTAAGTATGTTTTTTTTTTTCTCTGTCTGTCTGATCCAGCTAACCCGCTAGCTGTGACGCTAATGTAAGCTAACATTTTCATGCTGAGGGATTGTGAATGGCTAGTTCTTTTAGGTGTTAACATACCAGTATCTATAAATATTTGCTGCTGACCACAGCGACGTTTGGTAGGTTATTGCTCAGCCTACTGTTAACTAACCTTGAAGGCAGCTTTAGCTTTGTGCTGCTTGGATAAATAGGATTGCTGGCGTGTTAAGTTTAGCCCTGTCACTTCCTGAATTCCTGAGCACGTTTTTGCAACACCCACTCGGTAATGTTTCTTAAATGTACCGCGGGTGTATCTCAGCGTTCTCATGGAACCATTGTGTTAGGCCGGATATCTTCAACGTCATTATTTTGTTATGGAGTCTATTAATGATTTAACTGAGTTTATAATGGTTTGTAATTTAACGTGTGGAAACGGTAAGTAATTTAAGTAATCAATTGTTATATCACGTTTTCCATCAATGTCTTTATGTAAACTTTTTTTTTTTTTTTTTTTACAGGCATTTGGGTTGGACAGACTTGTTTCTTTGATCCACACCTACAGTGTTTGGGTGTAAATGTAAGAGCCTATAACAACATATCCAGCCTCACTATGGGTCAGGACAGGGGGAAATATGATTTTTATATTGGCCTAGGATTAGCTGTAAGTTCCAGCATCTTCATAGGAGGCAGTTTTATCCTTAAGAAGAAGGGACTTCTTCGACTAGCAAGGAAAGGATCAACGCGAGCAGGTATTGTGAATAACTGCATTGTGTTCTGAATGTACCGTATTCAATTTATCAACATTTACCTGTCTCGTATTCAATTTATCAACATTTACCTGTCTCTTTTGCAATACAAATACTAAGCCAAAACGTTAAACCTTGATTACGCAACTGGGCCAATACAACAGTTAACACCCTACCCACATTACTAGCTTGTCTGGTATTTGCACACATGTAACAGTATTTCTTCACCTATGAGTTTGCTCCAACACTTAACATTTGTATTTTGACTTTACCTATATCACATACACCGATCAGCCATAACATTAACTGTCTAATAGGAACCCCTTTTGCTGCCAAAACAGCCCTGACCCGTCAAGACTCCTCTAGACCTCTGAAGGTATACTGTGGTATCTGGCACCAAGACTTCAGCAGAAGATCCTTTAAGACCTGTAAGTTGCGAGGTGGGGCCTCCATGGATCGGACAAGTTTGTCCAGCACATCCCACAGATGCTACATTGGATTAAGATCTGGGGAATTTGGAGGCCAAGTCAACACCTTGAACTTATTGTTGTGTTCCTCAAACCATTCCTGAACAATTTTTGCTTCGTGGCAGGGTGCGTTATCATGCTGAAAGTGGCCAATGCCATCAGGGCATTTCTTTCATCAACGTTTCCATGAAAGGGTGTGCATGATCTGCAACAATGCTTAGGTAGGTGGGACGTGCCAAAGTAACATCAACATGAATGGCAGAATCCAAGGCTTCCCAGCAGAACATTGCCCAAAGCATCACACTGCCTCTGCCGGCTTGCCTTCTTCCCACTGTTGGATCGGACCAAACGGGCCAGCCTTCGCTCCTCATGTGCATCAATGAGCCTTGGCCGCCCATTACCCTGTCACTGGTTTACCACTTTTCCTTTTTTGGACCAGTTTAGTGATGTACCAGATAGGTACGTCACCACTGCAGACTGGGAACACCCCACAAGCACTGCAGTTTTTTAGAGATGCTCTGACCCAGTTGTCCAGCCATCACAATTGGTCCCTCGTCAAAGTTGCTCAGATCCTTACCCTTGCCAATTCTTCCTGCTTCTAACACATCGCCTTTGAGGACAAAACAATTGGGCAACACGGTGGCCCAGTGGATAGAGCTGTGGCCTCCCGGGTTCAAACCACGATTGCCCCGGCCTTTCTATGTGGAGTTTGCATGTTCTTCCCGTGTCTGCGTGGGCTTGCTCCGGTTTCCCCCACTATCAAAAACATGTTAGGTTAACTCTCCAGTCAGTGCCATTTGACCAGTGACATTTGTTTAAATAAGGAGTTGGCCCCAGCGGCTGCTCCCTGGAGGGATGGGTTAAATGCAAAGGATGAATTTCACCACATGTATATGTGACAATAAAAGCACCTTTACCATTTTAAAATCTTCACTTGCTACCTAATATATCCCACCCACTGACAGGTGCCATGATAACGAGATTATCAGTAAGTCCAGTGGAAACGTGTTGTAATTTCAAAATGATATTGGTCACATACTCTTTGGCTTTTGATAGTAATCAAATATATGTTTAACTTATTTGCACTTGTTTCAGGTCAGGGCGGTCATGCATATCTGAAAGAGTGGCTATGGTGGGCTGGATTACTCTCAAGTAAGTAAGAATGCTAGTTGGCATACTGTAACATTGGCACACATGTATGTATATAGCAGACACTTCAACCTGCTAGAACTCATTTCCAGGAGTCAATGTAGCTCCATCGACCCCTAATTAACACGGGAGTCTCCTGGAACTTGCGGGAGGTGTAGGGATGTCTGATGTAGGATTGGGATGTCATTAGATGTTTAACCTTGTGCCTTAACTAAGTAAACTGCACATTAAGTGAATGTGTCATCTCTCCTATTTGTTTGTAGACCGACAGCATTGAAATTGTATAAAGTACCCTTTTTGAAAGCCATGTGTATTAGTTCTCCCCGATGATATAGCAACATGCTTACCAGAGAATGTAATTTAAAAAAAAGGTTGTTTTTTTACAGTGGGAGCTGGTGAGGCAGCAAACTTTGCAGCTTATGCCTTTGCACCTGCTACTCTGGTCACCCCTCTGGGAGCTCTCAGTGTACTAGTCAGGTAGGTCTTACGTGACTTTTCACCTAGAGGTCTTGTTTGTTTGGTTCAAGATGCAAATCAGGTGGGGCCATCAGCGATAGCAATTACCACACCTCATGTTTAGGCAGGTGTTGATCGTAGTGTGTTGAGTGCCACGCTACGAGAGACAGCGCAATGCATTTGACAGTGTTTGGCATGTGGAGTGCAATAGATCTAGCCTCGTGATCTCACAAGCTACAGGTCAAGTATCAGTCTCTGGAACTCCTCAATTCAAAAGCATTAGTTATAAAGGCAGTGCCAATATGTTTCAGTCAAACACATAAGACTTCCTACCTTCTTATCTCACCTAATCAGAATGTTAAATCCGTTTTCAGAGGTTCTGTGCCTCTTTGAGCCTATCTCAATGCTTGTGTGATTTCTGTGGAATTGACTGTGATTAACAGTATTTGTTGTTGCAGTGCGGTGCTGTCTTCGTACTTCCTGACAGAACGGCTGAACCTGCATGGGAAACTTGGCTGCCTGCTCAGCATCCTGGGCTCCACCACGATGGTCATTCACGCACCACAAGAAGAGGAGATCAGCAGCCTCCAACACATGGCTAGGAAACTTGTGGACCCAGGTGCGAACGGTTAAAAAGTACAAATTCTATATAAAAGGGTTCCAGTACCACCTCCGGGCACTGTTAATCCTTTGCTTTCCTTTCTAGGTTTTCTGATCTTCGCCACTGTAGTGATCATCATTGCCCTCATCTTCATATTTGTGGTGGGTCCCCGGCACGGGCAGACCAACATCCTCGTGTACATCACAATCTGCTCTGTAATCGGGGCGCTCTCCGTGTCCTGCGTGAAGGGCCTGGGCATCGCCATCAAGGAAGCCATCGCCGGAGAATACGTGTTGGGGAATCCGCTGGCGTGGGTGCTTCTGCTGGGCCTGGTGGCGTGCGTGAGCACGCAGATAAACTACCTGAACAAGGCCCTGGACATCTTCAACACCTCGCTGGTCACGCCCATCTACTACGTGTTCTTCACCACGTCGGTGCTCACGTGCTCGGCCATCCTCTTCAAGGAGTGGGAGCACATGGGCACGGGCGACGGGATCGGCACCATCAGTGGCTTCCTCACCATCATCGTTGGCATTTTCCTGCTGCACGCGTTCAAAGACGTCAACGTCAGCTTGGCCACTCTGGCCGTGTCCATGAGGAAGGATGAGAAGGCCTTTCCCGTGGCAAACGGTGTGAATTCCCACAGTAATTACGAACTGCTGCATAACTCCTTCACTGTAGACAGTGAGGATAGAGAAATGGGAATGGCGTTCGAGAGTATTTCCAGAAGGAATGGTGCAATGAGTGCGTCATAAGATCGTTAAGGAATGTGAGGCTCACTGACTTAACCAAGGTGTGGTGTGGACATATTTGAAAACCTTAAGACAATCAGCTTTTAAGGAAAATGTCTTGATGGACCAATAGATTGTATTCATTTTAATTTGCCTTATTTTCTCAGACTGACATATAGTGGGATATTTATTTAATTCCAGTGTAGCCCTGTAAATATTGAGTTCTTAAAATTAAAATCATTTTGTTACATGTACAATTACCTGCATTTATGCTTTCTATAAATTGTTTGGATTTTTCTCATCCTTCTGAATATGGGTTTATCTAAGGGACAGTCAAATCATACTTGACAGTAACATTAGTTGGAAGTTAACTTGTTTACATAATGTTCGAAGCACACTTAACATTTACAGTTAACATTTTATTAAAATGATTACATTTGAATTGCCAGGCAAAGTGAAAAAATGCTTAAGAGTATAAACTTAGCTATTAAATTTACTTTAAAAAGTTGTATTTAGCATGCACGTCTAGACAGCATAGAAATTATCCTACATAGTGATAACCACTTAAAATATATTGCCTTTTACCATTTTAAAATTCACCACTGCAAATGTTTAAATATGACATCTCCCATTCATGATCTATCGCTTCCCTACATATTAACAAAATATAAAAAGTAAATATTCATTTTGATAAGGCACATGTGAATACAAAAACTCATTCCAACAAATTGTAGTCCTTTATCATGGTCCATGTCTACTTGCACCATAAAGTGAAAAAGTAATATATATATATATGACTGGTTTGATAAAGGTTAATGATAATGTTTGGAAGTAATTGCTGGTCCGTGACAAAGCAGTGGAAGTAGAATCTCAGTTGCTGGCAAGTGACTGGTGTATTGGTGGCTGGAAGCATCGGACATGTTCCACTGGCAGATTTTCACCATCTCCAGACTTCAGATACTTATTCAAGATGGCGAAAATCTCATCATTAATGACTTGGAATTTACGGATTCTTTCAACCATCTTCTTCAAAGGCTGAAACAAAGCCAAAAAAGGTAATGTAACTAGGATGAATGTAAATTTAAAGCTATGGTGAAGAACCGTGCAAGTCAGCCAGCCATAATGTGGCCCCTTGTCCCACTAACTCACCACACTCTTGATGATCTCATCCTTGCCATCGTGTTTCTGCACTTTGAGAAGGTGATAGCTAAAATCCAGAATGTCAAAGCGCCTCTGTTGTCCCAGCAGGGCAATTATCATGCATCCCGCCCAGTGAAGGCCATCTCCGAAGCACTGCCTGAAAAACCATAATAGGGCCAGTTTTAAGGATTACGTGGCCAGTGCTGGTATGAAAACAAGACCGGTGAAAGGACTGGGTGGCCTAAATGAATCATCTGTAAGAAGACCTGCTCTGACTACTCTATGACCAACCTCTGTTTTACAGTTTCACATGCTTCTCTGATCAAGGACCTAAAACACATCCTTTGTCCAATTAACCTCCTCAAATGCAATGCGTAGTACAATGCATCTATACTGAGTTTATTCTGTACTTGATGTCTTTTTTATCATCTTAGTTTTGTTGCACTGACAACTCCTGCATCTTGCAGTATGCAGCCAGCAGTTTAGATGCACAGACAACACACGGTATCTCAACCCCACTGCACTCACTCCACAGTGAACTCGTGGGCTCCCACGGGGATGCAGTACACAAACTGCATGGCGCTCCAGAGCCGGTGGAACTCCACGCACTCGTCCACGTGCATCACACCATTGCTGGGCAGCGGGCCGCGCCATATGGCGTCGTCCAGGAAGCCCCGCACTCGCGTAAGGATGACCTCAAACATGGACAGGCCGCAGCACAGCCTCTCTTTGGTCAGCAGGTCGCCCTCGCGAGCTATGGCAATTTGCTGATAGGAAACAGGGTTGGGAGAAGCTAGTAAGCTACATAGCAATGACCAAACAGAATCGCTGCCGCACTATTCACATAGGAGGCTGACGTGATGTATTCACCCTACCTGTGGGGTGCCAAGGCGCTCGATCAGTGGAACCAAATGCAGTGCTGTGTATTTGGCCTCCAAGCGCTTCATCTTGGCATCCAGACGCTCCCCCTCTGCAGAGCACCGGATGATGTATGCATAAGAACAAACTCGCAGGGCACTAAATGATACCCCTTTCCTGCCTCATTTATTCCAGATACATTCACTTTTATTTACCTTTGACGTGCACTCTTGGAAGAATATTTTGGAATGGTGCTGCATGCAGCAAATCACAAACCTCTTCCTGAGACTTAAAGGGAAAAAGTAAAGTTATGATATATGGTTAATTGGTGATGCTTGACAGTATTTTGCCTCACATTCACACATTCATACACCGATGGTAATTGCTGCCATGCAAGTGCGACCAACCACCGGGAGCAGGAGTTAGGCATCTTGCTAAAGGATGCTTACAGGTAGGGCAACACCAGGGTTCAAACCCACGACCTTCCGGCTGGGAGTCCAACACCCAGACCACTAGACCACCCTGCCCCCCTAAGACAGTTAAGACAGCAGATCTGCACTGCACCCACAGATTCTCCCTAGTAGCATCTGTCAGTTTATTTAACTGGAAGCCTGAATTAGTAGCATCATTGTGATATCAAACATGAACTGATAATATAGTGTTAAAAGTATCATTTTTCAGCCGCTTTGAAACCGTGAATTCATCTTGGTGCAGTTGGTTAAATATAATGATTTAAATCCTAAAAGATGGAAACATGTTATACCACACAAGACAGTCAACTGCTCCTCCCGTGTGTCAGTGTGCCTATAGAACTGCACCAGACTGGTCTGAGCCTCTAAAGGAGGACAGCACTCAGCAACAGAGATGAGGGATCTCAGTTGAATACTATACTAGTAGGTATACTAGTATACTAATAGCACATACCAAACTCTGTTCACTCAGCAAACAGAAAAGCATGGCGTTGCCCACTTCCCTCAGGTTTTGGAAGCACACAGTCTTGAGCTCAGCATACTCCACAATGTCCTTTAACTGGTGATGAAAGAACTCCAGGATGCCTAGATAGAAAACAGTCACTTAACCTGGGTCCGCCTTATATTTCCACCACAATAACAAATAGTCTGAACTCGTCCAGGAATAACTCCTTTCATGTTCAGACATGCCTCATGCAGCGATACTGCTCGCGTTGCCCCGCCTCTGTGGCGCTTCAGAGTGAAGACGACCTCCATAGGCCTCTCAGCCACACGGTAAGGCTTTGTGAAGCGCTGGTGCCACTGACACCACATCAAACACGCACGTTCCCCACACATTAATTACGTGTTATTAAAGTGACTCTACATGACAAAAATTGCTTTAGCCCATTCAAACATATTGGACCCGTTTACAGGACACATTGTGGTAAGATAAAAAGTACAATACGGTTATATACGTTACAACCATATAACTATATGGTTAGAACGGCTAAATGATCAGTTGTATGCATACATAAATAAAATAAAAATATTCAGTACATTACTAAAAGATAAGATTATGTGCATAATAGCCCACTTATAAAAAAATATATAAATAAACCTCATTAACATTTCCCTTGCGTAATGGATGCACAAACCTGGGGAGCCATACTCGTGACGTGGAAGCCTGCATATCTTGGGCATTACCTCCATCAGAGTCTTCACATACTGCATGATGGTTCCCTGAAGCTGTGGAGGGGAATCACAGCACAGGTCAACAATTGTTTTACAGCCGTTTATTTTTGCTCAAAAGTGGGTGATATGCTCATGAATGAATCTTGGAATATTAACCCAATCATTATTTTGTCAAGGCTACGAGTGATGTTATGGTATTTCATATTTTTATTGTTCAAACATTATACGAGCAACAGACTGAGAGAACGTGCAGATGTTCCGTCTACTCACGGTGACATAATGTCATCTTCTAATGCCAACGTCCTGGCTAAGGGTGCAGTGGGAGAAATCCACTTTGGCATCCCAGGCGTTTTGCCTGCCGACCGTTCTTACCAAGCTTTTAACGACCTTCAGAAGCTCCTCCATCACCACAGCGATTCCCTGATAGCCCAGAAGCCTGCACATGGCTTTGATGTGTGGGGGACCCAGGAAGTTTCTGTAGAAGCCATATATGCTGGTGTACGCCATGTTCAGGGCCTAGATTGAAGGAAGTGCACACAAACCAAAACCAGTAGATTAAACTTGCCATCTCACAAACTAGGCTGCCTAGCCAATACACAAACAATGTGTGCTTGAGGAATGGAGATGAACACAGTGATGATAATCACTGTGTTCCCTGTTATTTTGAAACATTTACATTCCCACTGCAAGAGATCACAGGAGCCCTCCTTTGCTACCCAGCCCCCTCCTGTGCAGATGGGAGAGAGGCTTCTGCTATTACGTGGCCATGCCCCCTCTAGTGTGGCAGCAGTAGCATACGAGATGAAGAATACAGCAAAGCAAAGTAGCCTCTGCTTCAGTTCTCTGTGTTTAACGCCACCCGTCGTTATAGCACGTCGAGCACTAATACTTTGGAATAGCATGGCCGATGTCCGCAGAGCAGGAGACACTGAACACTGACGGCATCGTCACAGTTTGCAGGCTTTTTTAGCCCCTTCCCTGGTAAGTCCTCTACTTTTATCCCTACAAATGTTTGAACGTTTAGACAGATGCCTTGTTGCTATGGGATACAACTGCCATGACACAAGAGATTCGTCCGATTCTCCAGATTTTCCCCATTACCATACAGACATGTAGTACCAAAGCTAGCGTTAACCTTATTTGCGTGGAGACAAACACATTTATGTTTAAACCATTCAGTATGGACCATAGTTGGGTGGAGATGTGGTAGAAAGAAATGTTTACATATTCAACATATTTTGTACTGGTTAAAATGCTCCATTGAGCGTATTATGGCGGTAATAAGAATTACGTTTAAACTTTATATAATGTAAATCATACACTGAACACAAAAGTTCCACAAAAGAAAGATAAAATCAAATATATTTTATGGAGATGTTTTATGTTTCGAACAGGCCTAGGTTAAAATGTCACAGTATCAGATAATCCTCCACACAATGCAGATTATTTACAAATACATATTGGCCCTATACCTCATGTTTAACTCTGTACTGAGGAGGTGTGCAATATAATAAATAATTGTATTTCCTTAGTGATCCATCTTACCTTCAGGCATATTTCATATTTGGGTTACAGAATCCAATATTTGTGGGACTAACTGTTTGAATGTTCATGGCACCCTTTTAAATGCATGCTACTGTGGTCTACTGTGAACCTGCTGCCTTGTTTCAGCCACCCACTCTCCCTCTAACAATCGAAAATAAAAAGGTTAAAGCTGCAGCCTATTCATGTAATAACCAATTATCTGTAGAACATTTTTCATTAATTTAATCTACAGAAGAAATTAATAGCCGAAATTATTAGCATTAGGTATTACATGGCATTACATGCTCATTAAGCAGTTATCAGAAATAAGGCATATTGATTTTTTCTTTGCCCCTTTTTGTTTCATAACACCAAACAAAGCCAGGCTTTCACATCTTAGACATCACTTAATTGCGTCTTAAAATGTAATTGGACTGATTCTTTCACATGGCGGTTTAAAGACAAACTCCATTATTAATCGACAGGTTTCACACACTTATTGTCAACAACAACAGAAGAAGAAAATCCCCATCCGGCCAAGACAAGTGAAGGCAGCACTCGGGACAGATGACCATGGTCGTCACCGTCTACAACATCTCGGCCACCTCAGCGCGGGTGAGCTGGCCGTCCGCCCTGGGCTGCCTGGACACCTTCTACAGCGTCATGTACGACCCCAACTGGAACAGCCTGCTCATGGGCTTCAAGCGCAAGAGCTTCATTCACGAGGACCGCGTGCCTGTTAGCCAGACGGGTGCCTACCTGGGCGGCCTGCTCCCGCAGACCACCTACTTCCTGTGCGTGACGTGCCAGGCCGCCAACCCCTCCCGGGACCAGTGCCAGGTGTTCACCACGCCTGGCGAGAGCGGCGAGGCCCGCGACATGAGCCACCAGCTGGCCCTGGGTGTCTGGATGGCCAGCAGCCTAATGTTGGTGCTCATCGCTGCCTTCCTGCTGTGGGGCTGCCTGCACGGCATCTGCCCCTTCCCCATCCGGACCCCCGAGAGCTACCCCATGTCGGGCCTCCGGGACGGACCCGGGGAGAACAAGCAGGCCGCCACCGTCATACAGAACCCCCTCTTCAGCGCACAGCCCGGCGGCCGTGTAATTAGCCAGGAGCAGGAGCGCAGGACGCTCACTAAGCTGACGGCCACTGATTCAGTATGAGCCCGTTGGATTAAGGTCAGCCCCCGCATTGTTCTGCCCACGCACTATCAGCACTGGGGAAGGGTGAGGGGGGGTGGGTTGGCTGTTTGTGTTTCAGAGCAATAAGGAGACATTGGCCCAATTTCAATGTCCACCCTCGCAGACTCACATTGATGCGTGTTCCCGCTAAATCCGTGGGGGTTTATGACTCAAAACCCATAAATTACTTCTGCGGGACATGAACAGCGAGTGCTCATCCATGTCCCGCAGAAGTAGATCTGGTTTTCATTGGAATTTTGCTATGGAAACCTTATGAATGGTTTGGATAAACGTTTGTGGTGTCCTTGCTGAGAATGTAACCACTAACCAGTTGTTTTAAAACAACCCAAAATGTAAAGCAAAGCAATTATGATGTACTTGATTTATATTAGAATAGACACATAATATTTAGTACTCTCCCATGGCTTTGTAGATACTTTGCTCACTTTGTGAGCTTTTTTGTTCCTCTCTCCGGAAATCGTAATATCGAATCTCTCTTGATATCTGACATGAATGCAGATTTACAGTAAGGGAGCATAAATGGCTTGAAAACTGCGTTAGACGGACTTGCAGAGAACTAGAGAGCTAGAGATTAAGTTAGATGAAGGCTGTGCAAAGCTTTTTATTTTGCACACGTTGAATAGATTATTCATCAAACATATACAGTATGTGCATTTCTGCTTATTTATGCTGTTTTGACAAGAAAAAAATGTATTGATTATTTGCAAAAACCTATTATCTAATCTGTAAGGGAAATGCTTGCACATGAAATGGGTGGTTATAGCCCCTAAACATGTTTTGACATGGTCATATTTTGCATTGTGCTGTCATCCCATTACTATTTATAGCATTTTGAGTCCTTGCTGGACCGGACTGGACTGGATCACTTCGGTTTGAGGGCAATTGAGATTGAGCCACCATCTTTCCCCAGCACAATATCCAGTGCAGCTTTTAGTGGTTTGAGCTACCCCACCACCCCCCCCCCCCATATTTTTCATAATGTCTGTTGTGTTGTTTGAGCATGTAAGTAAAGTAATAACAAATAAATAAATGAATAAACAAACAAACCATTGTTCAAGGGTATTGCCAGAGCAATTTGTCATGCATTGTCATACACTCGCAACTCGTATCCTTTATGCTAACAAAAACGGCGTGTGCACTGACCTTTGACCCATACAAATACTGGGGCTGTGCGTTGGGAGGCTTGTCCCTTTGAAACTCCTGAGAGAAGGCCAGGACCGTGCGGACAAACCTGCACAAAGACATCAGATCTATTCTGACATGGAACTACAGCATGTGAGAGGAGCACATGCAAAACAATCCATTAAAACATGAATTATAAACACAACCCATTGTTGCAAACCCACCTGCTGAATTGTAAGCGGTGTTATTATTATGCTCAACTTTGAAATAAGTAAAACAGAAAGACACCAAAACAAATAATTAAACAGCACAAATATGCCATGTATTATCCAAATATCTGAAAGGCCACTACTTTTGTGTCCCTTAAGGTAGAACCTCCGCTTATCACCATGGGACAAATGTGGTATACAAACGTGTAAACTCTATTTATTTATATTATCCCCCGACTGTCTTCTCACAATTTCAGGTAAAAGTTATAGGTTAAGTTAAGGTATTACCTTTAATCTGGTTAATGTTAAGATAGATAAGGCATGGGTTAAAGTTAGGCATATATTTAATGATTTGGTTGCGGTTTAATAAATTGTAGATTATGATAAGGTATTAGAGTGGTTAAGATACACATTACTTGTTAGCGGGGCACACGATGTGCCTTGACTTGGGCCAAAATACCATCTGTCATATGTAGTTAATATTCCTCTTTGCTTATCAAAAAATAGATAAAACAAATAATCATCAATGTGTGCTTTGCTAGTAAGAGCCTGTGGAGTTACTTACACATACACAAGATACGTTTTGACTGTTGCTGCTAGTTTGTATTCATTTTCACTCAGTGTAAGAGCTGGTCATAAGCAAGTGAAACTGCCCAAATCCTCTTAGTAGCAACCATTCTAACAGCCATTTCACTTCGCTACAGTAGGTGAGATAGCCATTGTCTATTTAACCACTTTAGGCACCAACTGAAAGTAGACGCTAACTAGCTAACAACAGCCCCGTCTAACCCACCTGTTGGTGGAGCCATTGTAACAATAGTTGGGCAAGAAGTCGTAGTTGAGTTCCCAGAAGACGTGAAGGGTTATTCTGCCGTATGGGGCGGACACGTTGTGATTGGCCTCGCGGAACATGGCGTCCATGCTGTCAAGGGTCAGGTACTTGCTGAGAAGTTTGTGCGTCATGCGGTTGATATCGAGAAGGCCTTCCAGCTCCTGAAACCCACAGGCAGACAGTGAGAGCAGTATAATGTGCGTGGGAACCTGTTTGTTTGCAAGCAGCCAGCGTACAAGCAATCTGCATATTAAGATAACATAACTGAGTGACTTATCATCCACATACCATGATTGAGGTGAGGTCCTCGCTCTCAAAGCGATTGATGGCCAGTTCTAGAGACTTGTAGAGGGCGGCAGACACCCTCTGTGTTATCAGCCTGTTCAGATCGATGGAGCGACCTAGGAGCTGAGGTTCAAACAATCACAAGTGAAATCAGCCAGATGTTGTGATAGTAGTACTCTATTAGCCGGTGTCACAGATGTGGATTAAGCCTAGTCCAAGACTAAAAGAAAAAGTCAACCAAGATCTTCATTGAAAAATGTTCTTAGTCTAAAACTAGTCTTAATTCATTCCTTTCCCACATGCATATTAAGTTAACACAACGCTTCGCACGCTGCACATAGCCCAGGGCTAAAAACATTTTTAAAATGTTATTCTTAGCCCAGGGCTAAGAAAGCTGACGTAAACAATAGCGTTTTTGTCATGCTTTTGTCAGTTTAGAACACGGCATTCTCCAACTGACACTTAATCCAGGGCTAATAGAAGTGCAGTGTGAATTGTATAACCCTGGGTTTAAGTTAGCCCTGGGTTCATAATGTGTGTGAATAGGGGCTAAATTATCCCCGGTTTAGCGCTTAGCCCTGGGCTAAGGATAGCCTGTGACTAAAAGTATGCAGTGTGAAAACCCCTTATGAGTATATGAGCCCGTAAACAATAATACCTGGACATGCCGTTGTTTCAGCAGGGTCTCGTAGCGGTTGGAGGTCGGCCATGGAATGTTAGCCCCCTGGTTCTTGCAGTCAGCTCGCAATCGTTTGTCAAGTAGCAAGCTGACCACATTTAGACAGGAGATAAATACGTTTTCCAGTTTATTTTCATTCATATAAAAATGCCTTCTTCATGTTGTCTTATTATGTGGTTTCCCTTCTGTATTTAGTCTTAAAAGTACTTACCTTCCAGCTAGAATTTTGTAGTAAGCAAATATCTGATCTGCAAGTTTGTACACAAACTGATCAAAGCACAAGTTGACCTGGAATTGAAGGTTAATTTACAATTAGAACATTCTTGAAAATATCTATATTGTACAAATGAACAACTTGACAACATATGTTGGTCAATTTTCTAGTTTTTAGCTAATGTGACGAATGAGAAGGTACATATTGTACAGGGAAGAAAATGTCTTTAATGTTTTCCTCCTGTGGTTTAAATATTTTGGGATTATTTCAAGACAAAAGCTATACATATTGGAGGTTAAAACACGATACAATGGGTATAACAAACAAAGTGTAAAAGTAGTGTGGACACTTTCTAAATTGGATTCTCCATTGAAGTTCAAGAACTAGAATTCGGAACACTACCACCATGTACCTTCATAATATACAAAAAAAACAACAACAATGAAACATTACCTCAGCCTCTATTTCATCATAGAGAAACTGTTTCTTAAATTTGGTGAGGGCGTAGTGTGCACTGTCATTGTACAAGTCCAAAGGGTACAGGACGTATCTGAAAACAGAAGAGACCATTTTCAGACATGGATTTAAGCAGCTAATGTTCTGATAAGCCAAACAAAAGTTCTGTAACAAATAAAATAGTATATAATAATACTGTTCATGCAGATTGGGGTTTAAGGACAACTTGAAAAACATTCTCAAACATTTTTGTTTTGTAAGAATCATTTTTAATTGAGATACATTTTTTCGGTTGTTTATTTCAAAATCTTCATTTATTTTGTCTTAATTTTAGTTAGCCCTTATTGCAACTGGTAAATCCCACCTAGAGCTTCTGTGATGGAAGGAAAACAAATGTATGGTTTTAAGTAAGGCGGCACTATACTCTGCTCATTAAATCAATACGCACAAGCCTCTTTAAATAAAAATGCTATACAAAACATACTCCATCATGGAAGCCTCCTTGGTGTCGAGAATGTGGTCAGTCAGGATCCAGGGCATGGACATCTCAATGGGGAACTGGATCCGGCGGCCCATAGTCAGCTCCAGAAAGAACTCCCTGAACCAGAGCTGTGAGAGGTCACAGCACTGCTGCAGGGTCTCTGCACAGACCAAGAGCAAAGATATAGTTATGCATCCTCTATTGGGGTCCATCACCAGGACAGATATGGAAACACAGTCCTGGATACACAAGAGCTTACCACTGAAGTTCAGCAGATGGGTGTAAAAGAAAGACTCCCGGTGGAACTTCTCGATGTCCAAGATGGTGGGGCCTTCCAGGCTGCTACGCAGGGTCTTCTTGGACCCACTCTTATCAGCGATCAGAGACTCCAGCATAGTTCTGACCATGTACAGCTGAAATATGAAGGGAAGGTTAGAACAGACTACCACATAGGGAAATAATATAAAGATCATTAATATCTCTCCTTGCAGAGGCGATTTGACTTTGATCTGATGTTATTAATCAGAGAAAAGACCCCAAAGACTAATCAAGGCTAAAGCTGCATTCGTCGCTGCTGTCGTCGGGGGACAGTTTCGGTCACAACATCTGGCTAAATAACAAGCTTGTTCCAGTTTAATCAAAGCGTGTTAGATGGTGTGAGATAGAGACAGAGGACATTAACATGATAAGTAAAAATGGATGCAGAATGAGGGCGCCAGACCTGCGTACTGGACGGTCCAACCGCTCGCCGGGGAACCTTGATGTCAAAACCTCCCTTGGGGTCTTTCTCCCCGCGAAGGGCTGGGTCGTTGTGCGGCTCCCGACCCGTCTCCCAGTCACATATGGTCTTTCTGATTGCCTGGAGGATACTGCAATGGGAACACATATTAAAGAGTCATACGCACACACTTAAATAACCACCATGGCATTATGCAATAAAGATCTGTGGAATGACTGGCACAGTAGTATACACGTATACACGTTTGAGCTGTATACACAGAGGTAGGTTTTAGCTACTCTTTAAAAACACCACACAGCATTGACCGTACCTCTGCACCACATTCTTCTTCTTCTTGATGGCCTGACGCAGGGGGTCTCTCAGGGTTATCTGAGCAAAATCCTGCAGAGCTGAGTAGATCGTGTGGCGGATTGCATGGTTAAACACACTTTCCATGCGCCCCATCAACACCTGCAAACCCTTGATCATGGCCATCACCTGTCAGCAGAGCAACATTCAATTAGCAAGATATACGGTGTAGCATGTGCCATGTGCTCAAGTGTCTGTAAAAGCAGACTGATGTATTGGAGGGGATAAAGGCAGTGAGAGATGACCTCCACGAGGGCAAACTTCTCCTCGGTTGTGTAGTTGTATCTGGTGGCTCTCTCGTACTCCTCGGCGTTGTCGGGACATTCCTTGTTGGAGTACTTGTCGGTCGGGTGCACCAGTTTCCAGGAGTACTGAACACAACGGAACACAAAGAAAAGTACATTGAGCAGAAATAACTATGTGTTCAGAAAACAGCACACAATATCCTGGGTGCTAATTTCATCAGGTTTACGTCTGTACTGAGGCTCTATTTAGAGTTAGTGCATCTAATAATGTAGTGTCATTACCTGGCTTCATACGTCATCTACAAATCTCACATTTGACATTTGCTTAACGCCCGAGTAAAATTACTCTTTTGCCAATCGCCATGAAATGCCTTTTAGCATGTTATAGCATTAGTCAACATTTCCTATAGAGGTGTCTTATCTACAGTATATGCGGTGTTGATTGCGTGGTTCCTAGTGCATTCTGAAAATAACATAAGCATCCTCCCTGTGTGTCTGTCTCTGGCAGCAGTCTAGCCATCCTCACCACTTCCATGACGTGAGCGCTCCACTGGGACAGCAGCTGCATGCCTTGCAGGGCCAAGTCAAAAAGCTTCCTGTATTCAGAGTCGCTTTTCTGGGACTCCTGGCGCCCTGATCCGGTGACCACCTACAGAGAAAGACAGGACCCCACGTCTGAACTCATCCCTCAAAACAAGCATTTACCATTTGAAACAACCACCAGGTCTGAAAAGCAGAGGTCACTTATAACGCTCTGGAAATGTAAATATACTGTACATTACATGTAAAAAAACAAATGTAAACGTATAAATAGTAAAACTATAGAAAATATCATTTTTTCCCCTAGAGCAGTAGTTTACATACTACACAGTCTGTCGTTTAAAGACACATATGAAGCATGCAGTCTACTTAATTTAATTAAATCAGTACACATGATGACATGAATGGGTCAATTTCCCATCCTAAAGATATCTGATTTTAATGATGAATCTACTAATCTGATCACAATGCATGCAACGTATTTCCATATACATCGCATTGAATTCTGACCCCTTGAAAATCCGCTGCGACGAGACATCTGCTGGAAAGCTGATTAAAGCTAAAATTGGAATTCGACAATCCCTTGCGTAAGATGACAGCCCTTGCAGCTGAGCTAACAGCGCACAGAAGATAATACCACAATAGCCAGAATGTCCAGACAGGTTGACGGGTTACAGTACAGAGAATGGTTAAGCTAATGCGTTCAAGCTGACTGAGAGGGCGATGCCAAAGTGAATTCAGCCAAGTGAAATACATTCACGGCCGTACTAGCGACCAACTGGGTGTCAGTGTGGAGACATTCAGTTACACAGGGCAGCAGCATGCTGACCTCACTGTTGCTGTAGCGTGCCAGCTCGGAGATGAAGCGCATGTGATCCTCCCGGATTTGAATCATCTGCTCGCAGATGTTGTACTGGGGACTGCTGGATATGCACGTACAGGACCACCTGAGGAAAGGCCCAGAGAAAGTGATGTGGATTGAGGTGTGCAATTGCACTAGAACAATTGGGAGACATACAACAGGATCATGTGCGTGGCAAAACAAACACACACATTTTAAATGTTTCTCATATCTGCATTTTCTTGTGGGAAACACGATTGTGCATGTAATCCCTCTCTGTATAGCACTGAGCTGCAATTCTGTATGAAAAGTGCTCTGCAAATAAGGTTTATTATTATATTTTATTACAAGCAAAGATGTTTCATCTTCAAAACTCGCATGCTATAGTTGTTTAAATAGTATATGCTCTACGCTTTCAAAAATGATAAACAGCTTCTGTTTAAATAATTATCACACTATCTCAACTTTACCAATTTAGACGCTCTTACCTGGATTTGTTCTCTTCAAAGTGAGCACTTGTCTTGATGTACCTGGACAACTCAATCTGCATGTCACCAAACAAAGGAACCACTTGGAGTTGCTATGTAGGTCAGAACAAAAAATGAAATAATCAATTATTTATATTACTCATATAGTATTATTAATTAAAATAACTAGAAACAAACTAAATGACTAGAGAGGAAAAAAAAAGACTTAATTTTCAAAAGTTTGTTTTGAATTCTTAAAAGAAAAATGTTCATTATTGAGGTAAACCAGTTAAAATGTCTTGATGGCTAATAAACTAATAAAAATATGTCCTGCTCCTCTCTCACCCTCCCTATACTACACCAATACGCTTGTACTATTTTCTAATATATATCAACATTTTCATTTCAAATATAAAAGCAGAGCTTGGGGTTCTAGGGGTGCAATAAAGCTATAACAAGATATTAACTTTAACCATTACAAAAACATAAATCGGCTGCTTTCAATGCATGCAGAACTACCTTTAGTAAAGATACTCATCTCTACCTTGAAAAACTTGTCGATCTTAGACAGGTTAATTCTCTTCTTGGCATCCATTTTGTAGATGTTACTGTTGTTTCCATCCATCAAATACAAGCCGAAGCCCATTACCTAGCAAACAGGACAGAGTTCATGTTCAGTGGACCCAAAGCCTGACTCACCGGCAAATTTATGAACAGCATCAAAGGAAGTGATTCCAGCAAACTCCCTGTATTTTCTATAAAAGGGTTACCTTAAGTAGCATATGTTTCTCATTGGGGGTGAGATACATCTTGTTCTCGTAGTAATCCACACACAGGTTGACAATGTCGGCCAACAATTCATCATATCCATTAATCACCTCCAACTGCTGCTGCAAAGACTGGAACAGAGAGAGTTGTCATTACTAAAAAAGGTAGATGGCTTCTACGTTAATGTCTGTAGAGCTTAGTTTCTTAAAAACAGAACTTCGGACATCATGGAACACTGTTCCACCATGCTGTTATTTACTCATACAAGAATAGGGTCCGGTCTCATTTTACATATATATATATATATATATATACA
>JAODOY010000019.1:3873152-3894473 GCA_025399855.1 Forbesichthys papilliferus
GTTTTAGTTGAGGCTTTGGGGATAATTAAAAAGCCTCTACCAGAGGACCTGAGGGTTCTAGTAGGATCATATGATAAATATGTGGTATGTATGTGGAGCCTCACATGCTTGGCTGCCTCTCTGAACTTCACCCTGGTGCTGAGAGGCTGGGGCCCATCTCCTCTTCCTGACCAGTCTGGGTCAACCTGGATAAACAGTAGGAGTGACTCTTCACCTATAGTTTACCTGTGGTCTTCATTATGTGTAGTTCTGAACTGTACTGTACAATATAGCAAAGGTTTTACACTCCGCAATCTCTCAACCTTGTTTTCCACAGATAATAATTTATACATTTTTTAAGATAATACAAATAAACAGTATAAAAGGCTATAAAAATGATAATGAAATATTTTGTTAAAAACAATTTTTTATAAAACATTGCTCGACCATGCAAAATCTTTTACTTTTTGTGAGAGAGAAGTCTACGCCACTGATGACATGGAACATGAAAGGTAGAACTACACTTTATGGCCGAAGGTACAGTATGTGTACATAAGGTACATTAACGTGGAGCAGCCACTCTTCTCGAACGACGCGCCGCAAGATTTTATCTATGTAGATTGCATTGCATTGCGTTTGATTACTATATACCTGTTAGCTATGGGTGGGGCTGAAGCAGCTAAACTCAATAACTAGGTGGGCTGTCCACATCCTTTTGGCCATACGGTGCACTTCCACAGCAGGCCCTTACCTCTCTGTCAAACCTCGTGAGCGTTTCTCTGTCTCGGAGGCTCTGAAGGTGACTGATAGGCTCCACAGATGCCTCCTGCTGCAGAAGACTCTCGGCTTTAGACTGGAACAGAACGCGTATCTGCTTTATTCTAAATTAACACACAGGGTCTATGCAAGAGTAAAAAACGACAGCTCTGAATCAAAAAAGCCACAACTCAGGGATCAGGCTTCCCCAGAATGCCTTACTCTGGCCGCTCGAAGCTTCTCCCTCATGCGCTGCCTCATGGAGTGGTCCGACTGGCTCGTGCTGGGGATGGGCTGGAGGGTGCCCGAGGAGCTGGGGATGGGCTGGAGTCTGCCTGAGGAGCTGGCCCTTGGGGACAGCTGAGGTCTCTCTGCAGAGCTGGACGTGGGTAAGAGCTGAGGCCTGGGGGAAAGATCTAAAAGACAATGTATCAATGAACCACTTTTTTTATAACTAACATAAATAATGATTCTGGTAATGAAACGCCTCATTTCATAGCTTAGGCAGGGGATCTGATACTGTAGCTAAAGCAATGTCACTTACGGACTTTGATCTTAACCCTTACATTTATTTACTGAAAATACATGCATCTCTGAAACGGCCATATATCTCTGTCAACGTACATAAGGCATAGAGTGGGATACATCAGCGGGCATCAGCGGTCTAGTAAGTGAAGTTTCATCACATCATATTATTACTGTGAGCAGGTCAGGTTCAAATGCAAGGATAGCTATCTTCTATTAATGAGTAGAGGACAGATTCACAGACGATACACGCGGTACATGAAAAAATATGCATGCGCACCTTTATAAGAACCAGTTGGTGGTCGAGACCGGACCATTGGTTCGTCAGGTTTCTCCGCAGCACCATCACCTTCGTGGATGTTCCGGATGCTTGAGATCTGCTCCACATTGTCCTCATGGACAGACGTCTCCCCAAGAAGCTTATATATGTGGATAGAAAACGAGCCACACATGCTATTGAACCTGATGCATGGTTAGATGGAAAAAGGTTTATGTCAGACTGTGAATTTAAGGGGATGTCCTTAAAATGTCTACCTTTTCCTTCCTCCTCTGTCTCTGAGCCCTCAAAGTCCGTTTGAGGGTCTCTCCTGGGTCTTCCTCTCTACCTGTCAGGTCCTAATGCACCAGTAACATTGGTTAAAAGCATGGCGCTCTGCTATAAGGCAGCAGACATACGGCTGTTGGGCATTATGAAACACATTGATTTAGGATTTCATGAGAAAGATTGTAATACTCAAATAGAGAGGATACATAGAAAATAAGCATTGTCGGAGTACAGGAAGACTACAAGCAGCTGGGACACATAGCGGCACACAACAACTACAAGGTAAAACAAACTACAGCCTACAAGACTGCCTACAGTGCGGCAAAATACACACAAACCTCCATTGACGTCTGTCCTCTCTCCTCACTCAACTTGGAAGTTGGAACCAGAGCCTACCAGGTAGATTATAATGCTTAGATATATTGAGCAGTCCTACCTGTGTGTGAAAGTATGGCGTTGCCTTTAAATGTGCTAGCCACTCCTTCGGGACAAGTCATGTTAAGACACGACTGTTCGCCTGTTGCAGGCATAGAACTATATGGTCGCAGGCCCTGTCAGATGAGTGTGAGCACATGGCATACGTCTTCTATTATAACAAACAATAGTTTACCTGAGTGTCCCCTGCATTTTTAGATATTGTGAAAGACTCTTGCAAGGCCTTTCGTAGTTTTCCCCGGAGATCACTAAAACAGAGATACTTAGGTCAATACAAAATATCAAAATATAACTTTACTGCAGTGCAGTGGGTATCTTAGGGAATACAACATTTAATACCTCGTTGAGGTGGCCATGGCTACAGTAGGAGATGGGCAGAAAAAGACAATCAGAATCCTGAATTCAGTGATGATGAATCGTGACACTACAGAATCATACTGTGCAGCTTTAAATAGAACGTCATTGCACACAAGATTGTCAGAAACATTGTTAGCTCAGATATCGATATCCAGATCCAGTAGAACGGGTCTGATCAGATGGTGAGTACCGTACGGTGCAATACAGAACATTTGATAAATGAAACCTTGCTTTAAACAGAAATGATGACTCCACAATTTAATCCACGCCTAATTACATGGGAGTAATGTAAGCCGACCAACAATGTCCTTGTTGTTATTATGTTTGTAATACACAGCGTATGATAACGGTACTGCTAGACTGAGCAAGTTATAATTTCAACACGATCCTAGGAAAACATAGCTTACCGTTATTGCTGCCTAGTAACGATATATAAACAACTTCTCAACCAAACTTTAAAAGCGTCGATCATGTATCCCAACATGGATGATTTCTATTCGTCCCAAAAGACCGTCCATCATCATACAAGACGCAATCGGCCAGCCTACTACGGAAGCCGCAAGGTAAAGTACACATGGCATTCATACAACACAAGAACTCTGCAAGAACCATAGGGGCAAGAACTGATACAATCCTTCTACAACTATACGTCACAGCTCCTCATACAACTTACTTTACTTGGGAAAATACAAATGTTTTAGTAATGAACATGATACGCTATAGACACATTTTTTTATATTTTATATAATAATTACATTTTATACACTAGCACCTAGAATCATATACATTGATATTTCAAAAAATATTTTTGGAGATAAGTGTATCTTATCTAAACACATCCTGTAGATGCCTAAACACACACACACACACACACACACACACACGAATATGAGAGAGAGAGAGAGAGAGAGAGAGAGAGAGAGAGAGAGAGAGAGAGAGAGAGAATAGCCTACAGTAAATATAATAAAATGACTAGTCTGACGCATATAGCAATTTATTTTATGTTATATTAAAATATATGAATATGAATACAGTATTAACACAAAATATAATAGTTAAATACAGCATAAAAAGATACCATAATTGTAAAACACAATAAAGTTGCCCTCTCAAGCATAGTCTTCTGCTAGCACGTCCAGGTAGTTTGTATCAGCGTAGAGCAGGAACCCTGAGAAGAGACTATCCGCCCAGCCCGCATCAGCAAACAACCCGTTCTGGTCTTTGAAGAAGATCTCCAGCCACACCTCATCCTCCGGGTTCAGGAACATCACAGTGGATCCGGAGGCCACGTCATGGTTCCCCGTGTTGGCATCAAAGGTCTTGATGCGGTACTGTCCATTCTGGACCAGCCCGATGGCCAGGTGCTTGTTGGCTACCGTGATGTCATAGGAGAAGTAATAAACCCCCGGGTAGGCGCAGATGAACTTGCCCGTCTGTGGATCATAGTGCCCTCCCTCATTGAACAGAACCTTATTGAACTTGATGGGTGACATCTCCGCCGGGTAGCTGCTGGTGATGCCCACTGAGAAGGCTGCCTTGGGCACCAGGCTGCCACACCTGCAGATCCCAGCCGGTCCAGGGGGTCCTCGCTCTCCCTTGTCCCCTCTGGCTCCGTGGCTGCCCAAGGGACCTTGCGGGCCCCCGTCACCAGCCTCTCCACCGGGGCCTTGTTTCCCCGCAGGTCCGCGTTGACCCCGCTCACCCACTCTCCCCGTGGGGCCGACCTTTCCCTTCAGCCCTGAAAGATAGTCACAAACGTGAGTGTTGTTTCAAAGGTATATGCTCCTCCATTTTGTTAGAGTGTCCCTAGAACCCAAAATGTCCTCCGTTGCTCATGCACATTTACGTTTTGAGGCCCAGCTGTGCACAAAAGTGCACGTGGATGCAGGGGGAGTGGTAGAGAGAATGTGTGAGCATGTGCGTGTTGTTATGGGTACCCAGGTGTACAAGGGTCACCCGCTCCTTGAGATTACATTTAAACCAAAAACAATAACAAATGATCATGAAGCACATTCTATACTCACACCCAACATTATCATTACGAAATTACACATTTGGAAAGCAGCTGCTTTGTGTCGACCCACTATGATGTGTGAATCACATCAGGCCAAAACACAGAGCGTCTGATGTTATATGCATATCTGTGTGAGCACAGCTTGTGGTGCAAACGTTCTGATGATGTTTTGATGCGCATCTCTCAATTCACACACAATAAATACAGTTGCAACACATTCCCAGAGCCATGGTATGTATTGGCTGTCAAACTGCAAGATGATATTAGTATTGTTTTTCTTCCATAAGAACATTCATCTTATCTCCATGTGAAATATGTTCCAGCTGATGCATCTCAGAGAGAAACATATGTTACAGCAGTGAACACTACTAATAGTAGTGCTATTTGGAATGAAACACAGCCAGCGTGGATTAATGTCACATCTCATAACTTCTAACAGGCTTATTATTTAATATGGTGTAAGGAAACATGTATTTCTGTGGGACCACACGACCAAAAGAAACTTGAAGTGTACAATAGTTTACGGGAATACTTTTATCAATAGATAATGTAGGTTCACTGTGTACCTGTATCCCCCCTTTCTCCCTTTTCACCCTTCCTGCCATCTCTGCCATCTCGTCCAGGGATTCCCACATTGCCATCGGCCCCCGGCGGCCCATCGGCACCAGGTTCTCCCTGCATACCTGGGAACCCCGGGACGCTGCAGATTAAACGCTGTGTTCCTTTAACCTTGGCTTCCATCAATTGTCCAAAGACACAGTGACATAAACACACTGCTCCCACTAATGTCCACATCCTCAGATCTGCCAAAGGAACAAAGAAATAAGCAGAAGTTCATTTCATTATTTTAATAGCAGCTCTCCTTAGAAGTAACCATTCAATATTTATTCATAGCAAGAGTATATTTTGATAGACTATTTACATTTCGGTTATTCCATTTAACTTGTCGTCTATTGCTGTGATGTTAGAAACTCAAAGAAACTTGTCAAGATTATTCAGAATGCCATTAAACTGATTTAGGTGAATGCTGTCAGAGGAATACGTTTAATATAAGCATTAAATCACAATGGACCCATTTACAGTATCATTTCTGAACTCTCTCACACGAATGCTCTCTTGTCAAACAGCATATAATTGCAGACAATCTGAAACCTTGGCCTCTAGTCAGTCTTTTAAAAATTTTTTTTGCTAAAGCATTCCTTGTCCTTGACATAATATCAAGCACAATTGTGTCTGGAGAACCGTATCATAAGAAATAGGCTGTTGAGCAGACAAAATCATTACAGTTATGTTTCACATGGTGAGATGGCCTCACCATTAATTAATAAAATGTTCACAATTGTGCACAAGCGCTAACATTAATGGAATAGACATGGGGTAAAGTTTTACATTTTTATGAACCTGAGCCTTTAGTCTTACTAGTATTAATCGTTGAAGGTTGTGAATGATGTGAGACCTTGTTTTTAAGATGAGGGAAATACACCAGAAGACATAAGGCCATATGAAGAAAACCCTGCCATCATTCTGCAGGAATGATGATATCATGGCTAAACCTCAACGGCTATCTTTAAAGAATGTATTTCTTTTGTACACACACACACACACACACACACCGGTGCACACAAATAACACATACTGTATGCAATGCAAACATGCATCTTCACAAGCCCCTAAATTAAAACCATAAGGTGTTTACATCAGTGCAGCTGCAAGATGCATTAAAGTCCTTGTTATAGTTGTAATTTGGCTAACCTTTTGGGAGATGATGCAATTATCAAATTGTATGTTATGTTACAGTAATGATCTGCTTAAAACCGAAGTTTCAAGAGAGAGAGTTGGTCCTCTTTAGAAAGTGTGTGTCCATTGAGCAATTACAGTGAATCTTTGCCTTTACTTAGTATGTGCACTTGTGTTCAATTTGCATGCATGTCCTTGATCAGACACAATTCTCCAAACAATCTTCTGTTTATCAATCACATACAGTACATTGTTAGTCTGGTGCACATTTGTGTGTATGCAGCCATTCATGCAAACACACACACGCACACACACACATACATATGCTTCTTTTAGAATGTGTATTAGCAAGACATTGGCTGTAATAAAGACAATATTCACAGCTAATTTATTATTCTCACCCCACTTTTGGAAGGAAATCTCAGGGTTTTGTCCTTATCCTAGCTGCTTAGAGTTGGGTCTCTCTGGTGTTTGTGGATTCCTGCTGAACATGCTTTGTCTTTTATAGTGCCTTAAGTCTGGGTCAACATCTGTGCCTGAAAGCCTCAGCTGTTGGGTTGCTGACAGTCAGGCTTGTGTAATTCTAACAGCAGCCTGTCTGGAATCACTCCATCTCTCCCTCCCTCCACATTTTTTGACTCATAAACTTCCCAAAGCAAAGCAGCTATAATGCACGCAAGGGAAGTCAGTTCAAAATACACTGATGGGGCTTACACAATCTATATAGATGCAGACATGTGAGCATGCTGCTTCAGTGGATAAATAACATTAGCTTCCACTTGAGTGGCCTGGTTATCTTGAAGTGAATGATTATCTGAATTAGAACATCTTTGTGTCCTATTAATACACCCATTAGTGTGAATATTTAGGTTGCAGTAATGGAAAAAAGCCCCTAGATGGGGCCAAATACCACTAATGCGTGGTAGTGTCAAAAGTTGTCAAAGGTGCTACTAGAGAATGCACTTAAACTTAAAAATGTTAAAGACAAGAGCCATTGATTAGCACTGCTTAAAAGTTGACTATAGTTGAAGCCTCAATGTGAACTCTCTAGTCATTGATTCCTTTTTTTATTTATATGTACAAGCAAACACTGTCTTATAGCCTATTGATAAAAGTATTGGTATTGGTAAATACGATAAGACAGTATTGATAACTACTCTACAGTATATTGTCACGCTTAACTCATGTAAAATACAAATTTTGTCTTGCCTGTTGACATCCAGCTTGTAAAAAGCTTGTTACTTTCCTTGAAACTGTGAAAACATACATATCAATAATTTTGTGTCCAAACAGAATGGGTCTTTATTCAGGACATGAAAGGAAAAAAGGATTGTAATCAACACCCCATATAAATACAAAACCAACAAAAATAAAAATCAACATGATATTCACTTTGCATATCAAAGAACAATTCAGTAATAATTACAATCCAAACACCTCATAAACCATTTTGTGAATCTATACAATAGAAATTTGTTACTTTAACAATATTACAAATATTTAGCTTGAAAAATAATTCAACTCAAAATTATATGTTAGCAATTAGCATTTTAAAATTATATATACTGTATTTTCACATAAAAATACAAAATAATACCAATGACATTTAATATGAAAAATTATTACAAGAGTTCTGCTCAAGTGAAATAAAAATACCAGATAAAACAATATTAAATTAAATAGAAATATGCATGAAAAAGTCTCCTTTTGTTAGCAAAACACTATCCAAAATAACTACAATCATTTACAATCAGTACAAAGATATTTGGATTTAAAAATAGTTGCAATGAAAAAAAGGGGTTTCTTTTCTGACAGTAAAAAATGACACTGTGGATCAGAAATCTGCAAAATATGCAATGAAAAAAATAAATCTGCATTAAAAAGGTTTACACTGTAATTCTTAATTTTTTTTATACAAACATTAGAAACAGTATTGCACGTCACAACACAGATTCGAGGTTAGTCAGCCTTTCAAAATGTGTTATATTCAAGTTTCATATTATCTATGAGGACAGGCAACCGGGGCCTTGATGCAACAAGTGTCTTCCATGAATATACAGAACCTTCAATGTGTTCTTCCTAAAAATTAAATGTAATGTGTTCATGGGGAACCGTTTAACCAAATTGCATACCAAAAATTATTAAATAATGGAAATATAAGAGAGCTTTTCATCTTCTAACAGAACCTGATTAACATTAGGGGACATGAAACATAGTCTTATTAAATATAAAAATACAATCAAAAAACGAAATAGTTATTTGTCTACAAAAATAGTGAAATAAATATGATTTATACAAAAGCAAAGACACGCATACAGTACAAAGTAAAAGTGTTCAACAAAATAGAACACAATTCTCACAAAACAGCACAAGTCGAGTGTTACAGGTGACAATATTTGACCAGGTTCTATTCGGAGTAGAACACCGTGAGAACTGGGTCTACATGGACATTACGATAACGGGACTGACAATATCATTCGTGTGCTTTGAATCACTCATGACCTGTGGTTATGTTGTAGCACTCACCACATTACCACACAACTCACAGTTCTTATGTCTAGACTACCTTTGAATATATTACAAAATATTAGATAACAGATGTATTCACACAGAGCACAGATAAATTAAGACCACTAGCATATATTAAATAATCATGAGAAAAATATATTTCTAATTATAAATAGGTAGGTGTAGTTATAAATAGTATTTGTCAACCTAGAAAGTAAATTGGAGTAAAGGGAACCTCAAGTCTTAAGTCTCTCTTGAAGCTGAACTGAAATTTAAAAAAAACCAAATGGAAACAGATATAATAAAATAATTTTGATACGAGACAGCAAAGGTCTACTAATAATGAGTAGGGTAAACTGGTTCAAACAGGGAAATTAAATTACTGTATAATCATCCAATAATGGGAATAAATAGAAAATAAATAGAAATTCTCAAGGTTAAGGTACTGAAACAGTACATAAGTGACACCTGAAACACTGATTTCAAGGACCGTATGCGGGTGAATGAAACACAAAACCACACAGACACCAGCGCTATACTGCAAAAATACACACTTACGGTAACATATGGATAGCTGGAGCACCAGTAACATCCACTCGTCACACAAAGATTGTCCCGAATGACTACTTAAATCTGACACTCAAAAAGGTCATAGTCCAAAACTAAAGTATAGTTAATCATATTTAGCATATTAATAGATCGGTTACCTTAAACTTATGATAACCTACCGAGGAGGTGCATTTCTTTCAGCTTCCAGTAACAGTACATACATTAGGTCAGAGATTCTCTTAATGCATGGAGCCCACCAACAAAGTGCCATGTCCGATTGCTTCAACTGCCATATTCCAACCATAGAACTATATAGAAGAACAACTGTAATGATGTTTTCTTGCTGTCTCTATCACAACACTAAACAATGGTGCCATCCCATGCTCCATCACACTAAACAACGCATCCTGTAAGATTAAGTCCTCTTCTAATCGTGTCTTTTACTGTGAGGTTAGACTGATAAAGGCTACAGTACATTAGAAAACAACATACAAGATATGGGATAGGAAGGGCCAAGGCAAAGTATTAAGGTGTTTTTCTTGTAACGATATATCACCTGCTTTGTAACTAAACTAAAACCTCCGACCTCATTAACAAAGGTCACATAGCACGGAGACGACACAATCACAATCCACTGGACACCACTCTGCATCTCAACAAGACATGTTTTTTTTGCCATATAAGCCACCATGTCACAAAATGGCGTCAACAACTAATCTACAGAAGAACCAATAGTGTGTTTTGTATTATAGTATGTAACAAACCAAACATATAAACATCAATGCATGCACATAATATGTTGTTTTTTTGTTGTTGTGCGTTTTACTTTTTTTTTCATTTATTATTTAGTTTTTAAATTAAGACTTCATTGCCTTTATTTGAAGTTTCTCCCCCCACTCGCTGTAACATCTGCTATGCTTAGTCATGCTACTCACCATAGAATTGTATTTCTTATCTCTACTGATTTCAGTGTTGTTTTTTTCCACAGAGGGTTATTTGTCTACAACTTTCTTTAGCTGCATGCGGTTGGTGTAGGAAGGCCTATTTACGTTACATGCACTTAACTTCACATCCTATTTTTCCCAATGGCAATAGGCGCCACTAAGTGGTTGAGTGCAGACTGCATTTCATTTGTCATGATTCTGGTTTAAAGAGGGCATTACATGTAATACCTATACATCTATTGATATACACATATAGCAGCAAAGTTTCTAATATAGCTCATAAGAATAAATGTTATTGGTAAATACAGTTAATACAAACCAGATTTAGCATTTGAGGTAACATTAAATGAGTCTATATGAGCGCAGAGATAAGCCTATTATCTTTTTCAATAGAGTCCTTAGTAGGAAAAAAGACCACATACTAACATTAAAAAATAAGAATTTGTTTTGTGGCAGATCAAATATATGCTTCCTATCATTTTGCTACCTTTGGTTAATGACCCGGGAAGGTGTCAAGATTACACAATCAAGGTTTTCCCAGAAACGAGCGGGTTACGTTACACTCGGCAGGGGCAGCCAGCAGCAGACAGACAGACAGACAGACAGACAGACAAGCCGCCCCCCTCCCCACCCTCACCACCCCCCCCACGCAGAAAACATTCTCATTTCTACTTTAAATCTCAATACAAAAATAATAATAAAAACAAAAACCTACAAAAATCAATCTCGTTTTTTTCTTATTATTCTTTTAAATCTCCTCTTAGAAAACATGAAAGTACCACAAAAGAGTTGTCAGAGCCTGAGATGTGAGGGGGGTTTAGGTGAAAAACTGAGGCTTGTGGTGTTCGTTTGCTACAAAAGATATATAGATATATGTTTAATATATATACAGTATATACTGTATAGTGTTATGTATCTGAATATACTGATAGCTTAGGGTAAGAGGCAGAGCGGGGCAATGCTCTAAACGTGTTAGCCAGTGCTTCATATTCCTGTATCCTCTGACCGTGTCGATGTGGCTTTGTCTCTGCCTCTTCTAGTTCCAACGGAAGTGGATCTGGCGCGGGCGGTCGGCCCCCTCCTTGACCAGGGGCTTGTGGAACTCTCGGCCTGCACGCGAGTGGATGTTGGCCCAGCAGAATTCACAGTAGTACTGCAGGCAGGTGACGTTGGCGCAGAAGAAGGGCGCAAACTTCCCACCGCAACGCGCTCCCTGGCATTCATCACACAGCTGGTCATCCAGGACATAGGGCTTCACCTCCACCTTTACACAGATATACAAGACAATCAATCAATCAATCAATCAATCAATCAATCAATCAATCAATCAATAATATACCCGAGGGGAATTTCTTTCAGCAACACAAACAGTATAGGGTGTCCAAATACTCAATACACAAATAACAAATCTGTCAAGATAGAAGGTTCTTGCTAGAATTAGTCAATTATTGGTGGTCAAAGGAATACATGAGTTTAACTATACATGAGGCCTGTATGCTATGCCAGATACATGTATGCTATTGTACTGAAAAGAGCTGTGAGCACAGGGTACATAATAATTACAGGTCAGACAACTTCTCCGGTTGTAGGCAGGCAATCTTATTGCTGTATTTGCATTTTAAAAACTAAAACAGAATTATAGTACGTCTTAAATTAATGCATTAACACTATAGATTTACTGAAGGAAGTGAAATGCCACAGTAGTTTCTGGTTCATCGCGTTCATCATATGAACGAACGATTATTTCATGCCGAATGACTTTTTGAGGTGGATTGAAGTGGTGAAGCTTTAAGGTTTTAACAAGGTTTAATATGGCTTTACAGGTAGGCCAAACCTGCACCCTAATAGGAGAGGAAGGAATTTGCCCATGGGGATAAATCGATTACCCGCTTGTCAATGTCTCCATGCTGCAGCTGAACAAATCTGGCGCTGATGGCAGCAATGTAACTCTGTTGGTTGGAAAAGGCAACTCTCCCAGCCCCTTTGGGGTACTTGAGCTCTGGGTCAGTGTCAATTCCTGCATAGCAGACTCCCCCATACAGACGGTCCATAATCATGGCCAACTCAACTGGTAGGACAGAAACACAGATACCGCAAGGGAAGACAATTTTTAAGGAGGGAAGGAAGAAGCCAAAACAATGGTCAGAGAGAATAGCAAAGCAGCTGGAGAGAAGCTTCCAGAACAATTGCTATGGATGCTGATCTCCTGTGCTGATACACAATTAAGAAGGTATGCAAATGCAGTAGAATAACAACACAGGTGGATTTACTTGCTCTCAGCGGGCGTGGAACGCCCCCCACAAAAATGGTCTTGCGGGGATCAAGCGGCTGTGAGCCGTCCATCACAAAGTCACTGTCGCTTAGATTCCAGGGCCGTATCTGTACCTGGAGATGGAGAAGATTAGGTTAGATTAGAAGCAAGTATCCATATACTGTATATGTACATATGTCATGTTAAGAAACTAACAGGCTTGTCCTTGATGGTAGGGCTGGAGACACACAGATAGAGCTTTCCATCTTCCTCCATGCAGGCTTCAATGAGAGCTTGAACTGAGCTCTCCTCTTGAAACAATAGGAAGGCATATCCTATGAAACACGAGCACACACGCACACAGTCAGTTAACTTTGGTAAAATGTGATCTGTATGTGTTGCAAAGGCAAGGCTTAATCTGGATTTGTAATGAATATGACTCTCTTATAGGCACATTATTATTATATTATTACACCCGCGTGTGACTGCCTGGAAACAGTGGCCAGGAATGAAATATGTGTTGAGATTATTTGACCAAACTGAATGTTAAATCTTAGCTAGATTAATGTGCATGAGAACATGTGCCACATTTCAAAGCTCTGGGTCAAACAGCTACCGTGTCACAACCATGTGGCCAGCCTGAATGAGGTTGCATACTGCAGGTGAGGCCATACATGAATTAAACATGCTCGTGTGTATTATATGTGTGCTTTTGAATGTGTGTACTAGCTGCAATACAACACATACTGTAACACCTGTGACTGAGGTGTAGTCTACACTAATGCGATTTAGTTTCATTTACTACGTATACGCCTTGCATCCATATTAGTCCGGAGTGTTCGAGCTCCTATAACGGAAACGCTGCTTGCACAGCCTTAGCTTTAAAACTCAGAGGCTGCATTCTAGTCCGGACATGCATAAATGGATTAGCTTGGAAACGGTGATGCAGACACGCCACAGACAATGCAGACGATGACACAGACACCGCACAATTGCTTCCTGATTGGGTCTTATCAGTATGTCGCCATATTTACGCTCATTCAATGTTTTCTGTTGCCGTTACGCCCTATACTTATATACCTATACTTTCAGTAAGAGGTTCCACCTCGTCGTTGGTTCAAGAAAATGAATCTACGGTCGTATTTTCTACACTGCTGTTCCATAACTGGTACCGATAGAAAATGATCTTCAACTGGACAAAAACAGACAAATTACATTCCTGTTTACACCATTTGATATGCTCTTCCAGGCATGTTAATATGGACAGAAATAAGTTCTTACTGTATACGGAGCTAAAACACTCATCTGGATGGAGATCGTTTTAGTTTTACTAAACTAAACGTATTAATGTAGATTTGATGTGTTTGCATTCAGTGTCAGGCCACGCCCACTGCCATTTGATATACCTTGCTATAGCGCCACCATTTGTTTGCAAGTTATCATGCAAAGAGACACACAGACAGACCAACACACTAGGTGATCTCAGTAAATTTACAAATACCTTTAGGTGGGAAATAAGACTTGCTCTCGGCTTTGTGCGGCCAGTCCACAACCAGATGTCCGAAACGTCGGAAGCTTGAGGTGATCTCATCTGGGCGGAGAGAGAGGGGGAGAGAGAGAGAGTCAGATAATGCAGAAAGAGGGAGCTAGATGAATATGATCAGATCAGTGTGATGCTTCTAGTCTCACCTTCGTCTATGTCAGGGGGCAAGCCACCGACAAACACTTTACGGGAGAAGCGCTCGATGCGCTCCCCGTTTTGGTGAGGGTAACAATTTGGGGAGCCAAGGCCCCCTGGGACTCCCTGGTTGCCATGGCCATCGTCAAGGAGATTGTCATCAATAGGGAAAAGGGAAGAACGACCTGTGGGATAGGAGATGTTTGTGTATTGGAGGGCAAGGGGGTTCATTGGTTAACATCAATGTAAAACATTACCAAACATATTGAAGTATGTTGTTAACAGCCCACAACTGTAGGCACTGTTCAAACAGATTAATAAGAAACTAGTTTCAAAAGAATGACATTGAAAATGTGTTGGTTTAGTGTGGAATTACACTCGCGAAATGAAGCACAAGCTCAAGAGGATGGGGCGGGGGGGGGGGGATTATATCCAATCTAGTATTTATAGGCCCAAGGCGGGGACACACAATCACATATGCTCCGCTCTGTGTAATGTAGCAGATAAGCAGGTGGGCACAGTGTGTGGCAGCAGGCTGTTAACTAAATAGCACAGAGGCACATGATGATGATGATCACTCCAGGTACATTCAACATGTGACCAAACCTCAACCCATTGTTCTGTATGTCTGGATATACACACACACACACCATACAGTACAATTCTACTGTACTACAATTCTACAAAGTAGAATATAGAACCAACACGGTATACCCCTTAATATAGCAATAGCTTCAGAATAGCATTGTTATTACAGTATACAGAGTGTATTTAGTGTCTGAATCCAGACGTATGGATTCAGTTTGGGTCATGGTCATGGTAAATAAGCCACAACAAAACGTGTTACCTCTGCGTCTCCCATAACTCCTGGCTGCATGTAAACAGAGTACAGAGAAAGCACACATAAGAACCAAGCCTCAACCCTGCACCTTTACGCCCTATAACGTTTTAACCAAAAAATTATAATATTTATCGTATGTATTAATTTACATTAACACAAGCACATTATTATTAGATTGTGGTGTGTCATAATGCATTCCTAATGCTATGGGCCAGAAACAGGTTGGACTGTTTAGCAAAGAGGATTTTCACAGGGGAACCCTCAGGGCAATCAAGGCATTCAGTGAATACCCTAAATACAATATAGTATAGCCTAATATTATATACTGTATATGAAAACTAAACAATAAAACAGAGCTACTGAAAGTAAGACATTTTAATAAGCAGCAGACTGTTCTGACACTGTTTAAAATAAAAATCTACATTACATGAAGGAAAATGGGGTGAAAATGACCAAATCACGTTTTCTTGTGATAGTTGCTAGGCAGAATACCCTAAACAGCAGTTACTAGTGTCTGAACAACGTGGAGCATTCAATACACACATTTGATACCTTCCACGTTCTATGTCCAAGTGAATAGGGGCATATTTGACACGACAGTTTTCATTAGCCAATCACATCTTAATATGGGATGGAGGTGGGACATTCTGAAAGAATTTAAACGTCATTCGACTAATAGAGAATGCCCTACCACGTGACTCATGCTGACTGTGTCTGTGCGAATGCTTGTGACCTCCGTGACTACTGCAGCTTTACTGTATGGGCTTCTCACTAAACAAGTTTAGCTAAGTAGCATCGAGTGAACTAGCTAAAGGCCTGCATGCTATATCTTTACAGTAAGTGAGAAGGAAAACATTTGGCCACTGAAATGTGATCTACTGTAGGGCATACAGTTCCATGGGACACATACAGTACAAAGTGAGACAAAAGTAATTGATTGATATTCACATTATTTCAGTTCAGGTTCTTCTGATCGCTATCGGCCCCAATCACACACAGACGCGTCGAGGCACGGCCGCTTCAAAAGCACTTTGATAAACCCCCGATCACACAGAGATGCCTGTGCTAAAGAGAATGGATGTCTGGCCGGGCCAGCTGTCACATTGACAAACAATGCGACTCCTTGCCTTGCGCTGAAAAGTTAAGAGTATTTGAACTTTTATGAGTGTCTAAAAAAAAAAAACGCGAACCGTGGTGCCAGAAAAAAGGCATGTTAGGCGCGCCGTGGTAACACTGTGTCGAAGTGTCGAGGGTCACAGCTACTGGTCTACATGTAATGCAAAACAACTCCACAGCTTTTTGAATAGAACAAAAGCTGCAGAATTCAGGAATGAATGAGTCCTGTATACAGTGGACTGGAAATTAACATGAAGATTAGAGCCTGTATTGGGCATCATGCGGCTACTTTTTCAGGTGTGTCCAAGTGCATCAACACAACAACACAAAACACAAACATAGGTAATTTAACACAACCACCATACCACCCAGCTCTAATAACTAACCAATAAATACACTGACAATATAAAAGATGCACAATCTCTAAAAACACTGACAAGTAAATAGGCCTTCTGCCATTCATTTCAAGTTGTCTTTAAAAACACCCAATGATACAAGTTTCCAGTGCACACAAGTGAACTAAAATGAAGAAGACCTCTCTTTCATTAAATATATGATAGGGATCCATTTTAAAAGATGTGCTTTTCATATACAGTATAAAAAAATAATATTATCATTTACTATTGACTCCAAAATACGAATTACTTATACATTGGCTCAAAATAACCAAATTGTAGTTAAATTTGAAAAGTTTGAGCAATCTTTCACATTTACTGAAGATACTAAAAATAATACGGAATGCATTCAGTGCTCATTGAAGACCTAAATGAACTGTCCAGTAGAATAGAATAGAAATGAATGGTCCCCAAAATGTGACCCATGGCCGCCAAAAATGTGTTCACTACTACAATACTGTTTACATTTGACGTGGGAATGTGAATCTCGACCGCACCCCCTTCCTTCATGTGCATATGTATCAATAGTGTCATGAAACTAAATGGCTATTCCATGAAGTGTTACAGAAGAAGCTAATACACAGAACGAAATGGTGCTACGTATATTTACCATTGAGCATGAGCAGACTGTCGGACCCAGGATGAGGGCATCCCACACGCCCTGACATGAGAAACATGAGCACGCACGCACACACACACACACACAAACACACACACACACGCCACAGAGCAGATGGGAAGGACAGGGAGAGGCCATTAAGGCTCACAACCACACATATGGAAACATACTGTAGAGTAGCCTACACACACAGACACAAAGCCACTATCAAATAATGTGCGTTGGCCTTGTGTGAGTAACCCATCCATAACCTGCTGCTTTGTCAAATGACCACACTAAGCACTGCTTCAGAACAATGAAGAGCTGTATCCCCAAGGAAAAAAAGAAAAAAAGCTTACTGAATGCAACAATAACAAAAAAATTAAAATGTAATACATTACAAATCAGGATGCGTTTGTTATCAAATATAGGCGAACTGCTACAGCCAGCTATCAGAGAGGAAAAGAGCGCAAATCTCTAATTTCCATTCATCTAAGTGAAGCGTCTGATACCAGAATGCACACACAGTTATTAGATGATCCATGAACAAAATGTTACTAATAGAAAAAAAATCTGATCCATTAAAAAGATATAAGGCAAAATAACATGGAAATGAAAACAAACTAGCAGTTATTTAGTAGCCCACTGACTGTGCTGATTTAGCAGGTATAGACTTGCTTCATACAGTACCCTGTAGCTAAAAGTGGCACAAGCCCACCCTTCAAATTTCTGCATCTCTCTCTCTGTCACACACCGTGTGTGAAAGTGTGACCACAGCTAAAATTAGCCTGGCACCCCCGCACCCCTCTCTCGCTCTCTCTCTCTCTCTCTCTCTCTCTCTCTCTCTCGCTGTGCTCCCCAGCCCATGGCCTCTCCATCTGCTCCTTCCATAAACACAAGCTAGCTCTAGCTAGCCCCACATTTAGCTAAACGTCAACTACTGCACAACACACAAAAAAAGAATAAAATATAGAAAAGCTGTTGGAGAAATGAGACATGCTTAAATATATCAAGGTCATATTCATTAGGGAACAGTGTTAACCCTTGCGATGTCATGTAGTTGGCCTTCTAGCATGAAACTGAAGCTGGCTTCATGTCCTTTCTCCTTCTGGGGAGGATGGTAGTGAATTTGACACTGCTGCTCTGATGTCCAGTAGCTAAGCCTTGGAGGTCTGTCAGGCCTGTCGGTGTCACCCTACACTGCCTGACTGCTCCTGCCTTTACCACTTGGAAAATGTTCAATGGGAAACCCAGTAGGCCTACCATGGTAATAAATGTGTGTTTTAATTGCATTCATAAATATGCTACAGTATAAACATTAAGGGTCAAGTCATGATAATGGGCAGGAAATAAGTTATTTTCATGGTTTTATTACAGTATATGTAATAAAATTAATTTCCTGGTTGTTTAGGCTGTATTCTTATGCCAGGCATATCTGTGAACACTGTTTTGCGGGGTCGTGAATTCACTAACTCTATAAAGTGATATTCAAGATATTCATATAGGCCTGTGTAACCCTAAACAGCACAGTGGGCTACAGGAGATGTGTACTAGGTGTGTTTGTTATGTTGTGGTCTGTGTGCTGCCCAGGTTAAGTGGCAGAGGCTGCAGATCTCAAAGGTCATGCAGTGGGGGCAATAATACGCTCTCAGCAGGGAGAAAATAAGCTGGTCTGCAGAAAAGCACCACAGCTGCTGCCTGTGTGAAAGTTGGATACGTGAAGCACATACCTGAACCACAGTTGAAATGTTGGATAGTTTGACTCCCATAAAGCCCCATAATGAATGCATGTAAAACATAATCTGCTAAATGACCACATGAATACATACAGTCTAGAGTTTATAGGTGGGCATGAGATAAGTCTTCATATTGTAATCTGGTTTTATTATATTATCATCAACATTTGTATTATTATTACTACTACTACTACTACAACAATTATAGTTTTATTATTTATGATGTTGTTATATATTATGTATATATTATGTTATTATTATTATTATTATTATATCATAATGTGTGCCTGTGCCTACAATATATGTGGTTTTTAGCTTGTGACTGTATATATTTTTGGGGTTCCATGGGTGTGATCGTCAGAGCCCCCCGAAAACCTGTCAGAGCGTGGGAAGCTTACCCTTCATTGGATCCTGCTCTGCTCGCATAATGTCAATCAGAGAGCTTTCTAGAGAGTGCATGTTCAGACTGTCGTACATTCGGGAGCGATCCTGGCAAATAAAGGACAAGTATGAGTTTACGTCATTCAGAATGTCTTGTAAAGATGAAACTAGGCAGCCGGTGGAAACAAACACACGTCACATGCACATACAGTAGTAAATATCACATTTATGACTTTACTTTTAACAAACCTATTGTTTGTGTGTGTGTGTGTGTGTGGTGGTGGAGGGGTGGATGGGTTGGGGTAATATTTAAGAGGGTGCACAGTACACATTTGGATTAACATTCTTTCCATATTTATTTCATTTAGAGGTATGAAGGTATGTACTGTAGCCGGTGTGACAGATTCCCCTAGATCTCTGAGTCAGTTCCCAGAAATCGAGTGAATGGAAACAAGCAATGCAAGAAGATATTTAGCTCAAGAGCTTGAATGAACGTTATGTAATAACAGCGGACCAAGAAAGCAGCCCATATAACTCATATGGTAATATGTAGACACTAAAGTCTATTAAATGTGTAACTGATGGTAAATAAGAATTAGGTTTACTTGCCAAATACGTTTGCCCATATAAAGAATTTAACATGGTGTGCAGTAGTTGGGGCAGTAGTGAGATTATAAGTGAGAAGAGGACAATTACGTAGCTCATAACATTATACTGCAACCTTATATGGGCATCGCTGCACAATGTTGTCTTTCACTAAAACTACAATATGCTCTTTAGCATGTATTATAATTTCCGCTCTTTTCATGCTGTTTATCTCCATGGAAGACGTTGAAAACATGACACAGCAGAGACATGTCACTGACTGCTGGACATTAAACAGAATGGAAGGAAGGAAAAAAACAGGAATCTGAAAAATTCTAGGTCTGACATTGTTTATAAATAGGGTTAGCCCTTGGACTCAAATTTATTTGCTGAAAAAGGAAGAGTAGCACTTCTTGGCACTGTTATCACTAATCATTTTATTTAGTTCCACTAGTACATAATATAATAGCAGCATCTGGATTTAGCGATGGCTTACCCACTGTAATACCATGCCAATTGATGTTCAACAGTGGTTGTTAAAAGTACTCCCAAAGAATAATTCTAATTCTAATTAGATTGAAATGCAAATTACTCTAAAACTATCTTTAACTATCTTTATTTTGCAACAAATGGCATTCCTGCCTTTTTCATTAGAAACACTTAAAAACAACTGCTGATTTTGTCTACTAGATTTTACTGGAAACTGAGCCATTTACTCCAATCCCAGTTGCCTCTCTCCATCTCACTGTCTTCACATGCTTTCGTTCTCTTCTCTTACTTTCGTATGTAATGCAGGATATAGTAATTCTCTGTTTTCAGGATTTCACTAATTCCAGTCTCACGATGCAAACAATACCAGCAAAACAAAGGCAAAACCTTTGAAATCCCCAACATAATATTCACCACACAAACACAAACACACGCACACACACACTCAAGAGGACTATCTCAAGAGCGTACCTGCAGGGGCAACAAGGTGTTGCTGTTGCCGTCTGTGCGAAACACATTCTCCTCAATCCAGGATTTGGGGCCCAGCAGGCCCCCTGAGCGTGGGAACTTAGGGGGGGCGATGACATTGCTGGAGAATGGCTTCTTCATCGGGGAGGCATGACTGACTGAGCCAGGCATGCCCATTCCTCCCCCTCTGCGGTGGTCCCGGCCCCAAGACACCCCCCCGGAGCCCCAGCCACCCCCCTGATGACTGCCCCAGGGCGAGGGCTTCACCATGGGCTGCTCACACACACACACACACACACACACACACACACACACACAGATAATGGAAACCAAACTATTAAAAGTATGGAACCCTTGTTGTACATTTATTACATTCAAATGTGCCATTCATGTTTCCTTAACCTTTATATATACACCCCATTATTTATGCCTTAT
>JAODOY010000019.1:3894573-3923693 GCA_025399855.1 Forbesichthys papilliferus
TATTTATTTACACACATAGCTTCATGTATGCCTTTATTTATACCTTCATACCCTTTATTTCCTCTATTCAGCAAAGCCTAGTCTGGTGTGCTTCTATAGGCAGGGTGGGTGACTAAGAAGATTTAGGGCTTTAATACCAAGTGTCCCGTGCACTGTGAGACAGTTGGTGCACGTTACACACTCTCTCTGTCCACTCTGGAGCATAATGCACTTCCAATCTCATCATTCTTAATCTCACATGTGCACACGGGAAGCCCCGTTCTCTGTGCACGCTAAGTCCTAAAATGCTGACTAAAATCCCTTTCCTCATTTCTATAGATTGAAAACAGCTTAAGGTGGTCTCTGTGTGTGTGTGTGTGTGTGTGTGCGTGCGTGCGTGCGTGCGTGCGCATGTGTGCGTGTGTGTGTGTGTTACACTTGTGTATGCATTTCTATCTATGTGAGAGTGAAATGCTAAAAACACAGCTAAAAGCAGATGTTAAACAGGCAGCACACACACACACACACACACACACACACACACACACACACCAGTTGAAATGTGGGCGGCACAAAGCAAAGCACAAATAGCCTATTGGTTTTAAGAGAGCATCATGTCTTATTCACGAGGGCCTCTGCTATTGCTACTACTGCTGCTATTGCTAGCCTATTGCTATTGCTTTTATTGCTATAGCCAGTCCTTGTCTTCAACCCCTGACTGGCAAGGCTTTAGCACAATTTGCAGATGGCCCCCATCCCCAACCAACTCATCTCTGCCCCGCCTTCCCATCACCCCACAAAATCCACGTATACCCAACATACTGGGTGTTTCCATGTAAGCCAGATAAGCCTCCATTTAGGACACCAAACCCTGCGAGCCTGTGTGTTCTCACTGTCTGAAGCACGAGACACGGATGGTCCGGTACCATGTGACTCCTCCATTCCACCCCAGTGCCTGCCTCAAGTGATGAACAACAGGCAGATTCAACGTTGCTCTCCCCACCTTCACTATAGGCTCATGCCCCCAGAGCAGTGACTTCACCCATTGCAGAAGATATGACAAAAACAACTGTAGCTTCATAGAGACACCCACCCACCCAACCACCCACAGGAACACAAGGGCTTCAGTGTCACAAGATGCCTGCATCAGAAGCGATGTCCTAGGCTGCCACCCCACGCCCACTCACATGCATGTGCACGCACAAGCACGCAGCACGCACGCACACACACACACACACACGGTTGCCCTATAATTGAATGCATACTTAAATTATTTGAAACGATAATGACTGACTTAGTATTAGGCCCATGGTTTTTGCTTCCAAAAACAAGCAAGGGTTTTTGTTTGGCAAGCTCCTATTCTGCCTAAAGAGAGGCACCACCTCAAACTAATGGCCTTTAACAGCACACATTTAAATATTATCATTATATTATAACATTATTACACTGACATATTGGAATGTGACCTTTCATGTCATTAGGATATACACTGAATGTATAGGCCTACAGAACGCTACATATGAGATGATATAGCCCATACATCTGCCCTTTAACCTACATTCACAGTAACTCACCTGGTGATGGTTGTAGTTATTCCTCTGCTGTAGGAACGCGCCCTGCTGGGGATGTAGCTGGGGACTAACGGTGGACCTACGGCTCTGTGGCTGCTGAGGGACGTTTACCTGGGGCGAGAAAGGACCGTTGAAGCCCTGCATCCCGGCGCACGGGTTAGTCGATACGGGAGAAAAACTCTGGAAAAAGGCCGGGTTGATAGAGGACGGGATTCCAGGGTAGAAGCTGTTCTCAGACTCGCTACTGGGGATCTGGTTTATGGCGTTGGCGTGTATAGAGTTGATGGAATTAGGTATGGGAGGAGGTGAGGAGCTGGTCTGAATGGACCACGGGGTTCCGAATCCACTGATGGGAGGGGAAGTCGAACCACTTGCATTCTGCATCTCTTGGGTTTGGAGGCCCGGGAAGCCGGCGCTGAGACCTCCAGACAACATATTGCCGGTGTTGCCGCCATTGCCGTTATTTAAATGGTGGGTGATGGGAGAGTCCATTTGGATTTTATTTTGATTTACGGAAGTAGTCGACGGATACGCAACATCGGCTTCAGTGTCTTCCTTTGGAGGTGCGCCGATCGCTCTGGCGCAAGGGTCTGCGCAATGCACAGGTTTAGGAAAGGCTTGCCTCTGCGGCAGGTGACTGAATTTTCCTTGGGGTGGGGGCGACTCTGTGGTGCTAAACTCAGTGTGCTGACTTAACTGCTGATGTATTTTCCGGTTGTGCTGAAGGTCACAAATGGACTGCGTCGGACCTAAATTATCTTGATGGAAATTAGGAAAATCGTTATTTTGGTTCAGGCGGTTGTATTCCGATGTAAGCGAGTCCAGTTGCTGACAGTCTACTTGGTTCGATTGTTTCCTGGATTTGTTGTTCGTGATGTTGCTGCGGTCGTTTTCCTCTGTTATCTGCTTGCTTGTCACCCCCACAAGCTCATCCTGCATGTTTTGTTGATGCGCAGCTGACAGGAACAGTGCGGACACAGCGACGCTTCCCAAAGACGAGCCGAGGTGCAACTGGCCCAAGGAAACCGAAGAAGAGGAGGTGTAGGATCTGAGCGCTCGTCCGTCAACGAGAGTGTTTGTATTCGCTGCCAATAAGCCGGCACCGTAATCACCCATTTATTGAAGCAAATAAATGCGTTTGAAAATAGCTCTCGAGTGCAGCGTTTCCGATTTCCACGGCTATATTGGAGCAGCAGGCTTGTGACAACAGTCTAGGCTTTGAGGAAAGGCTGTAGTGGGAGGAGGGGTTAGGCCTACCCAATAATACTCGGCTTGTTCGAAAATCTTTTGCACTTGTCTCAGTTTTGCGTGTTTATAGGCTAACTATCTAATAAAGCCGGGTCTATTTCGACCATGTAGTCCGACCGTGCTACCCCTCCTCTCGTTACCGGCTGTGCGGCTGCGGCAGTGGATTAAAGATCCCCGACTGAAGCCTACGTCACGGACGCGTCATCAGCCGGTCCGCCCCCGGTAAACGCCAAGTGCTCTAGTCCTCAGCTGCAAAGAAGCCGCAATGTTTACGTCATTTTTTCATTATTCATCAAGTGCAGTCGACTTAAACTCGTATGATGACAGGAAACGCAAAATTAACTAGATTAACTATTTATAGCACCATTGTTATTCACATCTGTTTTCACATCGATCAGAAAGTGAATGGACAGACCATTTCCAAAAGGGAATTCCAGTCATAATTGTCCTTTAATGTAATTTTAAAGTGTTAAAATCTTCCCCCGTAGTATAGCCGTTTCCTATAGGCTAATGCTTGTGAGCTGGTCGACTGCAGCGTCACTTAATTGGGATGCCAGCCGCCAGAAACCAAATATAGCCCAGCTTTCTATATCGGTGTTTGTCAGAGAAGATGTGTTCTCATTGCCTGTAGGCTACTGCGGAACAAACCTGACAAACATTTACAAACTATTTTCCAGGTTATAGCCTGCCATTCTGACCAGAAGCCATAGAATCTATCTATCTATCTGTCTATCTATCTGTCTGCCTGTCCGTCTATATATCTATCTATCTCTCTGTTAAATACATGTATGACAGTATCAGTCAGACTATACGGTGTGAATGTGTAGTCTATACATTTGCATTTACAAAACGGGCTCAAGTGAGAACTAGCTTTAAAAGGAGAGTGGAGTACATGGTGAAACCTTTTGTAAAGTGGCACAGTGTATAATGTATTATTGTAGAGAGAACAGTCAAAATAGGTCCATGTGAGACGTATTATTAACTAATTTATTTATTTCTGTGTAATTGTTTTTATTCGCTAGTCAAATGATATTGTGACAGATATTGTGCTAGTGCATGACGACCCTATCTGGAACCCTCTTTGCAGCATTAGCTGTTATGGGGGATGTAAAAGGACACTCTCTGACCCCCCCCCCCACCCCACCCCACCCCACCTCACATACACACCATAAGCTCCCAGATGGAGCCGTCCCACCAGTATGGGGGCAGGTGTGGCAGTCAGGGCTGGTGCTGACCAATCATTGGCTGTGATTAGCAGGTCTGTAGGAAGTGCTGAGGGGAGTTATAATGTGGCAGGGAGCCAGCTGCTAGTGTCCAAGGCTGAGGGGAGGGGAGTGGGCCGTGGACTGTATGGAGGAGGCGTCTGGCTTTTCAACTCTGCTCCCAGCTGCACGACCCCTGGCGCAGGCAGGCAGCACTGGCCCAATCCAAACGGGACGTGCTGCTGTTGCAGTATAAACGCCTGCGTAGCAAGAATGTGCATATTGATGCGTGTTCATGTGATACATTGATGGCATAGTTAACCTGAATGACAATGATGTGTGCTACGTGATATATACATAGTACATTGACACAGAGTGAGTGGCTGTAGTGCGGTGACGGAGAGGAAAGATGCAGGTAAGGTACGTGGTCATGTTGTTACTGTTTAGTTAGGATGCACTTGCCCCTCTAACCCAATATCAGGTTCCATTGTATTTGCAAAGCTAGCTCCATTTAGACCTCCGTTTGAGTGACTAGCTGACACATTGCAGCTGCCGTTGTCATAGCAACAGGTAATCTGCAATTCCTTTTGTCTGTTTTGATTACTCCATTCAATCTCTCTGTGTGTGTGTGTGTTTGAGGGCTGTGTGTGGAGCACACGCTTGTCCATCAAGAGTTCAGCGCGCTCCATCTCGTATGGTTGTTCCCTCAGAACACAGGACATGCCGTGTGCCCGTTCATTTAGCCCCTCATTGAGCTGACGTAATTGCATTGAAGGGTGAGCAAATAATGCTAGAAGTTTATATGGTAACTTGGTAAGTGATACAAATCACATTTGTGGAATCATTATTTTATTTATTTTACTTGTGTACCATTACGGCACATATAGTATGGCTAGCCATGTCCCGGGAAATAATGCTTCACCCATTTTACCCGAGGCTGGAATAATAATAATCGCGTATTGGTTTGTTAAAAAACTCTGGCATCAGCAGACAGTTGCAGGCCGGGCTTTGGTATGGTTACTTTGCACCCAGAATGGCCTCTAGGATCGAGATGTCTTTGTTACACTACATTGGCCCTTTGTTGTGTCTCTTTGGATGCTGAATAGCTCTTTGTTTTTCTTACTGATAAAGCCTGTGCAAACAGCCACAACAGAAACACACGCATGCACACAGAGAGGCAGCAGTAACGATGTTATAGGCACATACAAACAGAGTGCATTACACAGAACAATACAAAATGCCCTGATGAGCTTAGCTCTTATTTACATGTCGCTCAACCCCAATTGTCACGAATCAACCACGCCTTCCCAAATGCAGCGAGCAGCTATCTAGCTCATGGGATCAATCAAATGAGCCCCCACACCCCCGCTATCGTTCATATTATTCTGCCACACAGATGAACAGCGGCTTGGTATCAGAGTGGAACACATTTGCATTTTATGGCCCGTTGCAGAAGCCGTGTGGGTCTGATTGGGCTTTTGGCTTCTGTGAGGCACAGCAGACACATCTGTCATGCTTTACACAGATCACAGGCTCCTTCAGCAAACCAGGCTGTGCATTGTCTTTTTTAAGAAAGGATCAATGAGCAGACACTCCAGTTTTCCATTCACCCCAAGATTAATGAATACATTAGAATTCTATACAGTATGTGGAATTAAATCATAATCATATCATTCATCTTGATTTAGCGTCTAATCTTTAATGTGGTTGGCTCTCTCAATTCTACTGTACGTATCATCTGCCGTCCCTAATCCTATCCAGAAATCCCCATGAGTACTCTTCAGTGATTCTCCTTGCAACACGTCCATTCTGTGGCATTGCTGTCCTAACAACACAGTGTGTCCTCTAGTAATGGCCCCTTAGAATCCAGGGGTCTGTTGTAGCAACACACATTTGTATGTACAAAATCAGCCTCCTGACTGCTATATAGGCCCTGTATTTACACATCTCTATACACACACATATGCAAACACGTGCACACATACATGTACAAGGTGCACAAGAGTTTCAGATGTAGGACATTCTGTTGAAACAACAAACAAAGGGGACACACAGAATATGTCGCACAGTGAATATGTTTTCTGATTCAGTCTATGGAAGGCCTTATTGCTCACACAAAAAAACATGACACACACATAATGTGTTTTCTAATTAAATATATGAAAGTCTTCCCTCAGTGTATTGCATTATTACAGGTAATATAATTAACTGTATGTGTGCATGGGTGTGTTCTGTACATTACCAGAGATCATCCCAAGTGTTTCTAGGAACAGTGCTCTATAAGGGTCAAAGATCAATGTTGACAGGTGTCCCTGGGCTCCAGATGCCAGCTAGAAAACCAGCAGGTGTAGAGAGACTATATGACAACAGAAACAAGCTGATCCATTACATACATACCATATCAATGTATTTGTTACATATGCTCTGGCTAGTAACAAACATTGAGTGATTCCATCTATAGCATTTATAGAATTGATCAAGGAAAAAAGGAGTAAATGTAAAAAATATTGTTTGCTTGCATAATCTATATAGCCTTGCCTATTGTTGCACAAGATGATGTAGATCCTGTTAACCTGCTAATCATTTTAATCAGGCAATAATGCAAAAACAAACAAAAATTAAATTTAGTCGTTTTTGTTTTTTAATTATTATAGCTTATATATTTTATGATATTGAGTAGAATATTATAAAGACTGGAAAATGTTTTTGTCGTTTTTATCGGGTTGGCTCTGGCCTCTGGTGAACTGACTGCACCACGACTGTCTTGGTCAGCCTTTGAATAGGTGAGTGTGCGGAAGCTCTCGATGAATTAATTATACATGGTAAGTCAACGCCCGAGCAAGTGAGCAACGTATAGCCTACTGTATGCACAGCACAGGCACACACACTCATGCACGAACGTCCATTTGAAGAGCTCTCTGCCTATTTCGTGCAATACTGTCTGTTATTCTTAAATTGTGGGTTTTAGCCATGGAACTACGGTTGTAGCCAGGTCTGCATTTCTGCTACTAAATGTAGATTTAGGTTGTTTCTGCGATCCTATAGTCTAATAGACATTATGCAAATAAACTCTAATATGCAAAGTTTGCCGACGCCTACGCCCCCTCGTGGCGACGGCCGTGATGCAAACAGCTTCCTTAAACAGTTTGTGCTTCCTGACACCTACTGGTCCGCATTATGTATTGTTTAATAGGTTTAATGATGAGGAAACTTGGATAAAAACTACTGCTCCACGGTGTTCGGCTTAGAAGAATCTTGGGCATCACTCAGATATGTGTTCAGATCAGCCGTCTGTCTAGCTGTAGGTTTATAGATGTAGGCTTATCACATAGGCCTGTCACGATATTGTTGGCCGATATATTGTCCCAGAAATAATTGCGATAAACAATATTATTGTCAGAATCTTGTAAACAATGTTTTTCCGCTATTGTCATGTCGTGTGACACCTTTTTCTCGTTATGATTGGTTAAACCGATTTCATAGCTTGCATATAAGTATTAAAAATAAACCTTGAAGCAAAGAAAAAAAAGATTTTTATACATAGTTGGCTGGAATTATGCAGTCGTCTGGAAAAACACCTTGAGGAACACTTCTTTTGCCTGTCGCTGTCTGCTCTGCTCTGTGTGTGTACGTGTGTTGAGCCCTGTGCTGTGACCATGCAGACGAGAGCACAGAAGGAGAACAACATGGCGAACTTTCTTTTATGTCAGCAACACGCATGTAAATACACCAGGCAATATTGTGACGTCTGGAAAATGATTGAGGTTGTGTCCATATACAGTATGGCAGGATAAATCGATACAGTATTGTGACAGGTCTAATTGCACTCCACAAATGATTCATCCCAAAACATTAAACTGTATTTTCGCACCACAAAATGAATGTCAGACACTTTTCTCATACCTAGCCATAACTTGTATGCTACCTGGAACAATACATTAAGTCTGACTTAACTAAAAAATAACATGTTAAAGGCCTGGTTTCTCAGACATTGATTCATCTTAGATTTAGAACATTTTTCAGGTAATATCTTCATTGAATTGTTCTTTTAGTCCATCCATCCATCTTCTCCTGCTTATCCGGAGTCGGGTCGCGAGGGCAGCAGCTTCAGCAAGGGACCCCAAACTTCCCTTTCCCGAGCAACATCAGCAAGCTCTGACTGGGGGATCCCGAGGCGTTCCCAGGCCAGTTTGGAGATATAATCTCTCCACCTGGTCCTGGGTCTTCCCCGAGGCCTGCTCCCAGCTGGACGTGCCTGAAACACCTCCCAAGGGAGGCGCCCAGGAGGCATCCTTACTAGATGCTTGTACCACCTCAACTGGCTCCTTTCGACGCAAAGGAGCAGCGGCTCTACTCTGAGTTCTTCACGGATAGCTGGTAAGGACTCATTCCCCAAGTGAAGTGTTCTTTTAGTTTTAGGCAAAAATGTTTAATGTAATGTTGTAAATTACATTCACAAACAGAATAATTAATGATTACTGGTTTAAGTAATCTGGTTGACGGCACTCTGATAACGCAAATAGGCCTGCATAAATGAATCTGACAGTATAATTTCTCGTGCGTAACATTACAGTTGCAATGCTGCTGTAAATACCGGTGACACGTGGTTGAGCAAACAGAAGGAACAGAACGGGCCTTATCATATTGCACTGCCCTTCCCCACATTGAATCCCTGCTGTCTTTGTGGTCTTGTTTAACAATCACCCTAGGTGAAGAAATAGTGCCAAATATGGCAAAGGTGTAAAATGGGAGAGAAGCAGCGCAGTGTATAACTGTGAGCTTTGACCATGGTCCAGTGTATCAGTGTTTTAGTGTAGACAAACAAGTTCATTAATATTCATTTTCAATGCTGGCTTATGGGCATACTAAAATGTAATGGCACTGTAATGGCACACAGTGGCCCAGGGGATAGCTCTGTGGCCTCACAGCAAGAAGGAACAAACCCTGGTCGTCCTGGCCTTTCTGTGTGGCATTTGCATGTTCTCCCTGTGACTGCGTGGGTTTCCTCCGGGTGCTCTGGTTTCCCCCACTATCAAAAACATGTTAGGTTCACTCTCCAGCCAGCGCCATCTGAGTGACACTGGCTCCAATCTGGAGTTGGTCCCCCGGCGCTGCACAGCGACTGCCCACTGCTCCCTTGAGGGATGGGTTAAATGCAGAGGATGAATTTCGCAACATGTATGTGTATGTGACAATAAAAGCACCTTTACGCCAGCCCCACTGTGTGGGTACCGGTGTCCTTGACTGAGACCAGGGGGGACTCAGCATAATATATTCTCTGTGCCATCTACAATAAGAACACAGCATGCTGATTGCTTTAATTGCAAGAAAACTGCACCGCACCACTTTGACCAGGAGAAGGCAGCATTTCTATTTCTAATGTCCAAAGACTTAGACACGATTTGGGAAAAAAGCTTTATACAAATTAGACCCTTTTCAAGACCATCAAATGTATTTTCACATCTGTAAACCTTGATTCAGTCGTGTGATCATGCAGAGCCTATATAACATTATATATCAAGTTGAGAATTTAACGTTTTATTGAAATTCCCTGACAACCAAAGGACACGTCTATTCCTGTTTAAGCACTGCCCTGGGATCTGTGGTGTTTATATAATACATATATGTATATGTGATCATTTACATTTATTTGAAAAACTAAAATCGTTTACATTTTGAAGATGCTTAAAGGATAACAAAACTTAAATGTGATGGTTTTTGGAGGGATTTAGCTAAGAATCCAGAATTATACACAATTCCATAAAATAAACAACGTGTTTATCAGATTGTCTGAGAGCCTTATAACAGTTCCCACAAGAAGAATGAACTCTGAAACAAATTAGCTTTTCTCTGATGGTTTTATTTTTCTTTAATTCGGACAATATTCTCAACTGTATGGGATGTTTTAGATGGGTTTGTATGTTTTCCAGAAATGACAGAAAGAACTATAACAGTTTACATCTGTGTGTGTATATAGAAAGAGTATCCCATGTGACACTATTTTGGTGTGTTTTGAAGAACGTATTTCTACAGCATGTGCATGTGTGTGCACTATGCATCTGGTGCACAGCCACAGATGTTTTTTACTGTGGATTGGATCTGAAAGTTTGTGAACAATAAAATGTGTTGGACTTTAGACTGGTTTTATTTGGTTTGACGATGTTACATTTGACAGTAGGCAGACTATGGAGAACGTTAAATTAAGAAATAGGCAATGCCCAATACAACAGTAACATAATGTTGTATCTTGAAACCCTACTTGTGGTGCCAAATATCTGGCCACTAGGAGGCTAACAAATATATATATATATATATATAGATATATTTGTTTTGTATAGATGTTTACTTTTATTTATTGTCATTAATAAATACATTTGTGAAGTATGTATTAGTGCTGCCAATGATGCAACAGCTCTCAGTGTGTCATATTTTGCCTGCAGGACAAGATGCAGGACATGGGTGGGGGTGTGTGGGGGGGAGGGTGGGGTATCCTCCTCCACTTGTTACTCCCTTCTCATGACTCTGTTTACAATAGACAGGCCGTGCCTGGAGCTGCCGAGCTCTAGAGTTGCACTAAAAGGCCCAGGGATAGACCTCTGCTGGGGTTTGCCTGTCACTGTGTGATTGGGAATCTAAACTTTGCTCTTTGTTTACATGTGCTGTCCCCTGGGCATTATGGGCACCACTGACATGCTGCTCCCTTATTGGATAATGGGATGAAGTTGGACGCTGACACAGTGCTCTCTTATTGGATAATGAAGGGAAGTTAGACAGTGACACGACCCTCTCTCTTCACTCTTGTCTTCTTTCGTCTGGAGTCAATTGTGGCTTTTACTCTTTTCCCCTATCCAAGGCTAAAACAGCTTCCAGAGAGAGAGAGAGAGAGAGAGAGAGAGAGAGAGCAAATGAAACAGTATTGTTAAAGATACAGACAAACTGGGTCTGATCAAGCCAACGTATCAGTGTGTGTACAGAGTGCTTGTACATTTTTACTATATGTATCTCTGATGGTAAAAGAGCTTAAATGTTGCAAAAACACAAAATAACAGGAATCCCTCAAATATAGGCTATATAAGATGCATTTCAAATAAACACAAAGGGATTTGTTTATTTTAGGGGATTGTGTTGCCCTATTTGTTGTGCCAGGCTGGGGTTGTATTAGCTGATAGGAGTTTGTTGAGGTATTTTGTTGAAGGTCATGGCATGTGGTCCTGTATATACAGTACACGTACCTACCCCAAGCACATTGAGTTCCCATCATTCCCTCCTTCATTTTTTCCCTTGAACTTTGACCTTCATTCTCCTCTCACACTGTATCTTGCAACGGCATGTTCAACAGTAATGAGATGGTTTGTGAGCCTTTACAAGGATTCCACATGTGTTGTCTCAACACAAGTAGCATAATGTAAACATAGAAACAACAGTTTGATGCAAAGGTAAATATAAAAATAAAAAAACGGGTCATCGTTTTACTCCAGAAAAATTGGGTTCTTAGACGTATTGACTTTAATTAACTGAATTATTGTTACAATAAAGTGATTGCATTGGATACCATAATGTTGTTGTGATGTATAGGTTTGTATGGAATGTATTTATTAAAGTTGATTTTTATCTTTATATTTGTGATGTTGTTATTTGTTCTCATGTTCTTAACCAACTTAATTTAATCAAGCAGTACTCACAAAGTACTCCATTTCACTCACGTGTAACTTGACTTTCCTGGACATGGCAAAATAATCTATCCTGAAGTTCTTCTGTGCTCAGATGGCGTTACTACTGTAGTTAATTATGAAACAAGTCTTGAATTAGGTTTGTTGCATTCCACAATTCTGATGAGGAGCCCCTTCGATAACCTGCAGATGTGAATGATGTATGTGTGCGTGTGTGTCCTTTTACTTTTTCATTGCACGCTCGTAATTATACTCTACCACACACACACACACACACTTGATATGATATAAAAACATTTAATATGGCATTAGGCTTACATTATATCCTCCCGGGGGTGCTTTACCGTGCCATGGTGAGGTCTGTTAGGAGACGCCTTTGCCAGTGACAGCATCCCAACCTCCCCTGAGGCAAACAAACTGACTCTAGAAAAATACAATGACAATTTTGTCACGAAGTCGATGTAAATAAGGCATGGAACAATATATGACAAATAATACAGGTAAGAAAAGAAAATAATCCCACATATTTATTGTTTTGAGTTGATGATATGTTGTCTTAAACCACAAAATCTAGTTACTTATGAGTCATGGCACGACATATATGGGTATACATTACAGGCGTACAGAAAAGCCACAAGTTTTCAGTTGTGCAAAAAGCTGTACACACCAGCTCACAAAGAAAGGCAACACCAACAGATGATGTTTTCTAAACCTTTTGTTCAGAAAGGTGGTTTTAATGATTGACTTCAATCCTGAAGGCAAACAAATCTTTATGCTGGCAAAACCATTATCTGCTAATAAAGGGCCATTCATTATTGAAATTTTAATGTCGTCTAAACCCAGTGGGATAAATGTTTAGTAATGCTAAATAAATTACTAGCCAGGCAAAACCCTTTTTGTCATGTCCATCTTCCTTCAAGTTTGCTAGTGTATTAGTTTCAACAACACAGTTATTTACCTAACATAGAGGTATGGGATTATTGTTATTATTTGCAAGTAAAACAGTGGCCCCCAACATATTTGTGTTCTTATTGATTCCCAAAGGAGGAATATGTCCTGTGAACCCATTCAGAGTGAAGATGAAGCACAACATATCATACCTGGAGATAACAGACAAGTGTTTTACTGTCACATGGGATTTAAACTTCTACATGAAGCAAGGTCCCCATAACCCCATGTCTAACATGAACCTTATAAAATAACCACCAATAAATCATTACTACAGTAATAGGACAGTGCTATTTACTGTATATCCTTTTTAATGATGAGGTACATTAAGACTGATTGGGAACACTTTGAGGAACTCTGGTAAAATGAGATATAATTGTTCCCCTTACATTGGAGCTCAGCTTGTGTGGAAGCACTCCATCTGGAGTAAATTTGTGTGTGGATACATTTTCAAGTTCTGGACTACTGGGGTGTGTGTTTGTGTTTGTATGTGTACTGTATATGTGGGGGCAGGATGGTCTAGTGGATTGAGTTTTGGACTCCCAGCTGGAAGGTTGAGTTCAAATCTTGGTGTTGACCTATCTGTAAGCATCCTTAAGCAAGATCCCTAACCCCACACTGCTCCTGTTGGTTGGTTGGTTGCACCTTGCATGGCAGCAATCACCGTTGTGTGTGTGAATAAATGGGTTAATGTGAGGCAAAATGCAGTAAAGCATTTAGTTTACACTTTGGATAAAAGTACAGTCCATTTACTGTATGTGTCATGCAGGTGTGCTTGCATGTGTCTTTGTCCTGTGGATTGGTTTTCACATGGTGTGGTTGAGAGTATATTCAAATTGGCACATCTTTTTATCCTAATCTCAGCAGTCTCATCAACAGCCTTCTGCTGTGGCAGTCTATTTAATCCTAGCACACTGTTTATACAATACATACATGATCCAAAAGACCATTAAGAAACACACACTTGAAATGTATTAAATACATTTAAATTTCAATCACATGAAGAATGTATTCTTAACTTCTTATCTGTTTGTGTCTGCTCATGTAGCCTAGACTTTCAAGGATTTCCCAGCCCACATCTCCTACCAACCAGACACAACATTTAGTGTTTAGCATGCATTAATATTCACCCACACCCTTCCCTATTCTGGCATTGTATAGGATATTCATATATTTATCCAGACAAACTTAAATCTGTATACTCACAACCATATCTGAATCGACCCTTTTTACAGTAAATTAATGTAGAGATATGTTTATATGCGCATGTTACTTTTTCTTTCAACAGACGCTAGATGACGCTATTGTAAATACATATTTTTTCCAGCTTTTGCACCTTTTAGCTAAGAGTATGTAAAATATGTAAGTTGTCTCTAAAAGTGTACATACTCATTTTGATGACTTTTCGCCACAACTTTTCATTTTCAATAATTGTATCACATGCAGAGAACAACAGGTCGGTGTAGGCTATACTTTGTTAGGACCGATTACTCCCACAATAATGTAGCCTATTTCTTTAAATCTAATGTCATATCTTATATTGTATTTGGACAGAATTGGTCATATCGCTTATGAAGAGTCTATAGCCCAAATAATATCCATATAGCCAATAGTGCAACACACCTGCAATCATAGATTTGGATTAGACCTATCTGATCGTCTGAAATGACTGCCCTCAATCATAGGCTATAATTAACATTTCACACAACACAAAGAATTCCATCGGCGTGCTCTATCTTAGATACATGTTTACTTCCTCCTTTTCGCCCCAGGGACACACACCGAAGTCTCTACACTGAGTTTAAACATTTGTCAGCTAAGGCCTTGTTCATTCCACTGAGTGATAGTCTAGTGTAGCTGGCAACCCGCACAACATCAGAGTTGCTATATAACTATGTTTTGCAAAACCAGCTATCCGAGACAATGATAAAACGTGCCTACACATAAATGTTGCCTCAAGGGTTGCGTGACTTCTAAAGGACCCTAGTGCCCAAAGTAATAATTTCCAGGGCGCATCACTGTAATAGCTACCAAAAAAGACATATGAGGGGGATCCCCACTCGTAGAATAACACAAATAAAGACGTGCAATTTCTGTACGTGTTAGATCATCAGCAACAAAAGTCTGGTTTCTGGGCAAGACAAAGCTGTCATCCAATAAGCGCATATTTGAGCAATATCTTAACTGTTTTGACGCTCAGTATTTAACTGAAATTCAACATTGGTAGTTCAAAAAATGAATCCAAACCGGATATTACCATTTCAATTAGCCTGTACGTTTTTCATTCATAAATAGCATCTGTAAGCCAGCCCTGGGAGTAGCCTTCTAACTTGCATGATTCTGGCTCTCATTTTTTATGTGTTCGACGCAGCTGCATAGGAGTGGGTTGGTTCGACTGAGTTATTGGGCTGTTTCATTTGAGTATTCCTACATTGCGCATGGAAGAAGTTTACCTCCAATCCAGTCGTGGTCTCAATAGCAGCCTCGCGGCAGGGGAGGGACGCGCTGCCATCATACAGGATACCCACTCATACATAGGCTACTTGAGACAAGTTAAATCCGCAAGAAACAGCCAGCACGCATCTCGACGCTCGTCTAACCCGAATGATAAGCTACTACACCAGAACTGAAGTGAGGAAACTATTGGACACAGAAGGCAACTTGATTTTTGAAACATATTCACATTTGCGCCGAGTTTCTTTGGGTTGTAAGGTACCCTACTTTTTTGTATTTTGGTGATATCTGACCTATTTGTAATTTAAGTTCCCTCCATCATCCAGCAAACAGAAGATTTGACAATTTCGTCTTTTTAAAAACTTTGAGAGGTAAGTCTGCCTACTTAACCAATGTCTCTTTTAAGTCTTAAAGCATGTGGAATATAGTATCGGGTTATTTTATGGGGAAATTTGAATTTATTCTTTTGCTGAGGGAACAAATGGTTTTCATCAACTTTTGTTGTCCATTATTTTGACTCTCTCCGTGGCGCGCCTTTTGGAAAATGGAAATACATACATAATATGGCGAATAAAGAAAACATGCATTTGAAAAGTCTGCCATTGAGAGATGTTTTGCTGCTTACAACTCCGGGAGTTAAAACTTTAAACACACTTCAATCAAGACAGTATACCTTTTTTGTGATAGTTTTGAACTATAGCCTAAGCTGCACATTGCACACGGTGATGGATGTCCTGTAAAAGTTATCAACTTTAGAAGAGTTTAAATGAACACGCGAAAAGCAGCGCCCGTAACTCTGCGATTGTGTTGCTTTGTGCTGCGGAGGGTTCCCATGCTCTCCGGGGTGATAGAGCACAGCTAAAGCCACTAGACGCGATTCATCAATATGCGTCCTCGCCCATTTCTATGGTCCCGTACGCTGTTTGGGCTATTATCTTCATCCGAAACTGTCCCATTTTGGACTACGATGCAATGTGTTAAAATGTTTGGCGATCTCTGGACTGGAATTAAAGTGAATGTTTCATCCTCAAGTGGGTTACGCACCCACCTGCACAGTGCACACTTCACGCCATATAACGGGATAAGCAACGATGCCGCTGTCTTTTATCTTCTATTATGTTCTGTAAATTTAAGTTTCCATGTTAACAATAATAACAGATTAACCCCGTAGAAAATTGTTTATTCATGTCTTCTGTTATACAAAAACAATAGCCTTAAAAATGCAGAAACGTTTAGGCCTATTCACATATGTATATTCTTTAGTTTTATTTCCAAACATATACCAATAGGCCACTCAGTCAAACCCCGGTGAAAGACATGTTTTTCCTTTCGGTCCCAGAATATGCTATTTAATGAGAGACAGACTGGAAATGGTAGTTTGAATAACTGTATTTAGTAGCAGGGTAAGGCCAAACTGCCTCCCGTTTACTTTCTCAGGAGAATGAATCATGAACAAAAGTCTTAAAATGGGAAGGTCTGCGTTGCATACCGTAACTAAACCGTGATTTGCATATGAAAACTCTAGTCTGAAAGCATTCAGCCAGTGTTGCTATAGCCATTTATGGGTCCGGAGCAGTGACAGGGTGCAGTGTATATGTACAGTCTCCTCCACATTGCCTTTGTCCGGACTGGATGTCACGTCCAGAGTCATTGGTGGAAGATTAAGGACATGGAGACAAGTTCTTATTTCCTTGTTAAATTATTCATCATATCCACACACACTCCTCCCCCCCCCCCATCACATTCACTCTGCAAAGCCTCTCTTTATCCTCCCTGGGATGGACACAAGTAGAGGCAGTGCCCTGAAACTAGCTCCTGAAGAGGGATTTTGAGCTACATTTGCCCGATACACAAACATAATCACGATTGACTAATTTCCCACGATACCATTTTGTATCCCTTATCCTCGGTGATGGGCAGTGGGTGGCTGGCTGTCCCATGAGCCCTAATCTTGTGCCCATGTTGACAGCAACAGACGGCATATCAGTCAAGAGTTGCCTGCTTCATTTAAAACGGCTTATTTGTGGTGCAGTGATAGAAAGCGTTCCTGTGACCTGACCCCTCTCATCCTTAACATTCCAGTGCGCGGTGCTATAAACTCAGGCTCCCGCGATGGACCATAAAGCAGAGAGAAGGAAAATAGGCTCTCGTTTTTCATCGCGCTATTGTGCCAACACGTCTTTGAGGTCCATTGATGTGGATTGCTCAGAAATTCAAACTGTGAATGCTGTTGTGGATGGCGTGGAGACAGATCCTGACTGATGATTTAGACTTGTACACAGTCTAGAGCAGAGGATTTCTATGGTTTGGACAGCCCCCCCCCCCCTCCCCCCCCTCCCCACCCAAAACACACGCACATGCACACGCACATGCACACACACACACACACACACACACACACAAAGACACATGAGCACACATGATAGAGAAAATCTCTGTTCTTGGACTGGAGCCCTAACCACAGTCTCTACCAATTCATTAATACGCTGTTTGGCTCTCCAAGAGCTCCAGACCTGCCTCGGTTTGGGGCTTTTAGAATAGGTCCAGGTCCTGTGTGGTTCCATCCTTGGCCCCCGGCCCCTGTATCCTCCTCTTGCTCCATTCCTCCTCCCACCGCTGGCTCTGAAGTGACAGCGATGATAGAGCTAGCTACCGAAGACCTACCGTAAATCTTCCTTCAGAGCCCCTTTAAGAAAACACACGGGGAGCTCCAAGGCCCCGCGAGTCCTGCCAGGCGTCTTGTTGGGTGGAATCCGAAATGTCTCTTTATTTGTGTTGAAATTAAAGTGTCTTTTATTCCCTCTCGTTCCGTTAACGAGCTCCATGTGGCGGCAGGCAGGAGACTTATCTGCCCTGACAGCAAGCGAGGAGAGAAAAGGGGACACACCGCTTGAACAGAGGCGGCGGAGAGAGATAGAGATATATATAGATAGAGAGAGAGAGAGAAAGAGAGAGATGTTGGGGTTTGCTCTCCAGAGCACCAAGGTCATGCACCTGTGTGCAAGGGCATGTGTTTTAACTGCATCACTGGTGAGAGGCTTTATCTAGCACACTGCTGAGTTGTAACACGTGTCTAAGCAGTGGAAAAGATATTAGAATACAATTATCTCACCTTTACAATCTTCATAAAGTGGGAATTGTCGCCTGGATTCTTATTGGATGAAAGCAGGTTGTGTTATGTGTTGCACAATGTTAATGGTAGTAAATATAAGAACATTTCAATTGTATCAAACGGTTTCTTTGTTGCCAGATCTCGCAAGAGTGTGTTAAGTCAGGTCCTGAACAAAGTACATTTTCTCTTGATATGTCTGTCTGAAAAGTGACATTTTAGTGTCACTGTTAGACGATGATATGTGGCTTGTTTAAAACTGTTTAAATCTTTACTTTGGTTACTATGGGGCGAAAGAATCGGTCATAATCTGTGTTCAAGTTCACTTCTCTTGGAATCAATATAGACACTGGGCCGCCCGCTGGACTCCTAAAGGGCCGTGGCAGTGGTGAAAACCACGTGATACAGGAAGCCAACCGACCTGAGGCCTCTCTGTTATTAACTGGCTCTGGTGGTAGTTACAGTGCATGTTCAGCAGCGCCACAGTATTTAGTGTGAGTGTGTTAAGAATTGATGTGTTTTCTCCATCACATAACCTGCTGCAAATATGCACACACACACACACACACACAAACACGTATATGCACACATACGCGCACACACACGCACGCACGCGCGCACACACACACACACACACACACAAACAGACAAACAAAATGAGAGCCGATCCATTACCGCTAATCATTTCATTGTTAAGTACTTTTGTTATGTGAATTAGCTTAATAGTGAGTGCTCTATGAAGTGGACGGAAATATCTTATGCGAATTGGCTGGTGGCTGGGTTTGTGGTTGAATCTTCAATGGGCTGACTCGTTGATTGGGAAGGTTGTGGACATCTGGGAAAGTGTGAGGACACAGTGTGAACATTGAGCTTTGGCTTTGGGCATAAAGCATTGCTTGATTTAAAAAAGGCTTATGTATGACTGTGGTCAAAGTTATTATGTCAAAATAACATGCACATTTCATGTAATTATTCAAGTAATCAATCATCATGAATTATAATAACATGGGAATTGTAGAACCATGATTGGAGAATATAATAGACATATATTGCTTTTACAGCAAATGTGGTGTTCTGAAAACACATGTATAGATTTAGTCTATTGATTTTGATCATAAATAGCATTAGAATTTTGCTGGTTTTGTTGTTAAAATGACATTAAAAATCAACCTTTCATATGATAAATAGGCTACTGGAAAAACCTCATCAGTGAAAGCACATTCTATACTGCAGGGTTATAGAAATCCCATAATCCTATCCATACCATTAAAATAGTTCACCCTCATAGTATGTTCGTTCTCATAGTTCTATTCTGAATGAAACTGAAACGTAAATCTAGAAATCAATTTAAAAAAAAGGCGGGTGCAGCAAAACAAAGTTGACACGATTGCGGGCGCCCATGCCTTTAAATTATCCTCCCACAAATTATGATCATACATTCTCCTCGTTCTAATTAAACATTCAACTTTATTTGTACCAGATGCAGCTTTTGATGTTTTATTTTGGTAAGGGAGTGCTGTGGCATGAGAATGGTGCGGGCCTACATGTGCAGGCTGAATCCATTGGTGATGGTACCGTATGGGCATATTGACTGAGCTGAGCCTTGCGACCACAAGGGACCAGAGACACTAGAGAGCTCCGCTGGTCTAATATGTAGGTGTCATCTTTCAGCCATGCTCCTACAATCCAAGTTGTGTCAGGGAACGTAACATTTCGTGCTAGTGGAAAAATATTGAGTGGCTGAGCTTTCAGGTTTATACTATTAAAGGCACACGCCTCCATTGTGTTATAACGTAGCCCCCACCCCGATGTCAACATCTGTTGACATAAACTATGTGCTCATTTGACTTTAGGGGCAGTGGTAGAGAGGAATGCCAACCTCACATTGCTGGCGTGCAGACAGGGCATTCGCTCTCTGAGCTGATGCAGGTTTCAACCAAGCCAGATGCCAATCGTGGAGCGCATGCCTTCAGCATGACATGTGGCTTGCATATTAGCCATGTCAGCATCACACTCACCATCTACTCACAGTAGCAAAGGTTTGGGTGGTACGGATCCATTCGCAAGGCATGCCCTGTGATGCGCGTGGCGCTACAGTATTTTGTGGACTGGGGCGAAGCAGGGGCCTATCAGAATGGTGCTCCCTCCTGCGGGGACCAGATCTGTAGACGACGTAGCCACCACAGAGCAGCCGCGAGTCTTACTGTGATAGACATGTCTTTGTTCCTGGCCGACACACGTCTGAAGTGGAACGAGACAAGAAAAGGATCTCCTCTCTGTCTCTCTCTCTCTCTCTCTCTCTCTCTCTCTCTCTCTCTCTCTCTCTCTCTCTCCCTCTGTGTGTGTGAGTCAAAGCTCAAAGTACCACTTACAGGGCTTTTCATTTTGCTCTCTGGAGTCTGCCAATATGACGGTCTCACACAACAGAGGGGACACTGACGGGACCTGTCAAGGGCTTTTCTCTGCCTTGTGTTTTAGAGGGAGATAATCTTGTAATGAAGCGCGGGAGGTACAGTACGTCAAGAGGCCCAACGCCTCTGGTTTTACTTATCGGCCCAGGCGGGGAGACGAGGGGAGGGTTCTAATGCGTTTCCGCGCAACGGACATGGTAAGGGAGTGGCAAGCACCGCATGGGAACACGCGTGAACGAGAAAGAGATTAGTCTTATTTGTTGAGGGAAATATGAGTGATCAAGGGAATGAAAGAGCGGCGAGAGAGGACGAGGAGGGGTGAGGGTGGGTGAGGGAGAGGGGTCGTTAAAAGGACACTCTCCTGCTTTGCACTAAATGGCAGTAAAGTATCTGGCTAATCATCATTACACTGATTAAATCACCAGGGATTTAGCGTCCCTTCAGCTGCAATCAATGGGGCTAAATCAATAGACAGGGGATACAGTATGTGAGAGGCTTTGGTCATCTGCACCTAGTCTCTACAGACCCGTGCCTGTATCACTCGAGTCATACTAAACACATACAAAGCCCTCGACTTGATATTATGGTACCCTGGAGCCCCTAGCACATCTATTTACCTCCCCACTTCCTCATTAGAAAGTAATGTTCTGACCCGGGTGGACTATTTCTGTGTAAAACATCCTTCCCTCCAAGAGACTCTGTTTTGTACCGCTTTTGTAACTCTGTTACAGTATGGAAGTTATTGCCATTATGCCACACAATGGAAAATGAGTAATGGGTTATTAAAAACTATAACAAATATTGCAGCGAGGCATACGTGAGGCATACGTGAGGTTATGTTTAATTCAATTAATTACATTTAATTAAAATGGATGACTGAAAAATGAAGGCATAAATAAATAATGTACATTTGAAAATGTATCATTTATATAATTTATATCTTACTATTTAGCTTAATATAATATTAATAGTCACAAAAAATTCCAATTATCACCTATTCCCATTTAATATGGCACTGCAATTAAATATATATATACAATACTGTATATAGTATATATACAATACTGTATATATATATATATATATATATACTGTATACAGTATTGCAAGCTATCTTACCGTTCTCTGTGCGTGCTGAAAAAAGAATCAGATACTTCTACCCAGCCCTGCTCCGTAAATAGCAGCATAAACAAAGTGACGAACACGCTCACATCAACAAAGCCGTAGCACTGCGCTTTGCTTCACAATGCGTTTCGATGTGTGGAGCGGCGTCCCGGAGGGCCGCTGAGTGACATTGTTTTGATTTGAGCTCAAAGTTAGCAAGTGTTCTCGAGAATGAATAACCCTCCTTTGAAATGGACATGGCGCTAATTACAGTGGGGTTGTGTTCTGTGTCCCAGGATGAGGCCGTGTCAAAGTGCACAGGGCTGGAGTGCGGTCCTGGTCGTTCTATTGGGGCTGGGGGCCGTGGCCCAGAAGCTGCCCACGCGGGACGAGGGCTTGTTCCAGATGCAGATCAGAGACAAGGCGCTGTTCCACGACTCCTCTGTCATACCAGATGGAGCAGAAATTAGTGGCTATCTGTTCAGAGACACCCCAAAAAGGTAAGGATTCTCAAGTCTAACTCACCACTGTTTCAATAGACATATTTATTAGCCAGCAATTATGGGAAACAAAATGATAAAACGTCATTGAACACAGCTATATGCTATTATGAAGTCATTACAGCTGAATTAATGGTTCACTGTGATTTGTAGCTGATCATAATTCAGCCGAGTAAGCCATTACACTAAGAGAGGAAAACATTGAGCTTTCTGACTGTAAATGGAGAGGGAGCATCAGCCCTGCCCGGTATCATGACCTGTAATGTGCATGTGAATGATAAATAATATATGAGAACGTCATTATGAGTAATTTCATGTCTTTCAGTATAGGGATGGAGACTAAAGTCTCTGGCACAATCATGTTTACGTAACGCATATCAGACTTAAGTCCTGTGTGTAGCAGTATTCGTTTTCTCAAACCTTTTGACACATGACCTTAAAAAAGGAATGACTCATAGTGGTTTGTAAAATATTCATACATTCAAAAGGATTGCATTGTATAGCACTGGAGAGGACATAAAATAATCAAAATAACATACCAACCCACCATATACAGTATATATACAGTACTGTATATAGCATCATCAGTGCCAATACAGAGCTTAATCTTTCATGCCTCGTTAAGCACACTGCAACCCAAATGTATGCACATTTTTATAAAACAAGAAAAACAATGAAAGAGATTAATAAATAAATGAAGAACTGCCCCCGATTGGTACACATTGCAATGTTGGAGCCCATAATGCCATGTTGCTGATGCATTCATCAGTCCCATACCTCTCATTTTCACAGGTACTACTTTGTGGTGGAGGAAGACAACACACCTTTATCTGTAACCGTGACTCCCTGTGACGCTCCCCTGGAGTGGAAACTGACTCTCCAGGAGCTTCCGGAAGAGTCCAGCGGGGAGGGATCAGGTAACTGACATTCGACAGTAGTTAATCATACGTTTTGCAAAAATATTGCTGCCCGCCCCCCAGCAACACACGCAATTAACCCACGCAGTGATGTTAGGTTTCTTGTTTTTAGTGGGTGTTAATTAACTCCCAGTCATGGTGTCTCGTCTGGCCACTTATGATGTCTGGTTTGACCAAGACGACGTCTGTAATCTCAGGAAGGCTCTACTTTAAACAGCTCTTCATCAGTGTAGATACTTGAAGCCTATTGCTTCCCTTTTAGTTAGAAATATCTCGGTTCTCTGAAAGTCTCCCTTGTGCATTTCTTTTATTTCTACATCTGGAGACTATCTTTTCAACGGAAAAAATCGCAGACCCAATCATGCCAGATGAATAAAGGTCTCGGTGCTTTGAGAATACATAAGCGTGGCGTGTGAACATACACTGGAAGTGGAGCGCACGTTAAGAGGGCCGTGAGGATTGTATGTTGAACATGTGTGCATTTACGTGAGCGTTTGTGCGACAGCTCTTGTGTGTCTGCATTAAATAAAACATCACAACATGATTTATTAGGCTGTCAAACTGTTGAGGACATGTACCTTGAGTCAAGTGTAAAGAATGCATCAGCAAGTGGAAACACAATTACGTATTCTCACAGAAGTCAGCGCTATCAGGGAAAGAATAGCTTGACATAGGTGAAAATGGTGCAGTGCAGTGCCATGTGTGTGTGTGTGTGTGTGTGTGCGTGTGTGCGTGCTGTAAACATCTCTGACCTTTCATGGATTTTCTCCACTCTTTGCTCAACATCTCAACTGGGACAAGACCTCTGAGCCCTACTTCTTTAGTGCACCACAGAGCACGCTCTTTGCTTGTCAAACATAACATTATGGTTTCGTGCTCAGCTCAAGTGAGACCCTGCCTTCATGTGGAGGCTACAAGGCGGCTCTTTGTAGCACAACTTCCCAGGGAAGTCCACGTGAATTCTGGCCTGCTGTGATCTTTGGGGATGCGGAGAGAGTGAAAACATGACTGCATGGCTTGTGAGCGGCTAATCGTCTTTACCGTGACCTCACCAACGTAAACACCTTAGAACGGCTCATTTTTAGCACCTTTGGAAACTCGTCTCGGTCAAACAAAATAGGATGCGATGTTGAAAATGTTTCCAGCAACTGTCGGTGTCTTATGCCAGTGGTCCTTAAAGCGAGGGTCGGGACCCCCTCGGGGGGTCACGAGACACAGAGGAGGGGGTCACGATATGATTTTCAGAAATTAAATAATATTTAAAAATTATTGGAAATAACATGTTTTATCCATAATTAGCAGTAGTACAGTTTATACATTACTTTAATGTATTCTGCTGCTAAAATAATATAAAATAATTATATGGCTGTTATGCTTCCACTAGCGTTAGTGGTGGCACTGTTATATTGCGGGTCGTGTATGGGTCAAGTTTGGGCGCCCCTGTCTCATGAGTGTGTTCGGGTGCAGCGCTATGGCCGAGCTCATGCTATGTGTGTTGATTGTGCAGGGCAGCATGAGCCCCTGGACCAGCAGAGGCAGCAGGTGACGGTGGACGAGGGCACGGACCTCTTCACCTACAAAGGGAACGACGTGGAGTCCTACATAGCCACCAGCACGCCCTCCGGCTTGTACCAGCTGGAGCTGCTGTCCACGGAGAAGGACAGCAACTTCAAAGTGTACGCCACCACTACACCGGAATCCGACCAGCCGTACCCGGAGCTGCCCTACGACCCCCGTGTGGATGTCACCGCCCTGGGCCGCACCACGGTCACTTTGGCCTGGAAACCCACCCCTACGGGCTCCCTGATGGGCCAGCCCGTCCAGTACTGCGTCGTCATCAACAAGGAGCACAACTTCAAGAGCATGTGCGCCGCCGAAGCGAAAATCAACGCCGACGACGCCTTCATGCTGGCGCCTAAGCCGGGCCGGGACTTCAGCCCGTTTGACTTTGCCCGCTTCGGCTTCGTCCCCTCTACCGACAACGACTTCGGAAAGGACCGGGGCCTCACGAGCAACAAGATATCCCGGGCGTACGCGGCCAAACCCAAGGCCTCGGACATCCTGAAAGTGTGCATCGGCAACAAGAACATCTTCACCGTGTCCGACCTCAAGCCGGACACGCAGTACTACTTCGACGTCTTCGCCGTCAACTCCGCCACCAACACCAGCACGGCGTACGTGGGCACGTTCGCCCGCACCAAAGAGGAGGCTCGGCAGAAGACGATGGAGCTCAAGGACGGCAAAGTGTCCGACGTGTTCATCAAGCGCAAAGGGAGCAAGTTCCTGCGCTTCGCGCCCGTCTCCTCCCACCAGAGGCTCACGCTGTTCGTGCACGCCTGTCTGGATGCCGTCCAGGTGCAGGTGAGACGCGACGGCAAGCTGGTCCTCTCGCAGAACGTGGAGGGCGTGCGGCAGTTCCAGCTGCGCGGGAAGCCCAAGGCCAAGTACCTGATCCGTATGCGGGGCTCCAGGAAGGGAGCGTCCACCCTGAAGGTTCTGGCCACCACGCGACCCAGCAGCAAGCAGCCCTTCCCGTCACTCCCGGAGGACACGCGCATCAAGGCCTTCGACAAGCTGCGCACCTGCTCCTCGGCCACCGTCGCCTGGCTGGGCACGCAGGACCGCAATAAGTACTGCGTCTACCGCAAGGAGGTGGCGGAAAACTACGGCGCGGAGCAGCGCCGCCGCGAGCACAACCAGTGCGCCGGGCCGGAGGCGCGCAGGAAGTCAGAGAAGGTCCTGTGCAAGTACTTCCACAGCCCCAACCTGCAGAAGGCTGTGACCACAGAGACCATCACAGGGCTGGAGCCAGGGAAGACATACCTGCTGGACGTTTACGTGGTCGGCCACAGCGGTCACTCAGTCAAATACCAGAGCAAACTGGTGAAAACAAGGAAGTACTGCTAAATGACTCTGCAAAAGAATAAATCTATTATAAATATATATATTAAATAAGTTTATTTAACTCTAAGTGATATTCTACTAAGGAGTGTATACAGACTGGCTATTCACACCTGGCCTGTGACTGAGACAGAACTGTTTGTAGAGAGAGATATCAACCTGTATATTTATGTTTACATTTCATTGTGGCTTGTCTGGCTGACCTATTACGAGAGGCGCTTTGGTGTCGGGCTCTGGGGTGGTCACGTCCTGTTGCCACTCGGGAGGCAGAACTTCAAAGATCATTTTCATCTTGTGCGTTTCTCTGCTGATGCATGACTTTTGATTCTATCGCTCATTGTTTGTTCCTTCATTTTCAATTCACGTTGACCTACGGGGATAGTAGCTACCAGCGTTGTATAGTCCTCTCAGTGCATATTCAGTACATGTTTTAGGAGAGATTTAAATTATTTTATACTTTTATGCTTCTTTTTTGTTGGATTGTTTGTTTTTATGGAAGATGATAATTACTGTTATTAAGGAAATTCCAATAATTTTATGAGAAAATTATCGTAGTTGAGACATTCCCTTGTGTATCTCAGCCAGTGTTTGCTCTCTAGCCCGTCTGTAAATGTGTTCTGTGTATTATCACTGTATCACTATGTCACGTGTACAGAGTTGTGCTGCCAATATTCATGTACATAAACACTAAATATAGAACAAGTAATCCCTGTGTCACCCTGGGTGTCATGTTCTTTTGCCGGGCACTTGCCCTCACAGCCGTGACTGACTCCACAATGAAGGGGCACACTGTTTGCAGCCTGAGAGACCTGAATCGTATGTTCACAACAGACATAACTTTGGACATACTGATGTGAAGAAAGAACACAGTCCCTGGAAAGGTTGGTGAATCACAGAAAGATAAGAAAGATACTGCAGCAATAAAGGATTATTCTCTGCAATGTTTTCAAATGAAATATCTCATACAGTGCTGCTACGGCACTACAACTTTGAACCTCTTTTAGTGTATACAATCAATTCAGTGTATGTGCTCTAAATAAACAAGTACACGATCTTGACACCATAATGGTCTAGTGCCTTGTCACTCTGCAGACCGCTCCAGACGCAGCACCTCGACGGGAGGTCAAACAATAAATAGGTAAAAGGGTCAAATTAGGTAAATGGGAAATAATCTGAGATGTATTGAGAACTACTTTATATACATATCACTATTGATATTGTATAAATCTAATTGGTATTACTATTGGAAAGACAATTAAATCCACATTAAAATTATCAATTATTTTATGATTATTACAGCTGTGTAAGTGTAAGCATGTTTCAAGTTTTAACATCGGGATGATGATTGAGTATGCTATTATGGATTGTTCCCTCATTTTTCGTTGGATTATTTATTTACAGTATTGTTTTTTAAATGTAATTTGATCAGATATGATTAAGATTGAGGCTTTAAAGTAAAACATGTTTGTAGGTGAACAGTGATAGGTGAACATGAGGAATGTTTTTGTTTGCTAATATATCAAAAGGGAAAAGGTTTAGGAAAAATTGTATTATAGTAGTTGAAACACAAGGATAAACATTTTAAAAAACTAATTCCTGACATGAGAATAAACCCCTGGGGATGATATTTTAAATAAATCTTTTCCATAACTGGTTGACTTCAATTCAACTTCTCCAACGTCATATTTAAGCACAAATAAGCATAGAGTAAGACCAGATCAGCAGACATAGCTTATCTACATTCCAATTAGGTGTCACATGTGAATGGAAAAGCCCTCTCTTATTGCGGCCAAGCAAAACAGCTGGTCCTCGTGAATCGGCATGTTTCCAGTGCGACCCGATACCAAGCAGCTACACACTACGATTCATCACTGCAGCTCAGTGTCAATCAAACAGTCCTGGCCAGAGCAGAATGGAGAGAGAAGGGACCCACATGGCTTCCATTAACCTGCTGTTGCCCTGAAACAATGTGGACAATGCCGGACAGCCCTATAAATGGTCATCAATGGTGGTACTGTAGGTGAAGTAGATGGTTTGTGAAGATCTGTTTCGTTGATGAAGGCAGGCTAAGTGGCACACAGAATTATACAAATGAATACATAAATAAATAAATTCAAACACGTGTTTTCTATCAGCACACATTCAGACTATGGGATTTCTCATATGTATACATCATCTGTTAACACATTTGTGCATACAGTACACATGCACATACACTGAAAGCTTCATGAGGGCCAATACAGAGCTTAGTCGTGCACCAATAAGCACAAGGCTTTTATGCAAGGTTTTTGTATCTGCATATATACAGGTGAGTACTGCAGACTAACAACATTCTTTAAAGCAGCTGCATACAATACATACAGTCTGGATTTCTAGTTCAGGTTTTGCATTTAGTAGCAGTGATGTGACTGATGCTTGGGCTGTAGCAAATAAGGAGACACATGTTTGATAGTACTACTACGTCTAGACCAGCGGTCTGCAACCTGCAGCCTGCATGCCCATGCAAATCACTCCTACGCCCTGGGAAAAACAAGTGAATGAATTCTAATTAGGTCTAGGGATGTTTTTAGGCTAACTTAGTATAGACTAATATTTTCTGCGGCTCCAGACAAATAAATATAAAATGTTATGCGCACAAACGGATCTTTTGATAGTAAAGGTTGCAGACCCCTGGTCTAGAACAATGTGTTTGTGTGTTTAAGAATGCAAAAGCTATATGGCAGTTTGCATCCAAGTTGAGATGTGCACACATGTCCAGTGAACCAAGTCAAACCAACACGTTAAATCAAAAATAAGTGAAACCTTGAAAGGACTAATTCCTTAGTCATAAAAAAAGCTATTAAAAGTAACACACTCACTTGTAAATATCTAAGTCTGTGTGTAGGATTAAGGACTTGTGTCAACTATGAGGTATAGGCTATACAGAAATGTAGATCAGACAAGGCAGCCTAACATTGCTGCCGTCGTCTTCTGAATTTATTGTGTTAGAATAGAATTATGTTGCTTCAAGCCCACACATCTCTAAACACATGAATGGTTCAGCACATATATAAAATACATAAGATACATATTATATTGAAATTACATGCATGAGACCAAGCTGGCG
>JAODOY010000019.1:3923793-3939519 GCA_025399855.1 Forbesichthys papilliferus
ATATGTATATGAGTTATGATAAAATAACAAATATATATATATATATATATATATATATATATATTCTCTGGTTTATAAATAGTTTCTTACGCCCTTAGTATTTAGACACCTCCTTTTGTAAAGGTTTGCTCAAGCTGGGTATGTATGTACAGTAGTCATGGTTAGCATAGACATTAAAGTAAATTATTATGATTTGTATTTTGTGTATTCATATAATTGTTATAAAACCACACATTGAGTGATAGCATATCATATAGCACCATGCATTTTAGCATGAATCCCTTTGTCAAAAATGACGTACACAGTACATTCAGCAATAGCTACATCACCATTCTGTCTGAAGCACATCTGGGGGAATCCCACACATAGCCTAGGACTTGTCTTAACTGGTTAAATCCACTATTGAGCTTTTGGGACCCATTCTCCTCATCTTTAGGCTACACCTTGTGGCTAAAATGACACAATATCACTTGCATGTGTTGAGTGGTCTGTGCTTTCGCTTACCGATGGATGATGAAGACTTTCACATCTGCTGTGTGTGTGTGTGTGTGTGTGTGTGTGTGTGTGTGTGTGTGTGTGTGTGTGTGTGTGTGTGTGTGTGTGTGTGTGTGCGTGCGCGTGCGTGCTAGGAGCAGGGCGTGGACTCATTTTCAGGTTCACATGGGCAGGTTTATGAGAATCGTTTGAGGAAGTGGAGAAATCTACCGAGACCCTCGGCCATAATGGAAAGGTCAAGTGTAAAACTTGTTGGCCGTTAACTGTGCCTGATCAAAGGAGATCTCTTATCAGCTTCAACACGTCCATATCATGTTACCGCAATGGCCCCCTGTCGGCATGAGGCAAAGGGCGGAGAGAGGGGCCGATGGTGGGCCACTGTCTGGCTGGACCAGAGGAAGCTGAGGAATACATATTCTGATGGACAGCACTAATGCCTTTCAGACCGGGGCCTGCAGCTACAAAGCGCTCTCCGTAACGCCAATGCTGTGTGGCGACAAAGCAGACCATCTGCTAACCAGACACACACACACACACACACACACACACGCACACACGCCACACATACACTCGGACCGCAGTACGTACGAGGGGTGCCAAACGGATCGATTAGCAGACAAGGAGTGTGAGGGCCACAGCAGGGGGCGGGGGAGACACCCAGGGGTCAAAGAGGTGGTGTACTGTTTCAGCACATGCTAAATCAGTTAGCATCTCCGCGCACACACACGCACGCACGCACGCACGCACGCATGCACGCACGCACAAAGCCTGGGCTCAGTCTATAGCCACCCCTCATAATCCCCAAACAATCTGGCTCAATCTGGAAAATAAGTGGAGGGGTTTCTAGTTACAGTAATGCTGAACAGAACAGACACAAAGCCACTTGTTTGAATAATGGATATGGATGTTACTAGAAGGGTACTGCCATCACTCCCAAAGTGGCATTTGTTTAGCCACCATCCCACCAGGGATTCATCTTCTACGGGCTGCGTACAATTTATGTAAAGGCCGCGGGTGAGAGAATTGTTTTATTATTCCGGTTGTGGCAATGGGATTCAGGCATGCATGTCTGTTACCGGCAGTTCACTATTAGTTAGTTAATAGCTAGCTATTTGTCCCATATAGTCTACATTTGTGTATGTAGCTCTTTCATGGATTAGCACAATGCTGTTTTCGCATTTGACGTGTCTGGCATTCTGCAGACTGCCAGATGCTCTAGAATGCAGGTTAAGTTGGCGAACTAGCATGCGCTTATTGTAAGGCCCTGTGTTCTGGGGCTGTGTATTAACTGACTCAGCCCAGCTCCTGGGAGGGATGCGATCCAAGCCTCAGAGTGTACTGGCACACCGTGCTCAAGCACTATTAGCAAGCTAATGCCTTTCCCAGGAGTCTCCGAGGCTAGCGCTCGGGCCTGAACCTGATACCGCACATGCTACACAAGATGTATGATTTGGTCTTCCCTGTCTCACAAACACATCTGGGATTCACATTCTCCTGTTTGTCAACAAAAGGCCTCCTAGAGGCTGGAAATTGAGCAGAAGGGGATTTCAGACTAGGATTGCCCCGCACACGTTTCACGATGCATATCTCACGTTAACCCTATCCAAACCAACGTGAGCTTCCAAATGTCATTAGTGTGTTTGTCTAGAGTTAACCTTGTGGTTGAAACTGGTATTACAAAATGTATTGTACGTGCTTTAAAGGTATGGATTTGCCAGCCTTTATATGCATTTGAAAACATATAATATAACATGATTTAATAAAAAATACACCATACCATTCCTCCTCTGGCTTGCTGGTTGGCTCATTTAATATCATAGGCATATTTCTTATTTGAATCCCAGGGAAACACAGCTAATTAACCTTAATACTTAATGGTGCAAAACATCTCCCCAATCAATAAAAAAAACGTGCTTCCCTGTTCAACAATTAGTCACTAACCTACTATGAAGCTAGGAATTAGATTGATGCACTGCAAGAAGTCCTAGAAAATGTTCCTCGGTATGTCTTCTAGGTAGTTGATTTGTTACTATTGGTTCCTTACGGTCCCTCTGGAACTGCTCTCTTTTCAATAGCACCATGTCTTTATCCAGAGGAGAGTCGTTCGCTGTGCAAAATCCTTGATTGCATTATCCCAGAAATGATGATGCAAGATAAACGGTCTATTATGCTTCCATCCACTCTTTATGTGTTTATTTTGGTACTTTCTCTTAGCAAGTTGTTGGTAAGACAACAGAATGAATACTGTTCAGTTGTAATAGTGAATATGGCTGAACCCAGACATATTTGATCTAACTATTTTGTGTGATTTTGAAACTAAAACCTTAATTTCATTGTGGTTCTGTGGGTTACCTCATGCTGTATTCCTTCTTATATAGATTAGTAATCAACTGCGGTGCACCTATCTGGCTTGTGGATCAGCTTGGGGGCAAACAGATCCACGTGTCTGCAGGCATTTTGATTGACAGCTTGTCAAATCCCCTTTGCCATCGTTGGTGATTGCTTAGATAGGATCTGCAGGAGGTTGGCTGAACTGCTTCCATCCATCTGGGATAAGCAGCCATATTGCAGCGGTCCAAACTAACAACTAATAGATTGGGGCAACGGTTGCTAGCAAGTATGTCCAAGTAGGCTAGCAAGGATATATACAGTAACTTGAAGTGGATTTATGGCAGAGAGATGTTTTGATCTATCTATCTATTGCAGTTCTATGGCTCTACTAGCTTCTGGTAGCTGTAATGTAGCTTCTGAAGCAGAAGCATTTGGGAAACAGCTATGGTTAGAGACATATATGGGAAACACACACTGACAATTATAAAATGTGTTATAAAATGTGACCTTGTGTTGACCTTTGTATCCTCTTGTGTTCTAGGTGAACGTCCGTACCAGTGCCCATACTGTGACAAAGCCTTCAGCAAGAATGACGGCCTCAAAATGCACATCCGCACACACACTCGTGTAAGTCTAAATATCGTACACGTGTGCTCAATCATTTCTTTTTTCTTTTGCTCTTGTCAGAATGTGTATTTATTCTATGGATAGATTATGACAGATGTTATGTTCCATCACCACATGTATTTTTTTTTATCCCCCCTTTTATATTCAACCGCAAACACTGAGTTAGTATGTTGGACATAGCATTCTGTGTGTTATTGTAGCCAAGGTAATAATTATTTTCATCAGCTATGTGTTGCTGAAGTGTAACCTCTTTTTTAAAGGTATGTTTTAACCATCAGGCCACAAGGCCATTAATATTCTGACCTCAAAATGTTTTTTTTTTCCATCTTACAACAACACTCTTATTTCATAGTAACTGTATGAAACTGTGTGTGTGTGTGTGCGTGCAGACAGAGAGAGAGGGAGAGAGAGTGGAAACATGTTGGATAATAGAGAGAAGTAAGGATGGAACATAGAAGAGGACGAGACAACAAATCTCACTCTCGTATTTCCTTCCTCGGCACTTCATAAAACACATATATAAAGGAAATATGGCCAATTTAGACCTGAACATTTCTCGACGATGGATGGATCCAGCCTGGTCATCCAATTCTGAGTTCCTCGCATTCTCCGCTGTGACTATGTAGAGATTATAATGGAAACAAAGGGAAACACAACACTGTTTGTCTGTAAACCCTATCTGAATTAGCTGAAAATGAGTCCATGGACATGGTCATATTTTGTGCTTGTGATGAGCGATTCAGTCGGAATTATGTCCTGATTTGGTTCATGTCGGATGTGTTGTACATGCCTGTGCAATGACATGCTCATGAAAACAAGAGGAAATTGACACATTTTGAGACAGGATCTCACCACTATATTCTACAGACATAAAGGGACTATTTATTGACACCCTGGACATGTTGATATACACAAAGAGAGAACTGAGGGTGGAGAAAGGAAAGGTACCTCCTCTCTGGACGTAATGATTTCATTTCCTTGATGCTGTTGTGTGGGTGTGTGTCCCTGCACTGCTTTTCTAGACGTTTTGCCAACGCACTGCTTTCCTCAACCCACACCCCTCTCTCTCTTTCATACGTGCATGTCGTTTTCCTCCTTAGATTTTCTTCTTACTCCATTCACACCCTTCTTGTTTTTCACTGTACATGCGTGTCTGTGTCACTTTGAATGAATGAGACTTTCCGTCATCAATTCACATGGCTAAGGCATTGCCAGCTGTGACCTGTCAGCACCACTACAAGTTATATGCAGTGTTTCCACTTCTATAAAGCTCACAATGTTGTTTTTATTTTTGTCTTGCATAGGGATAGTTTGGTACCCAGCCTGGGGTCCCTCCCTAGAAGCCGTCAGGTACAAGTCTCTAGTGAGCTGCTGATTAAGCCGTTTCTGTTCTGACTGATGTTCTTGCGCCTGATGCTCCCAGATCTGCTGTTGCTCACAGCTCCGTGACGGCCCTGAAATATGGGCTGAGCTGTGACAAACAGCAGAACCAGATGAAGTCACCGTTGGGGAAAACAAATGTCATTTGGAAAAAGAAGCGGCAGCTCGGTGTCAACGACGCACTTCGTATAGTGCGCGATGGCATCGTGCGTATTATTTCACATACCGCATCACGGGCCCATACAATTGGACACATGACATTGATCATCCTCGCCTCGGTTTCTGTGTCCATGTTGTTTTAATCTCTGTCAGGGACAGGGCAATTTAATTGTAAGCATGTTGCAGAAAACTGTTTTGGTTTTGCACCAAACCACCAACATCGTCTCTGCTTCGACAAGACAGTATATCTCACTGCCTCACTTAATTGACTAATAGACGGTGCACAGCGTGTCCATTTGGACGTTGTCTTATTATGACCATATAATGGAATCCATCCTGCCCGACTAAATATAAGGGACTGTTTATTGACTTAATTGTAAGCCTTGAAATTGAGAGGATATTGACATCCTGTTGCCACCTTGCTTAACAAATAGCCCTGTATTTTCACTTGAAACACGAGATGCTCGCCTCTCCTGGAGTAAATAAACAAAGGCGTTATTCTTGTACATGTAGACATGGCCACTGTAGAGAGGGGTGGTCAGACTTGGAGAAAAGGTTGGGTCAAAGGTCTGAGGCCGAACAGCTGCTGGAGAGTGAAAGTCACCAGGTAGTCACAGATGTTTGACGTTACCATGGTCAGAGTGATGCATTCTGGGTAAACTGCATCACCTATGTCCATTCCGTGTGTTTTCAGGCTTCTGAACCTTGACCTCTCATTGGTTGTTCTGTAATTCAAGAACCATTTTAAACGAAATGGAAATTGGAAGTCTTATCCTTGATAAACCAACAGAATGAACTGGAAATTTAACCATAGACCCTCACAAATTGGTCTTTTCAACACACACTCAAACTTAGCTGTTTCATATTTTCTGTAATTGTGCATCTTTTCACAAACACTCACATGCTTAAGATTTCTCTCTCTCTTTTTGTGTCTCACGCACTCACGCACGCACACATGCAGTGAATCTGATCTTTACCTCCTTTTAAATCCTGTGTGACTGGGCACTCCTTGCCCCGCCTACATGATAACTCTTTTCCCAGGACCCTTACTTCCTGCATTCACCCGGTACCCATGACAACTAAGCTTTAAATGGCTAGATACTTCGCTGTCAGCCGGACTTCCCAAAGACAGACATTGTAAAAAAGGAACTATCCTCCCTAATTCCGATCTCTATGCCTCTAACCTCTCTCAACTTAAACTTCAAGTCTTTTAAAGTGCCACTGCTTTCGCCTTCAGATTTTGACACGCCTACTACTTCCCCTCCCTAAAAGAAAACACGCAAAAGCCGACGGCGACTTCTAGTTGTTCTAGAAACACACCCACGGCGCGATAGCCCCCTTTGAGTGACAGCCAGGCCAGCCTTGCACCAGCACAGAGGAAATGTTCCTTGGTAAACTGATGAGGTGTAGAGGCCAGGCTTGCCCGTGCACTGATACACGTTCAAAGGGCTTCTCTGTGGTGTGTTTTTCTTACCCTTTAGAGGAATCCATGTGTTCCTGATGCTGGCCAATTCCTCCCTACTGCATGGAGCTGAGCAATCTCTCATATCTATATTAACTCACAGGGAGGAGCACCAGGGGTGTGAAGTTGTGTGTGTGTGTATGTGTATGTGTGTGTGCGTGTGCGTGTGCGTGTGCGTGTGCGTGTGTACGTGCGTGTGTACGTGCGTGTGTACGTGTGTGTGTACGTGTGTGTGTATGTGTGGTAAAGGGAAGGTTTAAATTATTTTTGAGCAGCTAGTATTTCTTTTTCCTGGGCGTGTGTGTGTGTGTGTTTGTTTGCTTTGTTAAAGCTTGCAGTGATATATTTTCTTACATATGACCCGTATGAACAGGTGTTGACTCCAGAATGATCGGCTGTATATTAAACGTTTAACTCTGTCTGTCTGTCTGTCTGTCTGTCCCTTGTCCCTGCAGGAGAAGCCCTACAAATGCAGTGAGTGTAACAAGGCCTTTAGTCAGAAGCGGGGCCTGGATGAGCACATGAGGACCCACACAGGAGAGAAACCCTTCCAGTGTGACGTGAGTCTGAGTGTGTGTGTGTGTGTGTGTGTGTGTGTGTGTGTGTGTGTGTGTGTGTGTGTGTGTGCGTGCGTGCCTGGCACGAGGCCAGATGTTTGGGGGGAACTCAATAAGAGGGAGATAACGATCTGGCTTCTCCGCAGGGGGCTAGTGGGCCGATCTCACGTAAACACATTGAGAGGATCAGAGGGAGAAATTACCCTCTGCTTATAATCAAGCAGGAGTAATAATTACTCTCAGAGATGGGCGGGAGCGCACGTGATATCAGCTCCTTCTCGTGTTTAGAGAGAGAGCCTTTTACGGCTCTTTGAATGGCACTTTCAGCTATCACCGTTTCTGAAAATTGAACACATATTTGCCTTGCTTTTGCTTTGTAGAATTAAGGAGCATCTGTTTTTGGAATATCCTTAAACCAAAATCCTATGAAATTTCATCAGGCAGTCTGAACCGTACAGCCGCATGCAGTACGTGTGTTTGAACCACAGATCTGTCAGATCTATTTACCAGATCTGACGTACCTGAACCCTCTAGAGATGTTTCTGTGAGGGAGAGAGAAACAATTCAATAAACCATAATACTAAGTGATTAAGCATTTAGAAGGATTATAATTATTTATTAGAGCTTATAAGCGTTAGTTCATTGCTATGAAATCATCAACATGTTAAATAGCCTTTTAATTTGCATTGTCTGATTTTACTTACGTTTTGGTATTAGTTTGTCCATGTTAAATCTTCCCAGATTTGGGATCAGTGCCAAAGATACAGAAGCAGTGAATCATCATATTAATACAGATGTACACCATAAATGTGATTTATAAGCAATGTAAAAAAAAAATGTGGTTCAAGAACTAGTTCAGTAACAGTTCTTTTCTTAATAGTTACCTTACCTTTTTTCGAGTAGGAAACATGCTATATGTCAAGCTGCTGAAAGCAAGCCAATGGTGAATTACCATGATTGATAGAACACATTGGATTGTGTAAATTACCTCATTTGTGATACATGTACATTAACTTACTACCGGGAACAAAGTGTTTTCTGTCTCCAGTGCCTCACTAATGATCCTTGGTTTCTCCATCGATGTTTATATGTTGTGATCTTTGCTGTGTGCATGTAATTATAGGTTGTCCGCCATTCCTATCCCAAACTGACTGTTGTGTTGTGCAGGTGTGTGACCTATCGTTCAGCCTGAAGAAAATGCTCAGCAGACATAAACTCACGCACAACCCCAACCGGCCAATGGCTGAGTGCCGACTGTGCCATAAGAAGTTCACCAGGAATGACTACCTGAAAGTACATATGGAGAACGTCCATGGGGAAACTGACGGTTAGGACCAATCAAGGCAGTATTAACTGCACACACATCTACAAAAGATCTGGAACTCATTGCTAATGTCTGATGCATTATCATACAATCTGTTTGGCCAATGTCTTATGTATTAAAATGTCACTTTCAATGTGTATTACAGTAAAGACTCTAAAGTATTTGCAAGGTCTACTTATGGAATACTGTATTGTTGAGGCATAAAATTTGATTGTATTTACTGGAGCGTTTTAGTCTGGATAAAATGTAATTCAAAGACCTGTTCTTTATAACAGCAGCTAAACATAGCAGGTCATCAAAATATTGTCACTGAATGCTTTGACTTTTCAGTTTCTTACTGATACTGTAACAGCCACCCCTATTTACATTCACTATTATTTTCTGGTAAACTGAACTATTTGGCAAAACGTTACTGTACATGTTCACAGCTGTCACCAGAAGCCCTAGCACTAGATGTGAACTAAACCCTTCGAAGGGGAATTCTGGACACTTTTCTCCTAGGCCTGGTTGTTGCATCTCTTGCAACATAATCTAATGAAACAATTTAGTTTAATTTGTTAATTGTGGCAATTCGCTGTCTCCATATTTTGTCATATAAACAAATGGGAGCATCCGATAAACACTAATGCAGTAGTAATCCACTACATGTGCAATGCCCCACACATGCATGTGTGGCAAGAAATAAGGAAGTATAAGACAAAATACAACATGTTTTGAGTGAGTTCACGGAGTTTCTGAGGGATTCCATTCTAATATGAGTGTAAACAGGATAGGCTAGGGAAGGATATTATAAGCTACTGGTTAACGTGTAATCCTTATTACGTGTAATAATTCTGTTAAAATCAGCTAGATAATTGTGCTTAGTGGGGATCTAAGCACAATTATTTGGATAATGGACAAGATTCAAGTTAATTGTCAAGTGTTATTGTTACCTAGTGTCTTTTCATTGTTTAAACAACATTGTTTTACACATCTTGTATAAGGAACTGAACTTTTACATGTGTATACCACACTCAATCTGAACTGTGGTTGGCTTTATCACAAACTGTTGAACAATAAGTTCTCACTGTTCTACTCATCTTCCAATAGTGATAAATGCTAGCTTGTGATCGAGTGATGGGGATTGTAAGGAATACTATAAGTTGTCTGTTGCACTAATAGGGATGAGTCTAACAGACTATAGGATTTGATGGTATTTGTTGTTCTTTATGAATGTAGTGAATTGTTTAGATGCTGAATCAATGTTGTGGCCAACATTTCTTTCAAGAGCAAAGACCAAAGCATTGTTATTTTTGTGTTCCCAAGTATGTTGTACTGTGTGATGTTTACATTACTGTTCTCTATTAATCATTCTTCAATGTATAATAAGGGAAGTGCAATTCTGTTTTCTTGGTGTTAGTTTTAGAGCCAATCCCAGTTACCTGATTACTGTACGTTTTCCAGACTCTTACTGTGCAATGGACTGTGAATTGTCACTTCACATATTTGTGTTTTGAAATGTATAACATGTCAATGCTAACCAAACATCCGTGTTATAGTGAGCTGTTGACATTAGGTTACACGTTGATTAAAAGTGTTCACGTTTGTTGTTGCTAATGTTACCTCTATTCCGGGGTTGTGAGTCAGCTGGGAGGCTAACTAAGCCACCACACTATTGCCATATTCACCACTGGCCTGATTTGCAAAGCCACACATTGAAGAGAGTACTGTATGGTTTCTTTCTGCAGACAGGAGCACTACAGCTTTAACTGAAGCTCTTTGGCTCTGAAGTATGGTATGGTTTGACCATAGGAATCCTGTGAATGTTGATACAAATCCAACTCAAGAACACAAATGGCAACTAAAGTGTTACGCCTTGAATGAAGAACATGTCATTTAAGTCAACTTGCCTATACTTATCAACACAGGCTTAGAAGTGATACAGTACTCTCACTCTCAAATCAAAAGTAATTGAATGAAAATTTGTTTAAGTTATAAAACACTAGCCATCATCATTTTCCATGATGAAATGCATTGTCATGTTTGCCTTTTGCGTGACTAATAACTATAGGTTTGGCCAAATGTACTTAAACGAAAAAGAATAGTGTGTTATATAGTAATAGTTAATAGATCATTTTAAGTTTAACTGGCAGTGCATTCAATACAATCTTAAAGCGGTAATGCGTATTTATTGGCCATGGGGGGCAACGCTACTGTAAGACGGCGATGTAACTCGTACTCTACTTCGTGGGATGTGTGCTATATCCAATCAAGTTCCTCAAATTTGCATTGGAATGGCTTTATGACTGCAGCTACTCTAAAAGTGGCTCCTGGTCATCATGGGGTTGGATGGGGACAACATGCAGAATTAGCATGTTGTCCCCATTGTGCACAATGCACAATGCGTAATACTAGACCTGGGACACTCACTTTACCAGACAAACAGCGTCTTCTCATCCCAGTAGTGTCTGCCGAAGCACTGGCTCTCAGAATCTGTCTGTGTCAACCTATTCGCGCCCTCTGGAACTGGGTTGCCGCATGTCCAGGCAGTGCATTGCTCTGCGCATTCAGTCCAGGCTGGGGCTGTGCACGCGCTGCCTAGCGCCTTCTCCTTAGCGGTCAAACCACTGGGCTGAAACTGATGCTCTCGCAAACTCACAGGCGTTACTTGTAAAGTGCTGTTGTTGTCCTAGGCGTTGTTTGCTAGTGGAATATTTTTGTCTAGCACACGTCCCCACACAGCATAGTCTATAGCCTAGTGGGTCAGCAGGTCAGAGAGGTTTTCTAATAATATAATATATGTCATGTTTATTATGGTACACGTCTGTTTGTTTGTCTGGAGGAATTCCCTGTACCCCAATATTAAAAAAACATTTTTTTGTTGTTTCGCAACATTTGGCATTCTCATGGGACTTTCCCAGTGACCTGTTTCCCCAGTGATCTTGTCCTCCACTTGAAGCCTCTTCTCCCTGCGTGGCCAGCGTGCGTGTGTCTCTCTCCCCGCTAGCTGGGCGGATCATGCATGCAGTGCTGCGTCAATGTGCTTCTAATTACATGTTTTTACTGGAAGCCCCAGTTTCCTGTGCTGCCGCCCCATCTGCGAGTGTGGGCAGACTGGGCCCCCGACCAGCGTCCGCAGAGCCTCCCGTTGGCCCTGCCTACCGGTGCACGGGGAGGAGAAGGGGTGGGGGGGGGGGTGGGGGATTCAGTACCCGAGTGCCGGGCTGGGGTTTATGGCGAACGACATGGACACGCTTGTCTGACCTTGGATGTTTAGCCCGTGCTGCCATGGAAACAGGTAGCCCGGAACACAGCCTTGATCAGGGGGAATGTGGATGCCCGGGTGGAGAGTGGCATCCAAAAGAATTGTACTGTCTGTTGGGAGGGTGTGTTTGGGGCTATTCTGGGTCAGCCCTCCCAACAGGGAAAGACTTTCACTAAAGGCCTGGCTGCCGTGGTAACAGACAAAGTGGCATTTGGGCATCTAAAAGGCAGGACACTGGAAACACATGATCAATGAGCTGTGACAAACAGTTTTTAAGTGAAAAAGAAAGACATTCTAGTAACCACCATAACATTTGTTTTTTAAGCTGTTAACCAAGTAATAGCATTAATCTGTGATGAGACACATCAATTCTTGTGTTAATATTGACAAAAGTCAAGTTTTTATAAATATCTGCATTTTATGGACTGAAAACAGAACTAGATGTAATTTCCGTTAACAATGGACCTGGCTGGTATACAAAGGTACACTCTGTACGCTCATACGTCATCGAATTCAAATGTTAAAAGTTGTATAATGGGTCAGGCTCAGCGACCCCTCGCTGCATCGACTGTAATGTACTGTATGTGTAAGTACACAATCCAATCTATGAACCGCTGGTCCTGGGGTAAAACGTCTTATTTCACTACTGCATACTGTATTATAAGCTTATATTTTCTGCCTAGAATTGATAGATTTTATTAAATCAATTATATAGTACATAGTCCACATGATACACAGTATAATGCATTTGCAGTTGTGAAAATGACAATAGAACTGACAATGCAAGGACAGAAATCTGGCCAGAAACCTGTTACTCTAATAACCTGTCACACATAAACAGACCTAGATAATGAACAACAATATAACATTCTTATGTGGTCTGGATACGTTGCACGTTTTAAGAGTCACAGCAACATGAAGGGGACATGTTTTCATAGTCTTGCACTGGTGTAAATGTTGTACCATCTACAATAGTTAAGTCCGTACTGTAACCAGGATCGTGCTACATGGACGCTGACCGTATGTTTCACCAGATAGCAGATGGCAGATGAAAGACACTGACAAGGCCTGTGTTGAGTTCTGAAGCACAGCAGAACATCAAGAACAGCTACAAGACATCAGTACGCCTCTGGAGCTTCATAGTTGGTCACTTCACTCCACGGTCTCATTAGGGACTACATGGCTCGTCTTTGTGTAAAGCGCCTGTGTCGTGACTCATGACCATGTATACCTGCATGCTTAAATACTGATAATGGAACAATCCATTATCACATGAATTCAATGGAAAAGGATGAACCTCCTACAAAAAAGACACAATGAAACAAGCTATGATTACCACTAATGATGACAATAACCTGTGGGGTATAATGTTATTAAAGAAAAGAAAATATATTCATTAAAAATAAAAAAAGCAGTATATTTAAGTGAAATAGCCGGCCTGTTGCTAAGGTTCAAAGCAGTCCGCAGAGTAAACCATGCTGTAAAAATGTCTTTGGTGCACACTTTTATTTATTGTGTTTGAAAAATGCTGTGTAATGTAAGCCTCTCCTGGAAGCAGATTTCTTGTTCTAGGCTTTCCTTTCCCTCGCGTTTCAGCGACTGCTGCTCGGGGATTTATCGCTAGGTGATGGGTGATGACAGAGAAGACTTTAGTGGTCTAGCCAAAACATTTGTGCAAATGTGATGAGAGATCCACCATATTTCTTTACTTTTTTACTTTGGTGAGACAGTCGCTCAATCCCAAGGCCCACATTGTTATTCCCTCTGTCCCCAATAATCCTGTCATTCCAGGAGACAATGTTACTGTGTCCATCACAAATATAAGAAAAGAGGCCAATATAATGACTTGGTTTAACCCCAAGAACACACAAGGACATATTTGTTTAGCTAACAATGATACTTAACTAATCAAATATCAACCTTGATACTAAATATAGACAAATATGTACTTTATATTGTGTTTATATAGTCATTATTGAGAAATGCAATGTTACAATGTTTACCTAGCAGTATTACAGATACTGTATATTCCTTGTTGTGTCTGGAATTACCCAATTACCATTGTGGTTAAATCCATTGAAACTACGAGTGCATGACCATTGCACTTCCCTCTACTCCTTCCCCATATTGCTCATAAGATCACATTGTGTTACCCCTCTCCCTACAGCAGGGGTGGACAATTGTTTTCACTGGGGGGCCACATTTATTATTACAAATCATGGGCTACATTTCTTTTGTAACCAAAATGCTAAAATGTTTTTTTTTGTGTTTTAACTAAAATAACACAAAACAGCTAACATTGTTATCTTCCATAATACATTTCTATTATATTTCTACACCATTTTCATAGTAAAACATCAGGTATCTTCTCTCTTTATACAATGTTTTAAGACGCAGCAGTAAATAGAGTAGTTCTGCAGAGCTCGTCAAATAATTGTATGTTGTATTATTTTATTTTTTATTTTTGATCAAATGTTTCAAAGGGCCGCATTCGGCCCCCGGGCCTGACTTTGCCCAGGCCTGCCCTACATGCATCACATGTTTTGCAAAGTTACTTTGAAAACATGAACCTGAGCTTATATAACTACGACTAACACAGTGGCCATGAGGGTAATTTCTTTGCAACATTGCCATTGTATGCAAACTAGTATCCACTGTTTCCACATGTACTGCTTCATGTCTTATTGACAAGCAGACAACACCTGCGGTGCACCGCAGAATTTCCCGCCACTGGTCATTCAGGACCTTATTCCAGACTCTACTGTGAATAGAAGTTGCTAATGTTACCTCTTTCATTTTTATGTGATAGAAAAAAAAATGTGCTATCTCTTCAAAATAAAAAGAAACAGCTTTTAACATTATCTAAATGACCTGCGTTTGGAACAAGCAGTAATACACGTGAATTAACTAGTGACACCGGCCTTACTGTCGCCTCAGATACTACAGCTCTGTTTTGAATTTGTACTGTTTGAAATGGGAGTCCAGTGTGAGAGTTTGCAGAAACCAAGCACCGCAGAGATGGTCTGTTTTCTGTCAACCAATAGCGAGTGGAGCAGCACTGAGATACACACCTTCCACGTGTTAATTCAAGCTGCACACACACGCGCGCATGCACGCACGCGCACACGCACACACACACGCACAGACAGAAGAAACAAGCAAAACACTGATTTCTATCTATGGTGTCCATCCTGAAGTGCAAAAGCACACACACACACATACACACACACAACATTATACAGGAGAAGGGGCTCCAATGTCTGCAGTCTTTCTGCATGTAACTCTGTGAGGTGGGGTCTATGTCTGAGTCCTCTCAATTAGCCACGCTGAGCCTGCCTGCCCGGACCACACACACGCAGGCAAACACACACACACACACACGTGCGTGCACTGAATGGTAATTCAGGGACATGGTGCAATAGGAGCGACTGCCGTCAGAATGGCCAGCTGCCTGTGCCAAAACACATCTATCTTTCACAGGAAGTCGTTGGTCAAACCAACGTAATGAATCTGTTGTTCCCCGCTTGTTGTCGGAGCCAGTTAGCCGTGACCGTGTCTGTTTACCCTGCCCTCACACTCACTCATAGCCCATCACCCACACACACACACAGGCATGCAAACACGCACGCAGGCATCCATTTTAATAAGCGCACGTGACGCTCTCTTTCTCCATCTAATTTCAATGGAAACAGCATGTGTGAAAAGACAACCAAGGTCAGAGACCTCCTGTATAAAAGAAGGCTCTCTCCCACGCACATTTGGTGTCAACACTCACACTGGCATCAACAGAAGCTGTCACATTAGCTTGTGTAAACAACGCAAACATGTGCGCATCAGTACAGTAGCGTGCCGTCAAAATAACACAACAATGTTGTTGCTTCTCGGTTCAAACCCGTTGCTGTTATCAACTGTATTTCTTTAGGTGCGGGGGCACAATTGTTACGTAGACTGAAGCAGAACCATGGAAAGAACAGAGTTACGCCAACGGAAGTCTGACATTTTCAACAGTCACGTAGTTCATGGAGAGGCTAGACCTATGGCAAAATAGGTCCAGGAAGTGTTTGGTGGGCAATTTGAATATATATATATATATATATATATATATATATATATATATATATACACACAGATACAAAACATATAAAAT
>JAODOY010000019.1:3939619-3982790 GCA_025399855.1 Forbesichthys papilliferus
CTGTCTAATAGCAACACAACACTTCTGTATAGCTGTCTAATAGCGACACAACACTATCTAATAGCAACACAACACTTCTGGAGCGTTGTCGCTGAACTTCCTATGTCACATAAAGGTCCCCTAGCAGTGATCTTCCATGGCACTGGAGAATCTCAGGTTATCTGGGTGAATTCGATCTTATCTGAGCATGAGGTAATGAAGGACAGCTGTGGCGTGTGTTTTCCCAGGCTCCAGGCAAATTGTAGGTGTGTGAGAGTGTGAGTCTGGGTGTGAGAGGGGGGTTTGGCTGTGCTCCTGTCTGGGCCAACACGGAGTAATTACAAGGCAGAGGGAGTCTAAGGACACAGGCTTTCATCCACCTCTCGCTGCCTGTAGGGCTACGGTGGTGATAGTGAGGTCTGAGGCATGATATGTGGCAGATGTAGATGATCCCACCTGATAGGCACTGTCGAGGTGCAGATTATAGACCTCTGATTTGACCCCGCCTTCTCCCTTTGTCTGGCTGGTTCTTGGAGGGATCCAGCTAACTTTCCCTCTTATTTCACATCGTATTGGCAAGTAAACTGTAAGAAGGAATGGCTCCAAAGTACACTAGAACCCAAATGGAACTGGTTATATTTTGGATCAACTTCTTGAGCATCTAACTGGGCCGTTGCCACGTTGCTGTTGGAAAGCAGCCCAGAACTCCCATGTTTGACAGCTTGAATTTTGACTAATTGAAGAATTAGTTCATTTAGGAAGTGACAAACCGCATCAATTCAAATGCGCTTTTCCTGTGTCTGAAATAACAAAGTGTGCACCCGACCGATAACAGCAATCATTTTCTTTTTCCTGGAATTCACCAGCAGATTTTTTCAGCTGCCTCTATCCTCACATTTCTAACAGTGTTTCTTATCTGTGCTGTGGCCTTTTTTGGGGGTTGAGTGAAGGGCTGTATGAGGCCATGTTGAAGATCACTCTGCCGGGCTGCAAGAGAAAGGGAGTGCTGGAATGAGGTCAGTGAGGTGCCTGGAGGCTGATGTGTTTTCTTTGGCTGCATATGGGGTGACAACTGACCTCTGTCCTTTGGGAGGGGTGGGGGGGTTCCCCAAGCAGACACAATTAATGCTTCCTACGAATGAATATACAGTATGGAGTTTGTTACAGCACATCATTGAACCTCTCTCAGGGGAGGTGCAAAGAAGTGCCAACATGTTTCTTGGAGGAACGGTTGACAAGGAGCAGGGAGACTAGAGAGTCACACTTGTTATCTTGTCAGATGAAGGCGCGTGCCGGAGTCGGGGTGACACTTAAGCCTGTCAGAAGGTGTCCCATTGCAGGGCAACAGTTCACCTCTCAGCAGGGAGCTAAGTAGCCAAAGAGCCTGAAAAACAGACAGGGTCTTCACAGTCCTTCACTTGCATGCTTGCGCATATCCGTCCATGGCAGGATTATATATTATATAGGATCAGTGAATAATACATTGAAGATGGTGGAGCTAATGCTTCTCTGTGATCTCTCGCCAGTATGAGTCCTCTCGGTGCTCTACAGATGCTCTCCTCTTTGAGCGGTGGATGTAGCGGAGGAGAGCATGTTTTCAGGTCAACAGGGGTCATCGTGAAAGGTTTTTACATCCCCGTGGGAGGCTACGGTTTGTGGTCGGGTCAGAGTGGATAAACATTCGGACCCCCAAGGGGGTTGTTCTGTTCTGCTGGCCACTGCGGCAAAGCTGCATGACGAACATGGTAATGAAGATGGCTTTTTATAGACTTCCAATGGTCTCTTAAGTCTTAGAAAAATCAACAGTGGCAGGACTGGTAAAAATAAAATACAAAACACATGAAGGTGAATTAGGTAACGGAACATTTTACATTTAGAACTGTCTCTCCATTTAACCAGTCAGATGCAAGAAGGTGGCAAACATGCCAACTGGAGACAAGATGTCTCTTTTCAAGGGATGGTGATTGGTACGTACAGACAGGTAACGCATTCTCCAATCTGATTGTTTGAATCTGAATACGTGCTCATTCAGTTCTATCTTCAAAGTAGTCAAAATGGTTCACTGGGAGTTGGAGGATATACTGAACCGTGGCCCGGGTGGGAGTGTGGTTTAGGGGTGTGAGTGCAACTAATCCTCACTCCCCAACACTAGAGTCAGACACCAGTGCTCATGGGTCTTTATTCCCAGTTTGAGGCAGACCAGTTACACGGAGGCTTTCAGATATTAAGCGAAGTCTGAAATCTAGAGGGACCATGTCACTGACTTTACATGTGGCTGAAGTACCAAGCGAAGCTGCAGGGGTTATGCTTCCAGAAAGGCACGGAGGAGGTCAGAGGGCATGTCACGACACACATCTGCCAGGTCAAGGCTATATCTGCAGCTTCCGGCCAGGTAGCGTGTGACTGATGTGCTTGCCTTGTAATTGCAATGCTAATCAAAGAGTAATTACTTGCATCCAGATGTAGTGAAAGATGTTATCAGACCCTAATGTTCGTTGGTCAGTTTATATGCTTTACACGTATAAACATAAACACTATAAAAAGTATGTTATTATATTTTATTTCGACGACCAGTAAATACACAGAAGAGATATTCACTGTGTTTTATCTTGCTGACTCCACCTTTAAGGAAACAAGTATATTTGTTTGATAAACATCCCATACTGCAACTAAGACAGGCTGCAGTGCTGCAGAAACATTGTGACCTAGATTGGAATAGATGAATACTTTAAATAAATAAAAACATCCTGCCAATTCCACCGCTACCATTTTCTTCTTTTTAGATGTTCCTGCTCATGATTTGACAATGATTGGCCCTGACTGTGTACACGTGTGTGTGTGTGTGTGTGTATGTGTGTGTGTAATGCTGAAGGGTGTGGTGAGGACCCAAACAAACAACACATGTGGAAATAACAGGGTTTGATCATAAATGAACAAATAAACCACAAAGGTTAGATATCTAAAATGAAACACAATCAGCAACAATTAACATGAGGGAAACATAAGGGCTTAAATACAGTAGTACAGTAGTGTACAGTAGACAAGACAGGAGAGACAGATCGTTGGACAGTGACAACAAGAGGCAGGTGAAACTCATAATCTGTGATTTACCAAGACATGTAGCGCTACCGAGACTGGCTGTGAAACAAGGTGAGGGAACAGTGCGGAGAGCTGGAACACAAGGCAAACACCAGCTATAACGAGTCAGGGAAAAGGAGACAGACAAGAGAACGTGTGTGTGTGTGTGTTCTCATGGAGAGGCTGCGTTAATGGGTAAAAGGAAAAAAAACATTTCCAGGGAAAATGATGTAGGCCCTATACCTGTTGAGATGTGACTCTCCCTGGCTGTAATCTGAGGAGATGAGCTTATTCCAGAAAGTCACCGTATCAGATTGCATTCATGCCCATTGTTTATCCTGTAGCCAATAGTATTGCATTAGATGCAATGCTATTGTCTCCCCAATGCTGGGTATCTGATTATACCTGTTTGCTCAGCTCAGGCTTCAGCTAACGCTAGTTCTATTGTGTTTGAGTCGTCAACCTTTGGGATTCCCATAAGCGGAGTGCTTACTGCAGATGAAACTCACAGAAAGATCCTTAGCTGCTCTCCATAGAGCCACTGTAAAGTAAAGGTCATTCGCTATATTTGGTAGTGGCTCGTGATATCTTGACTTGACGTCCTATGCTATACTGACTAACCAATATGTGGCCACAGGTATGCTGCTGCAGACATTCTTATCAAATCCATGTTGAGCCTCTCACGTTACAGGTGCAATGTAAAGTACACATATTAGCTTACTGTAGAAATGGGTGTGTGTGCACTGACAACATGCATCCACCCTGGTGACGTTTACAAATACTGCATGAAACATGATTTCTTGAGATTGTTTTTAAGAAATTTGTTAAAGTGACACACTACCATTCATCTACACATCTTCACAACTTAAAAAACAGCTATTCGTCATCACACAATACTACTGACCAGTGAGCCCGAGACTACTAAACGCGATAATAAAAAGCACTGTTGAAATTTATATGCTGTAGATAAGAACGTATGTAAGATAAAGCGGCCTTAAAATCCAAATAATGTGTGGTCTACGCCCAGTTCATGCATACAGTGTTCGCTTTGCAACAGTTTCTGAAAAACATTGCCTAATGTTGGTGCTCATCATCCTGCCCCCCCTTCTCCCTCCCTGACAGCGGTCTCTAACCTGGATGTGGAGAGTAAGCTGACGGCATACTACCAGGCCCCGTGGCACCAGCAGGCCAACATCTTCCACCCCTCCACACGGCCAGCATGTGTGGAAGACCTCCACAGGCATGCCAACCTAAGCCTGCAGGCCACGCAGAGAGGTGATCTGTCTTATCCGTATATATCTCCATGTACCCATGAATCCTTTGGAAATATCTAGAATGGCTCGGCGAATAATCAGCGTTGTTTATGTTTACTGTTTTTGAGATAAGTGCTTATTTCTTCCTTTCCTTATTGGTTTGCACATCGTTAGGCATTTCTTGGACATGTGCCACCCTCCGTAAAGGTCTGAGCTTTATGTTCTGTGATCGCACTGCCCTCTAGTGGTCGTGTATTAGCTACTGCGTCTAGTGTCTTAGGTCCTCAATAGATGCAGCAAGGCCCTAGTATTTGTGGTGTACTGTATGTCATCCCTGCTTCTACCCAAAAGATAGTGCTTGTAGGCTATTAATTCCTTATTCTGTGTGTGTGTGTGTGTGTGTGTACGTGTGTGTGTGTGTGTGAGTGTGTGAGAGAGAGAGTTTATGTTCATGCAGGCATATACCCAGATGTTATAATGAATTAATGTAATTATTTTCTACATCAGATCACCAACAGAGACTAGCAGGCCTCAGAGAGAGGAGAGTAACCATCGCTATCTCAGTGGCGCCCCCTATGCCCTCATACCCCTCACCACGCACCCTCCGTAAGAGACAACACAGAGACCGTCATTTAAGCATGGTAAGACAAAATCAGTTGAAGAGACGCTTTTCAGCCTTATAGAGAAGGTGGGGGATTGTTATTATTATTGTTGTTATTGTTATTAAAACAAAGGGGGGAAAGTTTAGGATTATTTTAGGTTTTTACAACTATGCTTTTAACTGTAGACAGAAATGGAGCGTATCAATTATTGGTATTTATTCTTCACAGGAAAATGCTTCCCTTAAATAATTTTAGGAAATATTAGTGGGCATTTCATAGTCAGTGTATTTCACGGGGCGGGGACCTGTGGCTGCTCTCTGTTTATAACATCCCTTGGTCCCCATCATTCATTGTTTTGTTCTGTTCTGTAAACATCAATGTCTGTCTTGTTGTTGTTGTTGTTGTTGTTGTTTTCATCCGTATGATTGTGTTGCCCTTTTATTTTCCCCTTTTAATGTAGTTTGAAACCACCCATTCCTCCTCCCCCACTGACTGTTGCCACTTCTCTCCCTGGAGCAGAAAGGTATTTGTCCCCTGCCACTGGTTTCTCCTTGTCTCTAACACAGTATTTCACAATTTCTTGGGGTTCTCTCCTCATTTACATAACACATCTCTTTTTAAATGCATGCCGTAAATTAACAGAGCTTAAACTGGACCGGTGACAGGGCTGTGGTTCTCACATTGTGCTGATAAAGGAAAGCATAATAGTGAATGCATTGTAAAAACACATTTATGTGAGACCGGTTTCATACACAACGTCTTTATGGACTTTGAGTGATTAGTCTTGCTACAGTGAAGGGCCAGGCTTTGAAATAGCCAGCTGCTTGTATGTCTGGAATGTGTGCGTGAGGGCCACTGAGTCCTACAGCCGGGCTTTTCTGTAATGACAGGTCTGCTCCCAGTGATTACCCATGTTCCCCCTGTGCTGCGGTTCCCCCAAAACTCTTCCTGGCACCCACCCTTGCCAAGCGGATAGTCCCGTGTATCCTGCTGCAACAGAGCTGTTGCTGTTAAGTCATCGCGTTTGATGCGATTTCTCAGTTAACTCGAATTAAATTGCACAATGTGTTGCCTTTTTCTCCTTTGCAATAATATCTCCTTTCGTCTTTTATGTGCATGTCTAAATTCTCTCTGTCCTTCAGCGTGTCTCTCTTCCTCATTCCTTCGTCCTCCCGCTCTAAGCCTTTCTGACTAAGACACTCCTCAAAAACCAATGTGCCTTTCTATTCTAGAAACAAATCAGCTGTAAGTGCCCTCCTTTTGATTTTTCTTTTTTTATATACTAGTTGGAAGAAGTTTCCAAGGAAACCAGTTTCTTTTGTGGTCAGTGTTTATGTCTGTGTTCTCATTGGTCTACTGGAAACAGAGAGCACAAAAGCCGTTGAGCTAGCTTTAAATGGGGGTGGGAGTCAGGGTTGTAGAGGTGGGAACCAGTCCAGCCTGAGGAACACTCACATGTGGGTCTCTATAGGAATTACAAGGTAGGCACTCTCACCCCTCAAAATGTATTCAGCGGGGAGACGTAAGTTATAGAGGAAACCACTTTCACGTTCCAAGTTTAAAAGTGCAATGCCAAATCACTTGGGTCTTCATTGCCTGGCATTACGTTGTTCGCTTGTGGATATATTCGTGATGGAGGACGGTGCTAAAGTGAAAGAGTGGAACACTTGCTAGATACTGAACCTGTTCTCCAGTGGAACACTACTACTCTGAAGTATGTCTTTTCTTTTAACACTGCAGACTGGCGTGCATTGTCAGAGCATGGCCTACACATTACACAGTGTGTACAAATCTGTATAATCAATGCATGTGGCTTTTAAATTGTTGTTTGCCGGTATTGCCGTCTTTCTGTTGTATATTCAGTTGTTGGTACTGGAACTCTTCATTTAGTGTGTGATGTCTTCCCCAGATACAGTTTCTTTCTGTTTATGAATAGGGTTTGAAATAGTCTTTAGTGTACAGTTCACTGTATTTTTTCTTACTCTTTGCATGAAATCTAAATCTGGATTATTTGAATTATGCTGCTGCTATATTCCCTGAGGCACGCTGTTTAATTAAATTATTGAATGAATTATTAGTCATCTGCAATGGGTCTCAAACTCAGGTCCTGGGAGGGTATGTGTCTTTATATTAGAATTGTTGTTGCTGTTTCAGTATCATCTGTAATGTTAATTTACAGCTTCTTATTTATAAATACTAACATAGTCACAACAGTTATTGTAAGATAGAGAAAATATTCTATACAAAAAAAAGATTGAATTGTTTTGAAGGAGTTTTATTAATGGAGGGTCAGCACACACCTATGTTTGTGGCTGAGTTTGGTATCAGTTAACTACTTTATCCACACGTCATGCAAAATCACCTACACCCAATAACCTAACCATCCACCCATATGTCCCATCTGTTGCAGGCTGTGTCCCGTGACCCTGACAATGAGCTGGTGGCTCTAGGTCATCGGTCCAAATATCCTGTCCCTAACACCCCCACTACGCTGGACAAGCAGACTAACTGGTCTCAAGCCCTGCCACTGCCCACCCCAGAAGAGAGAATGAAAAGCAATTCCCAAGTGATCGCCTCGTGTGTCATTCCCATTAACGTTACTGGTAAACACCTACATCTGGATCTACTTATTGTGCTTTACTGTGCGTGAAGGAGAGCCTTCAACGTGGAAACAGACATTTAGATAATGCAGAGACAATGCCACAGCAAATGTACTGTATAAGGGTCAGCATTGACATCATTTGTGTTCTAAATGTAGTTTAGAACACAAACTTAACACAAACGCTGGGTTGCAGATATAATACTTTGTAGTACTCAGGTATATAAAGCGCCTTTGAAAAAGTAGCTCATCCTTGTTTTTTAATTTAACATTTCTGTTAAATTAGCATAACTCCAAGATCCCTGATTAGATTTGAAACTCATTAAAATGTACATATACACTAGAGTGCTAGCGTCCCATAGCTATACAAAGCTTTTTTTTATCAAGCTAAGAGTGAACATGCACACACTGATTGACATTTAAATGTGCAAGTCATGGTTTGTGCCCTATTAACTTCCCGACGGTTCGATGCTTTGTTGGCGCACGTAAATGCAAAAAGGCAAGGCAGTGTGACATGAATGCCAATTGGACCCGTCGGAATCGTGAAAAGGGCTGCCAGTTTTTATTTGCTCTTTTTCACATTGAGTCAAAGAAGAGTTGTATGCCAGCATTGGTTATAGTCAGAGACACCAGAGTGTAAGAGTTCACATTGTAAGCAGGTTGCAGTAATTGCTGTGGTGCTGAAAAGGGCCGGACTTCGATCACATGATAGTCAGTCATGACACAACTCAGGCCTCACAACAGGAGAACGACAAACCCAATTTTAGGCATTGACATTCACAGCACAGTGCCTTAGTACGACAGGCTGGAGCAAGGTAGGAACGAATACCCTATGTGACTGTAACATTCATAAAGTTATGGAAGATTTCAGTGTTTTGGTGGATCGAAGCTTGTTCTATAATGTTTTTATTGAATTGAACTGACTTGGTCCAAGCTAAACGTTATGGCTTTTCCAGCGACAGCGTGAGAATAAGTGGTAATGTGAGGGGGGGGGGCACTGTGGTCCCTACCAAACAAAGATTCTGTCTTCTCCGGAAGGGCTTGGCTTTGACAGAGACGCCAGTGTGCGCTGCTCGCTGGTTCACTCGCAGTCTGTCCTTCAGAGGAGAAGGAAGATCCGCCGGCGTAAGACAGTGGCTGGGATCCCCAGACAGCTGCAGCAAGACTTAGGTAGGTCAGACGTATGTTAACTGTATGTAACCTCCCCGGATAACTGCTGTAAAAGTTACTGTAAATACAAAGGCACGATACTGCTGCTACAGCAGCCTGCAGGCTTTTACAGTTTTTTCCAGAAACCATATGTAGTTTATTATATACATATTTATATATTGGTTTATTGAGTCCTGGTACCGTGCTGTTTACTGTATTTTACAATCGTAATGATTGTAATACAGACATTTCATTAAAATGGACTTAGCAAAAGGCCACCAAACAATATTTGTTATAACTTCTAAATACTATATTTAATACAAATAGATATTATATAGGTTATTCTTGTAACTCCTTGGTGATAGTTTGTACATTGGTTCTTTCTTCAGATAAAATGGAGGCTTGTAGTAACCTGTATGTTCAATTTAACATTTACATGTATAATTAGCATTTAGTCATATGCCTTAAACCAAAGCAATTTACTATAGAGCATTTGTCAGTAGTACGACCATGCATAAGTTATCATAAGTAGAGTCATTCTACGAGAGTGACCTCAGCAGTTGCTAGAGCTACATGTTGCATTGGGAACCTTACAGTAAGTTGCTACTTAAAGGTGGGGTTAGTCATTTGGCAAATTGGACAAAAAAGTGTATTTGTTTATTAGCTTGCAATAGCTGACTATACCTATCTGTCAGACTGCCGGTACAGCAAACACAGAGTACGGCACAAAGCGGTTGTATAATAAATGTTTTCGTACATAGACTCAGTGCGGCTCTCCTCCCCAGACTCGGATGAGTCCCCTGGTTCCGGTCAGAGGACGGTGATCGTCCACGCCAGCCCCGACAGCGAGGGCCTCAGACGAGAGAGTACCAGGGACTCAGGCTGCCAAACGGAGGACTTCCTAACCTCGGGCGCCCCGTCACGCCGGAGGGTGCGAGCGCAGAGAGGCCAGGGCGTCTCCCTCGCCTTCTCCTTCTCTGCGGGGAACATTGCCTGCCTGCCTGACAACATGTTTGCCGCCTCCGCAGGCAAACATGCGTGCCTGCGCTCCCGAAGCCTGCCCCGAGAAGGGCGCCGCCTGGCGGACGACGGCCGCGACCACAGCGACGGTGAGGAAGAGGAGGAAGTGTTCTCCCCCTTCGAGATAGAGCACTTCCTGTCTGGACCTCACCAACTGAGCCTGAAGGATGGAGGAGACAGCGCGGACGAGCTCGCGGCGGCAGCGGCGGCCCACCAGCTGGGCGGCCTGGCGTATGAGGAGCGCGGCGGCAGGGGTTCCGGGCGTGACTGGACGGGGCAGGTCCACCGCCCACCCCGGAAGGTGGACCTGGGCAGCTGCGAGATCTCCTCCAGCTCGGACACCTTCAGCAGCCCGGTCCACTCAGCCTCCGCCGCCGGCGTCCTGGGCGCCGGCGGCCACGGCCACGCGGACCACAAGGACGACCACCAGTCGTCCAGCGGCAACTGGAGCGGCAGCAGCTCCACGTGCCCCTCCCAGACCTCGGAGACGTTGGCGCCGGCCGCCTCGCCCCCGCTGACGGGCTCATCGCACGGCGACTCGGAGCTGTCGCTCAACGCCGCCGCGCATGCCGCCGACGACTCCCCCGCTTCCAGCTTCCTGCTGGAGCGCTACCACATAGAGAGGCTGCAGGGCCTGCGCTCGCAGCGGGCCGGTTCCTTCTCCTCGGCGGCCATGGACATCCTGGAGGACGCGGGCGGCTCCGCCAGCGACGGAGAGTGGAGCTACCCCATCCCGGAGACGCCGCACCCCCAGGACCTCCACCCCGAGCAGGGCCGCGAGGCTGAGGGCAGCCTGGGCTGCCCCAGCTTCACCAGCATGGCCACCTACGAGAGCTGCTACTCCGACAAGCCTCCCTCCGAAAAGGCCGACACGGTCTCCCATTACTCTGTGGACACGGAAGGCTACTACACCTCCATGCACTTCGACTGCGGCCTTAAAGGTAGCAGGAGCTTCACGTATAACTATGCAGCCGCCCTCTCTGACTCAAGCCAGTCGGACGTGGCCGGTCACATGACCCTCGAGAGGCACCGCCTCTCTTTAAAAAAGCCAAAAGTGAAGCCCTGTCCGCCCAAGAGGAGTTCATCCTTGAGGAAAATATATAGCGAGGGGAACATGGCCGACAAGACGGAGCCAAAGAAAACGTGTGGGCAGAAACTGCCCACACGTTCGAAGGAAGGGAAGTTGCAGCTGGATTTGGTCGGCTCCCCGGAGGACCACTCGCTTGTCGGGGGGCCCTTGGAGGCCTGGGGCTTTCAGGGCTCGGTGGAGCTGTTTAGCTCCACGGATACACGTTCCTTTAAGGACGGGGGAGCGGTGCAGTCCGACTATGCCGATCTGTGGCTCCTGCACGACCTGAAGTCTAGCGACACCTACAGGTCTTTGTCCAACTCCAGCACGGCCACAGGCACAACGGTGGTTGAATGTGCAAAGGCACAGGAGAGCTACGAGTCGCACGCCGCGGATTTGCACGCCACAAGCCCGTCTCCTCCATCGGCGGAGGGAGACTTCAGGCTCGCGTCCCCCGAGAAGCTAGCGAGCCTGGCGTCCCCGTCCAGCGGCTACTCCAGTCAGTCAGAAACCCCGACGTCCTCCTTGCCCTCGGCTTTCTTCCCCAACCCGCTGTCTCCCTCCAGCGGAAAGAGGAGACCTAAAGTACCGGAGAGGAAGTCGTCCCTCTCCTCGCTGCAGTGCCAGCCCTCCAGGGACGTTGGTTCCTCCTCAAGGAAAGGCCTGGAGTTGCCAATAATATCTCCCTCCCACCTTGATCTAAGTTCCCTTCTTAATGTTGGCAGGGGGCCTTCATCTTACAAGAACCAGGTAGAAAACAAGCAGAGGACTGCAGTGCCACTCTCTGGTCATCCTGAAGCTCCTTGCTATGCTCCTCCTATGGCCATCACCCCTAAGGTGTTGCAGTCCGTGCAGCTGAGGTCCATCTGTAAGGATAACGAAGGAGCTCACAAGGAAACCGTCGCAGATGCGGCTGCGAGGCCCAAATGTCCCACCGTGAACGGCACAAGCGCACATTCCAGCAGTGGGTCCGTAGATTTCACGGCTGCACAAACCCCTGTTCAGGGGTCTTTCGAATCACCGTTAAGCCCAAACGACGGACCTCCAAATGTTTCCAGGGAGGTGCCGTCTCCCAGCAATGTGAGGAGCAAACAGGACAGACAGGTTCCGGCTCCAACAGGGAGTGCGACAGCATTCCGACTTCAGTCAGAGCAGTTCACAGATGTCGTACATAGGGGCACAGATACCACTAAGTCGCCCATTAGTCAAGATGTAGAAATGTCTACAGACACGGCTCCACTATATCCTGGTGGAGGAGGCATTGCGCCAGAGTCATTCCAAACAAGTGAGCCGCACGATGAATCGGCCAGTCAAATAAATGACACTCCTTCCTTCAGTCAGTCAAGTTCAGCGCAGAACTCTGACATGCTCGATAAACTTGAGGTGAGCAGCTGTCAGCCGTTGACACCACAAGCTTCCACAATCACGGGGGATGGCGGCAAGGACGTGGAATTTGAGTCATTGTGCGTTCCAGATAGAAGTGCCTTGTGCGACAGTAAAGGGGACTCCAGAGCCGAAACAGAAGATCAGCTCAGCAAAGGTAATGTTTCACTGTCATACTGATACACTGATACAGTAACTCATTATATTCAGTGATGATGAATCTATTCCTGAATTGTACCACTGCAGTTCTAACTGTTAACTATTAATAAGCACACCAGTAAAGACGATTATGTACTGTACAACTTGACCATTGCACGAACATTCTTCATGTTGTGAAATTAAGTGTTTTCAATGTGTCCTTTGTTAGAGTCTATGCAAAGTGACAAGTCCCAACTTAATGAGGAGACACGACCAGAGGATGACAATGTCTTTCTGTCGCCCTCCAAAACACGCACGACAGAAGATTTGTTTGCTATGATACACAGGTAGCCCACACACACACACACAAACAAAATTGTATAAAGGTTAACTGTGTAAAATGTTGGACTGTTCTACTACTAAAATGAAATCAATATAATCTAGTATCTGTAGAATTTAACACAGCAATGCATTTGACTGTTTTCAGGTCTAAGAGGAAAGTGTTGGGCAGAAAGGATTCCTCTGAGTTGAATATGAGGATCCGCCTCTGTGCTGCATCAGGGAATGGTTCAGCTGGCAGCCCCATCACCTCCCCGAGCCCGGTCCCGAGCCCGGCCCCGAGCCCGGCCCCGAGCCCAGCCCCAAGCCCGGCCTCCCCTGCAGCGACCACAGGCCTGCACAAGGTCCCGGGGCCCATCTACAGGAACGTCAAGAAGTCCAGCACGTCCAACGAGGAGTTCAAACTGCTGCTGCTTAAAAAGGGCAGCCGCTCCGACACTAGCTACCGCATGTCCGCTACGGAAATCCTCAAAAGCCCCGTCACTCCGAAAAGTCCAGCAGACCTCCTGACGGAGAGCTCGAGGCAGGCTGAGGAACCCCTCTCTCCACTGCAGCAGCAGTCAGCTCCTGAGCAGCTCACCAGTGGCCTCCCCAAAGCCAACGCTGAAGGCTTCTCCCCCAAGGCGTACTCACCTGCTGCGTCCAGACAGGGCCGCTCCCGCATCCCTCCGCCAGCCAGCAGCAGCCGCTACGGTGTCCGGAGCAGAGTTTACACAGCACACATGCAGGCTATCTCCGAAGGAGAGACGGAGAACTCGGATGGAAGTCCGCATGATGAGCGTTCATCGTAGGGCTCTGGTGCTACCTAGAATGCTCCCCCACACCCACACTGACACCTAGGAACTCTGAACAGTCAGCAGGTTTGAGATTTAATGGTTGCCTATCGTACAATTCTAGTTTATCTCATCTATATTCAGATAGCCAATCAAATTAGGGTGCATAAAATTGATTCTTATTTGGCCCAATGGGGAAACAATTGTCTGTATAAAATGCAGATATGCAGCCTTTAATATTTTTTGCAATCAAAAAGCATATGGCCCAGTTTAAAATATAAATGGTATGGAAACTTCGATAAATGATCCAGGAAAGTCCATACAGTTCCTGACCAGGAGCCAATATTCATTAAACCCTACTGTTGTGTTTGTTTTTTTACCAAGTTTATTTACTTGGTAGTAAATTAAAGTAATTTAATTAAAGTTAATTAAATAATGAATAAGCTAATTAACCTAACACTTATTTATTAGTTTGGTGTTCCCGGTAGGCCTCATTAACGAATGACGTAATTACGAATAGTTACTAGGATCTATTTCTATTTTACTAGTAACTTCATCATTTATTTATTCATTAGTTACTAGTATCTAGTTCAATAATTACTAGTTTATTTTTCATGCACATAGCTGATGAATAAAACTGGTAATTATTTAAACAGTTTTACTTCATTGGATGCTAGTACTTATTCCTATAGCATCTTTCAAATAGTTAGTACAATAGTGTAAAATCTGGAAATATATATTGTCTCACCCATTCATTTCTAATGACTGGTAATTTTTTACCGGGAACATAGTTAAATAAAACATCCAAAATGTACAGTATAATGCAAATTAGCTAAATATATTTTATGTGTTCAGATCCTTTGTGTGGACAAAGTCATGGTAAGACATGATATGACAATCAGATTACATTTTCCAAATTTTTCAAAGAGAAAACATTCAAATCAATCAGATTTGACCGGAACACAACAGCAGGGTTTTCCACTGAAATCAAGATTGCGTTTACAATCTGAATGTTTCAGGACAAGAAATGGTAGTAACAGATGTTTTATATTGAGATTTTTATGAAAGTTCTCGTTTAAAAATGTTTTATTGGTTTCTATTATGACTTTCTCATTAAATTAACACTTACTGTATCAGGAACAGGGTACTAGATCATTACAATACAATTTAAGTTTACAGCATTCCGTGCAGGCCATAAACAAAACTGCAGTTCCAAAGAAAATATAAAATTTCCTTTTAATATTTTCTTCTTTGTCACTGGCCAGCATATTGTAACATTCTCTCAAAACATTACCGTTTTGAACACTTGTTAGATGCTTGAATTTAGCGATTGTAATACTATCTGTATATACTGTATCTACATGGACAGTACATTTGGAATAGTTTCTTGCTCTGCAACTGATTTAAAATATGGCCTCCTCAATGATTTGTTAACACTGTTACTATTTTATCCTCACATGCTAATCAATTAAATGATGGCGTAAAGATGAGATATCTTTGAAGAATGGCATTGCCAGTTTGGAGGTTTGGAGGAAAAAATAATAATTTTAAAGGTCAAATGCATATTAGCTAAAATGTTGCTCAGAGTCCTATCTGACCTTTATTCACCTGCCCCTAGACATCATGCATGGCCTATGATGTAACACTATGCTAGCCTGGTAACACACTTTTTTTTTCTTTTCAGCTTTTTCTTCTAGTGTCAGAAAGTTTTATTTTGGACAACTTGGAAAGAATGGAGCAATATATTTCCTGCATGTATTCTGTGAATACCTCTAGGTGGCACCATTTGTATTTGTACGTGGAATATACAGAAGCTGTTTGAACATTTTTTATCTTTTTGAATTTGATGAAATTGATTTCTGAACCAACACTGTGACAAAAAGAGCAATAAGCTGCAGCAGTCTTAATGTGTTGATTTGTTGTATGTAACGGGCTCACCCTCCTTATGTGCTCCTTTTCTAGTATACAATGAACACAAGAAATTATACCATTTCAAGATTACTTTGATGTGAGGTTTTTAAATCACTTGAACCTTGATTTGAATGTGAAAGGTCCTGTTTGAAATGGCAAAACAAAGAACTAACATGACAATGGGAAATGGTGTTAAAAAGGATAGACCGGAAGTACAACAGGGCAGAGAACGGTGACTGGTAAAGTAGAAATAAGGTCATTTCTGGTTTGTTGACTGATGTGTTTTAGAAATATTGAAAGGGGCAAGTGTAGTGTAGATGAGAGGATAAGATATGTGTTATTTCATTTGGTCAAAAGAATGATAGCATGGTGATCATGTCTCACCATGTACAGTCTCAAACGTTATAGCAGTTACAAAGTGTGATATGGGATCATGCAATTAACATGTTTGCATAAGGAAGGTTATAGAATCTGCCACGGATGTTTACTTTAGGGCTGATATGTTGGTATTCTGGGAAAAGCAGACCTGGCATTTTCAATTTCAAAACAAATCAATGTACCGGTAGCCCCTTTTAAAAAAAAAAAATGTATGGCATTATTCAATTATCTCTATGCATCATCTTAGACATACTGTATATATATAATTTTTTTTTTACTAAATTCAGAATAATATTGTAAAGCGAGTGAGATAGAAGATAATTATCCTCTATAATTTGGATTACACCTGAATATGAATCATCATAGTGAAAGTAGGCTGTACATTATTTTAATATCATATTATATTGAGATATATTGTTTAAAAAGATGTGTAACAATATTATTTAAAACACTGGTTAAAGAGGTGAGATGGGAAAAGCAGCTCATTATTTTCATTAAAACATGTATTAAATAATCATAAGCTTCATACGAGTTTTAGTTTTAACCCTGAGTTTTGGATATATAGGCTACTTAATAAATAACAATCTATTGACAGCCACTATGCAAACTTGATATTGTTGTGTCTGTATATATTGTATATCCATGGGTATCTTTCACTGACACTACATGTGCAGCTATGCCCTAGGTACACTGTAAATGTTGCTTTTTGGCCTTTTGATTCCCATAACTATCCTTGCAACTTGAGACGACTCATGAAATGTTGATTTTTTTTAATTTTTTTTTTTTACTATACCACACAAAGACTGTTTAGCCTTTTACTTTCACAGGGTCTACAATAGGTCATGTTTGTGAACCACCATACCAACTATATCAATACAACTTACTGTAGGGACTATTGCACTGATTAAGTAGATTTGTGAAGTTTTCTTGTCTCTGTTGCTGTACCTGGGACTATTTATTGAATGTCCCCTGGAACTGCCTAGTAGTATTCTTCATGGCTCATACTCTGGGTAGATAAGATGTTTTTGCCAAAGGCTACAGTATATGTGTATAGGTGTATGTGTTAAAAAGAGATTTGAGTTTTTTTAACAATCATATACAATACAAACATAAAAAACAACGGCCATTATAATTGATGATGGTACTATATGCATTTAAATTTTATTTAAAAAAATTCCAATCAAGTCCTTGGTAACCATTTGATATTTTTGTACAAATGTGTAAATATAACTTTTAAAATGGTTGCAAAGGTAGTTGACTTTTTTGTAAAAAAGAATAAAACAAAATATTTGATATCAAAGTTAACATGAAGTTCAAACTTCTGTATTTTTGAGCAGTTTGAATAGTTTTTCTTGTATTTATTTTTTAGTAAGCATTGTGGAAATCCCATGTTAAATCCTATCAAAGCCAACTACCAGCACAACTGGTTGCTTAGCAAATGTATTTAAAAAAGGCAAATAAATGTGACTGCTTTGACAATTTCTCTCTGTATTTGTCAATTGTGCCAAAGTGTATTATTCTTTAACTTAATTAGTCTATAAGTAATTTTTACTGTATAGTGCTCAGTGTATCTTGTCTTACATTTTTTTAAACATTACAAGCAAATACATGATGTCATGATTTAAGATATCTTGGAGAACAATGTTATGACATTTATTGGAAAGACCATGTCTGATAATAAGAGTTACGTAATCGATAGTGGTTCTGATCATGATAAAGCTACTGTATAACTAAATCCTGCCCTGGCTTATGGTCAGTTATGTTTTTTAAACATAACTGTCCATATGGAGATGAAAAGGGTAGGAGGGCAGGTGTATGAGCTTTGTGGCGTGGAGATCAGTGCAAAACCATATCAATGTTTTTGTAATGCTGATTTCAATAATGATTGCAATTACAAACACATTGTGAAAACCATTAAATCCATTACTGTTTAAAGTAAATATGTATATGTACTGTATATATTTGGAGGATAAATACCAACATTTTAATTTTTAAAAAATTGTCTGTGCCAAATAACATAAAGCAGATCTTCCATAACTTGAGCTATGTTTTCATCCATAATAGCACGGCCATTTCTGAATTGACAGGTGTAGCAGAACTCAACAGTTTCTGGCTTCATAAAACAATAAACATCTAAACTCTGGTGTCTGGTGCTATAAATATATTTTCTCTGAGGTGAAGCTGTGGCAAGAACACATTCACATTGTGGTATTGTGCTGTTTATCCTTTTAGTCCACACTACATATTTATATTTAGATGTTTATGAAACAATTAAAGAAGTTTAAATGTAAGTTATTGTTAGCATGTAATGTTTTTAGCCGCATTGTTATTTTTGTCCTTTCTGTGAACAAAATGCTTTTCAATGGAATAAATAGCCTTGAATAAGACAGCAACTACAAAAAATAAAAATAATGAATGGTCATATGAGCAGCACGTGGCCTACAATAACTCTACAATAAAGATATACACTTTTCTGTAACTAAATTCCCATTCTTGGGTTTTTTTTAGTATTTATTTACTGCTGTATAATGAACACTAGAGGGAGTATTCTTTAAAACAGTTTCAGGGTCAGCTACATTCTCTGCAGAACAGATTTAGACAAAATCATCAATACCAGGCTGTACTTTTAACCTTCATTCTTTTTCTGTTTTGATTGTTAAACAGGCATCAACTGCTTTGCTGCATGAGCTGAAAACAATATTAAGGCCTTCAAAGTAAATGGCAGGCCAAGAAGACTTTTATGAATATCATATATTCATATATATGATTTTTCAGTGACAGAGCTAATTGGTATGGAAAATTAAATGAAAGGCTACGGGGCAGAAAACACCTTCTCAATGATCATTCACTACAGATGTTCAGAGTAAAAAACTGACTAATCCAAAGGTGGGGTTTTCAGTTGCAAAAAACATGATATTTGATATTTGACCTAAAATATGAATAGGTGCGCATTGTATATTTTCTTGTTTTCTTGCTTACACATGGGTATTTAATTGTATGATTTGTACTCAGAAAGGTTGTGCAATTCACCTAGCTATTCGTATGGTTTCAATGATATAGCCTATTGTGGAACAACATCACATAAACAGCTCAGTTGAAGCTATACTTAACTCCAGTCAGTTCTGTCACCTAAGTGTTTAATAAACCTACTTTTTTCACTGGCTTGTTTCGGCAGTCGTTTAAACAAGGACTTAAGTGCACCAATAATAATAACCTCATGGTAACAATATTTCCTTATACAATTATATTTGTGGTGTGTGTGTGTGGGTGGGGGGTGGGGAGGGGAGGGGGGTCGTGTTGAGGGAAAGACGGAGGGGAGCCCACACCAAAGTCCTGTGCCACTAGGGTATAATGTGGGACTCATTATATTGCATTAAACAGCCTCTCCGTGGAACAATGCGAGGCCTGCGCCCTGAGGCAAGGCCCTAAGGCTGGCTGGAAGTGATATGAAAACCCTGGGGGATCCTGCGCGCCCAGGCCTGTCACCATCCGACCGTCTCTCTTACAGCTGCTCTGCCGTCGAATCTATTATGCTGCTCTCGTCATGAGCCATCTACCCATCAATAGGCAACACTGAGCTGTAGGCTATGATGCAAACTACAACCCTGTTCGCGAATCAAATAGCAATTATTTATTTATATGGTTTAGGCTACTAGACTATATTGAAAGTGGTCGTTAGCCTGAAATGTGTAGGATATTTAAAGCCTATATTTATTTTATCCCCCCCCCACCCCCCCCCCACCCCCGCACGTTGTATTAAATAAGGCTGGATTGACCCGGGAGGAGGGACAACCCGCTATCGCTGCTGCGCACGCAGCTTTACCTTCTGGGTGACAGTAACGTCGGGGCTGCGAGGGATATAGCATATAAAGCGTTAATATATATGTAATCTGGGCTAAATACAAGTCGATAATCGGATGGTGTTTACCTCTGCGTTACAGATAATGTTCTGGTGATTGGATTTATTATGGCTGGTTGAGAGGTGGGTAAATAGCCTATTTGCTGTATATTTAAAAATTTGATGGCAGAGGATTCTCAGAAGGAAAAGATGACCCAATGTGGTCTATGCTACTCTGTTCTACGTTGTTTATAGATTTTAGGCTATTATACGTGATGACATGTCTAAGCAATACAAATGTAGCCTATATAATCTATTGTCATTATGTATCATAAATACATAATCAATGTCATGCTATTGAGAATAATGTGCTTTTAACATTTTAGTAGTGTAATTTTATTTAGAAATTACGCGTCAGCAAATACGCACATATGAGTAGTTCGTGGAATAGGCTAATTAAAATAATATTATAACATGCCATTTAAAGAACATCATGCATATATTATATATGGCCATTTCCTTACATGCACCTTATTGTGGTTATTCTGTGTGAATGTGTGTGGCTCTGGTGACGTGCGCACACGTACGGCTAACCAAAACGCGAACGTTCGTTTCACGGCGATGAACACCAGCAAAGCAAAGCAAAAACCATCAAATACATAACTAATGTTATCCTCTATGAGACAGAAACACGTGTAGCCAAAGAAAGTATCGTATTTAGCCCATAGGCTATCTCTAGTAAAAGGCAAAAAATAAGATAATGGTATACGATATTGATCATACATTTAACACGGTCGCCCAGCATTGAAACTGGGTAACATCATGATGTAAAAGATTTGTTTGTTTTTTAACATGTTATGCTGCACTATTCAAAGATAAATGCCATAAGAGGAGGCAATATGCTATTTGTTGATGTTAACATTCTTGCCTTGCAAATGTCATAGCAACCACTTCGTCCTTTGTTGTTACTGTAGCTACTAGGCCTATACTGTAGTTATACTGTAGTTGTAGAATATGACATGTATTCAATTGGATAACCGTTCACTAATGTGGATGAGCTGATTCTGACCCCCATGGTTGTGCTAGTATGTTCTGTTGCAGTAAAACTATTGGAGCTATAAGGTCAGCAAGGCTAGGGAATGGATGACCCAGTCCCAGACTTTCTTGCTGCTACAGACTCAGTAATATTCAACCAGGACTGGCTTGACCAAAGGCGCAGCCTAGCAGAATACACTCCAGAAGAAATAAAAATGTTGTCATAGTTGTTGTGTAGACAACGAGAATATGCGGGCAGGTGCTATGTCTCTCTAATGAGAAGTGATTGAGTGCTTGGTGACCTTTAGTTCCCGATCATCTGCCTCTTTGTTCCTTCTAGGCATTTATTGTTTAATCGTCTCACTTTGAACTGCAACAATAAGTTCATGCCTCGCTGATTAATTTGTTATAACGTATAATAAGAAAGTGAATTAACAGAATAATACATTTTATGTAAGTGTATTTGAGCTTCATCATTACCATGATTCTGTTGTTGTTTTTGTTGACTCCATACTATTGACTTATCACGGCGCACATTCCATTGATGAGGATAGACAAATGAGGAAATGTGGGAATCATTACAGCGGAGGGGACGGGAGGGATTTCAGTCTGGCTTTTTCTTTAACTTAATCCTGATCTCCGCCATCTATCTCAGAAAACACAGGCAATTTCCAAGAGCTGAACATGCAATAGAACCTCCCTGGGTTTGTGGCAATGTTCAAAGCTAGTCCTGAGTACAGTTTACATTTATTTTAAAGTCTTATGACTATGTGCATGGCATCACATTAGATACTATTTAATACATTTTTACTGGTAATTATTTGCATCTCTTTAACTGCATCTCTGGTTTGTACTTCCCACATTGGGAATACTCAGGTTATACCTAAAGGGCCAGCTAGGGAAAAAGTATTTTCTGTCAGTTTGCTCTAAGTAGGTTGAGCATGAATGTTAGTGTATGGTGCACGGTCTTTAATCTTGGCTGTCTCTGTGTTAACGTTGGCCAGTGGAGCCGGTCGTAGCTGTATCTATTCAGTTATGCCACAGAGACCTGAGTTGCAAATACAGTTAAGTGAGACTGTGCACTCTGTTTTAATGTTAAGAATGTTCCCTTCCTGTCAAGGAGAGCCCTAGCTTGGCTGGGTTGGATCTATTCTTCCTTCTGTGTTTACAGAGTTAGACAAACTCACATGACTCAAGTGCTGAGCAGTGCTAGTCTGCTGTCCTGGTGGGAGACCAACAACATTTGACCCTCTCAGTGATTATTATCTTGGTACAGTTTCCTGAGCTTAAGGCATTACAGTATCTAATGTAAGTAAGTAATCTAATCACTTCTGTTGTTTACTCTCCAAATCACACATTATCAAATATATAATTAATAAATAATTCTATTCACAATGACAAATATACAACTTCAAAATATATGTTACAAAAGTCAAACATTGACATTTTCTACATTGAAAACAAATAAAAGGGATATTCTTATTTAAAACTTTAGCCAAAGCGTAATTTGGATAACGACTTCACTGTGAAAGTGCAATCACACAGGGAACACTTTGTCTCCAACTTTCTAGATAGCAAGTTAGCAACATTAGCACTGAGAGAAAATATTCTAGAATAGATTACCATGAATAAAACCCCTTTTGTGTTTGGGTGTGTGTGAAAAAATACATAGTTTGTTTGTGTGCATGTGTATTTGATTAACCATATATTTTTGAAGATCTGGGTCTCATGCAGAGTACTTGAGAACATGAGTAGTACAGACCAGCTTTTATTGAGTTAATACTATAGGCAGGGTGTGTCCTAGTATCCACCCATCATTAGCTAGCCTTACTCCACTGACTATATTGCTCTCAGCTCAATTTATTTTGCTGAGATTACAGTCTGGAAACCCGGTTCGCATTAGCTTTTTTTTTTTTCAATCAGGGTGGGTTAGTGAGACGATGTCAAGCATGTTTTGAAATGGCAGTAGAGCTAGATGAGGCGATCAAAACAGTTGTAGCAATGCCGATTGTTTAAACACTGTCAAAAAGATTCAGAATTAACTAGATGTCTACGCCCAGTACAGGAGGCAATGACTGTGAACACTTCCCCGCTTTTTATATTGGCCAGGTTGCCGTTGTTAATGAGAATATGTTCTCAATCGGCCTACCTGGTTAAATAAAGTTTAAATTAAAAATAAAATAAAAACACTAGGCTAATCATTATCTTAAATGGCCTCAAGATGATGCTATTGTTTATTTTCACAGATTTGGCTCTTGGCTAAACATGCAGCCTGGCTCGGCCCGATTATTCTCTTAGCTCAATTTAATTTATCTGAGATTGCAGTCTGGAAACCCTGATAACATTAGCGTTTGCACAGCCACACTGCTGGCGGCCCAATCAGCGTGGGTTAGTGAGATGACGTTGAAGTCGAGCGAGTTTAGAAATGGTGGTAGAACAAAACACCTGTAGCAACGCTGTTCAGCGCTGTCCAAAAATTTCAAAATGAACCAGAGGTCTATGCCAAGTAGGAGAATACGATTGCAAACACTTCCCAATGGTGCATGGCCAGACCTATTCACAAAGTGAATATAGTCTGGTTACACCAGGTTAAACATGAACGCAAATATTTCAAGTATATAAAATATATAATGATATAATAAGAACATATAATAGAAACACACTTAAGTGCAGTTGTGTAAGAGCTGCTACTCATACATTTATCTGGCATGTGTTGTACAAATCTCAATTTATAAAATAATAGATACAGTAGCCAAAACTACTATTAGAAAATGTATTTAACCTGCCTGACTTGTTGAATTGAGATCAAAATTAGCCAAGCAGTCATCTGGCCCCGGACTCTTTCAAGGAAACCATCTGTGTCCTCTTAATACATTTTGTTCAACCATATTCCTCCTGGACGATGAAGTGCTGCTAAACCACATGAAGACAGCTTAGTCAGCGAGATCTGTCTTTGCCAGAAATGTAGAATTCTATGTATACGCACATTTAAATTATAGGATAAATGCTTCTGGTATAATTGAACATAAAACAATGTCCTTGGTGTTTTGGCCTGTTTACCCTTGCTGCAATGCAAGGCCACACTATCTTAGTCTCCCAAGGACGTTTTTATCACTACAAATGGATGAAGGTTTACAGATAATGCAGTGTTGTCTGACTGTGGGTACATTGAAGTGCCTTGGATAGTGAAAGTCAAACAAATATTAGGGTTGTTGGTATTATACATTCATACAGTACGTACATACATACATACATACATACATACATGCATCCGTACATGGCAACACTTTACTGCTGACAGTTTCAACTAATTCATGACAAACATACTATATTTTCACATTGACTGTGTATAATAAAAGCACTGGCCTCCACCCATTTTGCAGCACATGGGTTTTTACTCCAGCCTTAAACCTCTTCGTTTTAGACCACAGGGAAGAGGAAGGGGCAATGAGCAAGAGGAATTTAATGCTATTTACGGTACATTATGTCTTTAATCATGAGAAGGCAGGAAACACAACAAAGTGATTTATGCTCTTTGCCAACATAACAAGTTTGCAGATTAAGTATACAAGGAATCTGACCATCAATGATGTGTTGTGCTTCCAATCCAGGGACACCCTAATGTTTTATTTAGTAGTTAGTGTTTCAGTCAAATACAAATCAATACTTGCATTTTTATAGTCACTGTCTTTATCAAAGTTTATTTAGCAATGGTATATCAAAGTATAAACTGTAAGAATATCATTTAAAAAATATTTGTCGATAAGGAAATAGTATTAAGGTCAAGTTAAGTATGTTCTGTTAGTGTAAAAGACACTAATGTTAATAAACATGCAAATTCTGTATATTTTCATTTATATAAATTTGAATGGAATAGTTATTAATGTTTCCTGTTGTATTCTATCAGAAGTATACACTGGTCAGACCTAGTGAAGAACATATTCAATTACTTAGGTATTTTGTTTATATTGACATTCCCTGAAAAGCCCTATTCACTGTACTAGTTGTACAAAAAACAATTTTGTAATTTCCCAACTCTAATCCCTCCTCTGGGAATTTCCATGTTTGTTTTTTTAATATCTTCTCTGACGTAATGCTATGTATGTAACTCTATAATTGTCATGACATTTCTCCAAGCACAAATACCTGCTCATTACTGCAAAACAGTTTACACTTTTGGTGTGTGCGCGTGTGCACCCACGCCCGCGCCCACGCCCGCGCCCGTGCATGTGTGTGTGTGTTTACGTTACCCTCACAATAAATCAACTTTGTTTTTCAATAAAATGCTCTTTTGAACAGTGTTAGTGTCTAACATTTGACATTCTGTTATGTTTGTTTCAGAGCAACGTGGAAGAATGGTGGATAAAGGCTCTCATTAGCATTAATAAATAAGACTTTGCATCTCTCTTCAAAGTTTATTATGGAGAACAAAGCTAGTTTGTCATTCGCTATGGCAAGTCCTCAGACTGAACTGCGCAACACTGAACTAGGAGGAGAGGACATTTCTAGCAAAGTGGAAAACGATGCAAATCCAATTACCTCTCCCAATCCCTGGGATGTTAGTTCAAACGGATTGAGCAAGGGCAGCCTCTCCAACATCGCTGACACTCCAGCTGCTTTGGCAGTGGCTAACCAAACGCCTGCGACCCAAGGCTCTGTGGCTCTCAAAGTGGCCACAACTGTCCTGCAGCCCATCTGCCTGGGGGAGATGGTGCCCATTCACCTCCAGATGGCAGGAGCAGCTGGACCTCAGATAGGCCAAATGGGGGCAGCACCATACTTCCTGACAGGCCAAGGCCCGGTCTCACTGCCGTTGGTCTTGGATCAGCAGGTCCTCCAGCATCTGGGTTCGTCCGTAATGCCCCAGACAGCCAACTGTCCGGGCGCATCGCTTCAGAACAACGTCCTGTGTCAGAACACATCGCTGTCATTTGGCTTGCCCCCAGTGGCGGACCAGAAAACAGCGGTGCAAAGCCCGGATTCCAACCTGCTATCGCTGCTACAGAACCCGGCCTTCTCAGCGATCCTGCAAGACCTCTTTCCTCCCCCGACTGGCCCTTCGTCCTGTCAGTCACCCGGTTCTGTGGCAACAGATCCGTTCGGCTCTCCCGTCTTCCCAAGCCATCCTCTGACACATCCCTATACCTCCCCTCTCGCCCCGCTGGTCCCTCCAGCAACCTTGCTGGTTCCCTACCCAGTGGTCATTCCATTACCAGTACCACTGCCTATCCCTTTGCCCATTCCCATCCCCGTGCCTCAGACCTCAGAGGACGTAAAGCGTGCCATGCCAAAACCAGTGTGCACGGAGAGTAAAGGCACCCAGACCTACGCCAAAGAAGCTACCTCTTGTCCGTTCTCTCCCGGCAGGGTTATGCTGCCTTCCAGTGCGCACACCGCGTCCCCACCCTCGCCATCTGCGGCAGAAGGAGAGGCGTTAGATCTGTCCATCAGAGCGTGCCCGCTGGAACCCAAAAAGGAGCAGTTGTGGCCCCAGGACAACGTGCTTGACTTGTCGGTGGCCGGTTTGAGGAGGAAGGCCGCTCTGCCATGCGGCTCTGCTGAGTCGGCGAGAGACGAAGGGGCGCTTGCGTACCGCTCCTGTCCTGATGCTCCGGGCTCCTCCCTGTCTCTCGGGTTGCTGCGGCCGGTGGAGTGCACCCAGAGTGTGGACTCCAAACTGCTGAGCGGCCTGGCCTCGCTGGAGTTTAGTCGGCATCACAAGTGGGTGCTTGACGGCAGCGCCGGCGGGGCCAAATCTGTAGGCAGGGAGACTTCTCTCAGCGGAGCGGGAAACCTTGAGTTCTTGAGCACCTCACAGACAGCAAAAGTGATTGTGTCTGTGAAGGATGCCATACCGGCCATTCTCTGTGGGAAACTCAAGGGCATCTCGGGGGTCTCTACAAAGAACTTTTCCATCAAACGCGATCGGGGGGGCAGCGACGCAACGTCGCTACAGCAACTGTATGGTTCCCCGTCCAGGTCGCAAGGAGAACCACAAAACCCCCTTAATCAACATGACATGCTTAAAAAGGCTCCTAAAAACAGAGCCATCAAACTGAAGAAGGTTAGTTCGCAAGAGATTCACTTTCTTCCTATTAAAAAGCAACGGTTAGCTGCATTTCTACCCACCAGGAAGTAAAAGGGCTTGCCAGAGAGGGCTTCGCTCTCTGTACCGCTCTCTGGCAAAAATCCTGGAAAATGCAACTATAACATAAAACCTGTGTGGACATTCTTTAATCAGATGTCTACACTTAAAATCTTAAAGCATACATTTAAGGTAGGCCTACTATATGTGTCAAATAATTTGAGGTTTACGAATGTCTGAAATAACAGCAAATGATTACCTTTTCATAATCAGTAGGCTATGCATTTTTAGACATTCTTCTCGACTGTTGAAATATGGCAGCTGAATTATTGAGTCTCCTTAATGGAGATTTAGTTTTTAAACGGTAATTATTTTTTAAATGATAATAACAGCAAAGATACATGGATTCCATTTTTGATATTCCTATCTGGTTTTTATGTGTGTTATTTGAGTGCCGAGTTCTGTGTAGAGAAGATCTGTCTGTAAAGAAGTTGCCTGGATTCTTTAAACATGTCCCATTCTAAACTGCTGTAATCCAGTGGTTCAGTGAAGCATTTTATACAAAATAAAAAAATGGATAAAGGATAATGGGATAGCGCCATCACAGGTTAGCAAATGTTGACAACAGCGTCATTGCAAGGTACATTTATTTTTTTACAGTGCAAATAAACACTGTCACCATTAGCAAGGTTAAAATCTGCTTCCAGCGGTTGTCATTTTGACGGTTTTATTCTGTGCTGTACTTTATGATTGTGGTTATTTGTGAATGTGAGCAAGTGTTGTGTGTATTTATTCTTTTGAGTGCACTTTGTCTAGAAATGTAGTTGGAAAATATTAAACAGCAGCCTACCTTCTTATGTAACATTATTTATATGACCATGCTGTTATTGAATAATTTATATTCTTTAAATGAGACATCTAAATTGATAGGCTTGTATTTTTATTTCTGATTGTGAAGAGATACACTATGTTGTAGTGTAATACTGAAATGAAACTAAATAGAGATGCTTTAACTATTTATGTGTATTTTACATTTTTTTCAAATTATTTTATGTGGTTATTTCTACAATAAAGTTTTTTAAATGAATAATATGAGCCAGCTGATCAGTTCAGGACATTTGAGCAAACACTTCAGGGCACAGCTTGATGTGCTTTTAATGTAATGTGTTTACACTTACAGTAAGTGTGTATAATATGCAATTACATTTTCATTATAGAGAAGCCTAATACTCTAATACTATACATTTATTATATTGAATTACCCAAATTCATTTAAAATGTTCATTAAAATATTAGATTGTTAATTTGTTGAATACAATTTTTTTTTAACATTGTCTGTTCTTACCAGGAAGAAAATACACATTTTACATTTTGGTAATTTTATAAAATAGAAAGAAAAAAACACATCAGAACACAATACATATTTTTTTCTGGTGTTACATAATGACTTTTTGCAACACATTTTTCAAGTACTTTGAGAAAATGCAAAGGGAGAAAATAACAGCACTTTGATCCTGTGTTGCATATTATATGGCACAGTAAGTAAATGACGTCACAGAAGAAATATAAAAGATAAACATTAAATGTATAATACCAAACAGTGAGCTACAAAATGTTGTACTAACAAGGACCACTTTAACCTGAGAAATTGTTTTAAAGTAAAGCAAGGCAAATTCTATTACTTGGGGTATTTTAACTATAAGCGCCACATCAAGTGTTTATAAAGCAGTATGAAAAATGTTGTCTAAAATATTCACTGTATCCTCCACCTATTTTCTTCACATTTCTAACTTATATAGGATTTCTTTAAAATATTTAGTTTTCTACAAAATGTACATTCCGTTTCTGATATTCATGGTTAAACCCATAAAACTGTACATGTCTGCTTCCATTGCCAACAGTGATTGTAAATGTCAAGGACAACACTGAGGTTATAGACAGACAACATGCTTGGATGTTTAGGATTGATACAAATGTAACAAAGCACGGATAAAGCCCTTAGAAATGTCATATTTGTACTTTTCTGTCTCGGTGAAATAAATAAATCCAGCCCCAGTAACGTTGATTTAGAGCTTGGGATACAATTTGGAAAACAAAGGAATACATTGGGATAAATACAAGTAGAGGTCAATAGTCAAACGTTGTGGCCCTCTAAATGACACAAAAAATTTAGCATACCACTTATATCCTGTATGCAATCAGCATGCTGGACACAACAGTAAATTATACTGCAAACAAAACAAAAAACATTAGATATCATAAGTCAAAGGGATATAATAAGGAATATTCTTTCACTGTATGAAAGATATGGAATGAATTAGCACAGGCAATCAATTGACTGGCAGCTTACCCCAATGTTCAGGGCTAAACAATAACTCACAGCAAGAACTATATAACACAGTAAACAAGAACGTGTCAGATTTCTCAGAAGAACATCTGCTGGATTAGGTTTAGTACAGACCCTTCTTTATTAACGGGGTCATCAACTACAATATATAAGAAGAAACATTCTCCATCTTTGGGGATCCGAAACCAGGATCAAAAGTTTTCATCTAAGTGAAAAAAGTCTGTAATTGTGTGCATATGTGCTATGCAATGTAAACACTACAGGGATTGTTTTCCTTTGGGATTTTCATCAAATGAATTTCATCAATGGCATCTTGAGACTTGAACAGCTTCCTGTTCCTCACTGATGAGGGGATGAGGTAATGTGTCAGCAATGCATGGGCCCACCTCTACATTCTACAGGGCCACGTGATGCTGTAACATCTGTAGTTGCCTCTAAGTGGAGTGTGAACCCTGGCTCTTTTGCCAGGTACTGCGCCTGGGCGTGGCACGGGCAAGACCGTATTAAGTCCTATTGTAGTTTGCCCTGTTTCAGCCTCTCTATGTGGTGACAAAGCTTTAGTGCAGGCCCTAGCTTGAGGCCCATGTACTTCATTACCATGTCGCTCCGCAGCAGCATCAAGGCCTTTCCATCAATCTCCTGTGGAAACAGAGTGACTGTACTTGAGTATCTGTGTAATGACGCAATCACAACTAATATGACATACAGTACATATTACAGTACATATACACACACAGACTTTATGTGTGTTTAGACAAAAAATTTGAAAAGTTAGGAATTTTGTAACTCAGACCTTTTGAAAATGCAATTCCCAAAATGTAGCAGGAGCTTCAGTGATAAGCATTTTCATGGCATTTCACAGGCGTCAAATAAAGCATTCAAAATCTGTGACAACCCTTCTTCTTAACCATGACATTTCTGTTATGTTCCACCTAAACCATCTTACAAAAATGTCTTCTTCTTTCAACTGCGTTATAATACCAGCGAGAAGCACAATGGAGCTGGTGAAACAATACTGTAAATTACCACAGAATGCGCGGGTTGACAAACAAACACTAAACTATTCCTGTAAAATCTCATGAGGACCACCCACGCTAAAAACATCTTCTCCCCCTCTAAGGTGCCTTGGGTAATGGCATTAGTCAGCCGCCATAACAGTTTACTTACATGTTTTCTGAATAGCTCAGCATGTGGGGCTAAAGCCGAGGGGTCAGCATCCCTCACAAACTGCATCACCTCCTCAATGGACCAGGTGGACGGGCTTTTGCTGGGCACGTGGCGGCCTTCCCTTTCGGAAGTCGGGATCTCTGGCCCAGTGGTGGAGCTGGCCACTGTAGACAAACAGATTCATAACTCAAGTTGGGCAGTAGTGGCATTATTACTAGGGATGGCACCAATACGATACTGAGATCGGAAATCGGTGTGATACTGACTGAACTAGCTGGATCAATTAACTAGCTGTGACAATTGGACAGTTGTAGCCGATCCATGGGGCTAATCCAATTAAATTAATTATTACGCGTAGATCTACTGTCAAAGCATCAGCCATGACTAACCTCCCCAGGCCACACTATCAGCAGCAGGTTTCTAAAATGCATCTAAGTTCTAAAATAGAGATTGGCTGTCATTTACTCTAATAACTAACTTAATTTAGAACTTAAATTAACACTGGAATTGGATCGTACTCTGTGTCGGCCGATACCAAAAAAAAAAACTGGGTCGTGGCATCCCTAATTATTACACAGTGAACATATTTGAATGAAACCTCTGCTGTATTGCTTAAGCAGTGCCGTCCATTAAACTGATGGTCCTATGGTCCTATGGAAAACCATATTTAGATTTTAAAGAATAACTTCATAGAATAGCCCTAATCGTTTCTGAATATAGTGATTTCTGACCAAAATGTAACAAACTTATGAAGGACGAAGACATGAGTCATAGCAAAACCAGCATTTCACAGGGTTCTTGAACAAAGTTTCAAGGCTTTTCCCTGATTTTCACTGACTAAAAATCTGAATTCCCATTACCTATACTGAACGAAAGAACAGACCACCAGAATGATTTCTGTGTTAAGGGAACAGCAAGCATGGAAACGATAATCAGAGTGAGAATGAATGTGGTGATATTTTGCGTTTGTACTAGTCATGTACACATTCAGGCCAATAAAAGTTTTGTTGAGACATCTCAAATAATAACACGATCCAGTAGCATTTTTATGAATGGTTATTAAATGTGCATTTCCTGATGTTCCACCACGTGACTAAAAAAATTATTAAATTCCTATACTTTCAATGTCTGGAATAGACTTTTTTAAATTCCATGTTATTCAAACAAAATTCCATCACTAGTGGGAACTCTGGTTTCTGATAGGATGATAAATTGGGTGAGGCTGAATTGGATGAGCAGCAGCTACCAGGAACAGCTTCCCCCCTACGGCCATACCTTCAACCCTTCTGAGGGACTGCGTGGAGGCAAACTCTGTGGGGTTGGAGGCGTGGCGGCGCAGGGGTGGCCCGTGACCCGGGTAGCTCAGGCTGCTGCCCGGGGCCAGGTACTCCGAGGAGCTCCGCGCCACCTGGGCCCTGGGCGTCATGGAGTTGGACACGGAGTCCATGAAGCGCTGCTCCTTCAGCAAGCCGTTCTCCTCGTGGGGCAGCGTCTCTGCTGGAGACAGCAAGGGACACCACACTCTAGTCAGCCAGGGGCTTTTCCAATGTCAATGATGCAAATGTAAAGCAGCTCAATTAAAGAGAGTTCAAACAAAGCAATTACATGTACAGAGGATTTATTATGTTCAGTGTTTAACTGACGCATAGCCAGTCCAGCGGCCGATGCAGAGTGCCGTAGGGGATGTCAGCAAAACAGAAATTTTATGAAGCAGTCAGAGATTGAGGAATGAATTCCACAATAGTAACAATTAGAAGACACTGATAGCATTGACGGAGCTTCCAGCAGGAACCAGGGACTGTAATTAGGTGCTGACAGTAGCATTTATTAGGCACTGCACAGCTAACTGTCAGCTAAGGTGGGCGATGTGGGGTCATATGTCCACCGTGGAAGATATTTCTCCAACAAAGGATTATTATCACTGCACTATGAAAAGTCAGCATATATAGTGTAATTAATACTAAAACTGTGCCCACCATTGAAATACGTAGTGGTAAAACTGAACAGAGCCGTACCTTCTGACGGGTGGACCTCTGTGCGTACATGTTTAGGAGACAAGGGGGCTGCATACGGAGGTGAGACCCCGGACAGACTCCTCTTACTAACACGGCCGAGGGCTGGTGCCTCCAACGCCTCCTCTTTAACTGAAACACAAACGAGAGGGGAAAGGGGATTACAACCGCCGTTGTAAGACATGCTGGAGAGAAAGCATGAATATCTCAGACGTTTCCATTCATCGCTAAAAGCTACTCAGTAGCAGCAGAGCCATGTAGAAGTGAGAGACGCGTCAACTCCATTTACTACAATGGACCGTTTTTTTCACAGTAATGGCGGATCGTGGAACCTCAATACATTTCCCTGAAGTTTGCCGCAAACACTAAAAGTACCCAATACATTATACTGTCAATGTAAATCAATGCATTTATTGGCTACGAATTACCTAATATTGCAGTTATGTATCTGTATTTATAGATTAAAATTGCCCACCAAGCACTATGGAACGTTTTTTGTCTCCATGAACCGTTGAAATGACCCTCTCTTCTACATGGCTGTGAGTAGCATTGCACGTATTGCTTATTGAACGGGCGGCCATTACCAGACTTGGCCCTGTCGTAGGCAGAGTAGTGGCTGAAAGGCTGGCTGCTGAACAGGTTGTCACACTGAAGGTGATGGCACACGGTCTCCAGGAAGCGCAGCACAAAGGAGGGGCTGGAAGCAGAGGGCAGCTTCACCAGGCGAACCCCGCCGTCCGTCCTTACTGCGACAAAGACAACCACATCACATCGTCATTCATTTCAATGAAGACCATCTCAACGGAGTGGAATCGTAAAGGCCCCATAGCGGCTGAAGTCTCCGTTAGGAAACGGATCGCCGTACTACTTTGACACTTTTCAAACTTTGCTTCGGCTTCGCTGCAGCCTGGTCCGTTCATATTACCGGAAGTTTGCATGTCGCAGCAAAAACATTTAAATATGTGGTAGTATATCACCCACCCCTACATCAATGTTTAATTACAGTAGAACGTGAATAATATTTGACACTATTGTACTTTTTAAAAATAGGCCTATTAAAATGTCTGTAAATTATTAAATGTATAGCTGCGATCCATAACCAAGCATTGTTTCAGCTACATGATCATGATAACACTCAGCAGTCATTTAACAATGTTACACAGAGCGTTGCGATGACTACTTCTCTGCCTTAGGTAGCGGAACGAGAGACATGACGTACATTGCAATGTGAATGCGGCTTATGGATTGGTCTACTGGATCATGTGAGCTCTCATGGCATCCCCATATTTCTGAAGAGTGAAACTGGCTTTTGAGACTCGTATATAATATTGCAATGGTCATTGATGTCCATTCATTTGTACATTTGGCACTGTGTTATTTGTTCTACTTCATCTTAAAGGTGGAGTCAGGCAAGATTGTTGATATTTGAAACACCTCTCCCTTCAATGCCATAGGGTGTTCCTTCAGATGCTCTGCCCCACACATTGGACACTCATTGCCAAGGCTAGGATAGTGTTGTGTGGTGCGGACTACACCAGATGGCTTTATCAGCACGCACACAGAACAGGCAGCTAGCCCACGGTGAGGAGATGTTTGCTGAATATGACAAAATCAGCGTGTTAGGTTACAATCACTGACTGCACATCTAAGAGCTTCCTGGTTAGCTCGGACACATAGCAACACACGACAGGCGCTTGGGGGTCTGTGGTTACCTCTGACCACCTCCCCTCCTCCTGGGTGTGTCTGCAGGGCGCTGAGCAGCACCGTGGGCTGGTAGGCACAGTCCACACACGACTGAACCACCTGCTGGAGCACCGCGTTCACTGGGCCCGGGCCGAAGTGGTCAGGCAGATGTTGCATCTGCTTCCTGTCTAGGTGCGGCCCGCAGTTTCCATGCTTGTTCACGTACACACACACTGAAACAATGGACAACACGCGCAGATTGCATTTAGGAACACTTTAACGGCAATGATGCAGAGGGGCGGTCACTGAAATGTGCTGTCTCGTGTCACTAGCATGTGCGTTAATGCTTACCTGTAGAGACCACAGAGTTGTGGCTGGCAGAGCTCTCATGGGACACATGGATGCTGGACAGCTGTGCTGAACTCAGGGGGAACTTGGGCTTCCTCTACAAAACACAAGGTGTATACAGTCATGTCTCCGTGTGTGTCTCTCTCTCTCCTCTCTCGGTTTCTCTCTGTCTCTCTCTCTCTCTCTCTCTCTCTGTTTCTCTCACCCCCCTACCCCTCCCCCAGCAGCAGTTCAGTACACCATGCATCCAGCATGGTCTTACCTTGCTCCCAGGCTTGGGCCCTCGTTTCTTGTGGAGCCTGGGGGTGAACTGTGCATCTTCAGCCGTCACCCCGATGTGGGCGGCAGCTGCAGCTGCCTCCGCCACGGCTTTGAGGAGGGCAATGGTCTCGCTCTTGGGCCGCCGGCCCCTCACGCCCTTCCTGACGGGCAGGGGGGGCAGGGGGTTGGGGAGCCGGTAGGGGGCCTGCATGGTGCGTCGGTTGGGCTTAGCGGGTGACGTTGACAGGATCTGCAGGCTCTTGGGCAGGGTGACTGCAACAGTGAGAGCAGGATACGCTGGTTCAAACAATACCATAGAGAGCAAGAAATAACCACCGCTCCCCTACAGTGAGTTCGTGATGTATACTGGAATGTGTATAATCCATGTATATTGGAACTGGGAAAACAAATAGGTTTCCATTTAGTAACAATGTGTAGTCATAATAATAATACAAAGACAAATTAGACTAAAAATAAATAAATAAATACACAAACAATACCTTATATTTACTGATAATGTGCAAACAAACGGTACAAACTAAACAAAAAAAGTGATTACCATGCCAAACATGTACTATTCAAGATATTACTGTAAAATGTGCCAATTATATAGTGAAATGAATGACAGAGGTGTTTGAGCGTATGTTGCAAGCCTCTCGTGTATGCAGTTCTCATTATGAAATGCATCCAACTCAAGTGGCTTCTTTTCCAGAGGACAAAGACTCTGACAGGGATTAGACAAATCTGCACATCCCACCAGCAGACTGATTACAGAAGCTAGAAATACTCCCTATAATATACAGTATAGTGCCAAATTCCAACAACCTAGGTGTGTGGCAAAATAGGCTTAACTCAGCTAAAGCTAATTATTAAAAATAGCCTCTCATAAAAAAAACACAAAAAGAGAAGCTTGTATTGTAACGTGTCTCCTTACTGTAGAACCAGAGGAGACAGGTGATTCGGGAGGCATATGAGATTACTTGTGACCCGGTAACTTGCGATCACTTGGCATTGGTGGTTTGGGTGGGCTTTCAAACAAGCAAAGTGCTTCTAGCGCACATCAAGATTGGGGGAGGGGCGCAGTTGTATGGCATCTGTGAAGTGGTAGCAGTAGTGTGTAGTGGCAAACAGTTTGTAGCCATTTGAAAGTGCAGTTTAAGAAAAGCAATAGGTGTGCTGCCCCTACGATGTCCTGGACATCGTAGGGGCAGCACACAATTTGTGGGGCATACAGTTTCACTTTCTTTGGTTTAACATTTCACATGGTCATACATGTTTGACAATAAGGAGAAAAGATAGTGCTTTAAAGTTTGACCAATGCCACATGTGCATGTACTGTAAGATACACAACTACGGCACCTATTTCTTTTCTTAAAATGCACTTTCCTATGGCTACAAACTGTTTTCCAGTACATACTAAAATAAATTAACACAGCTTCAGTACTTCACCGATGCACCATACAACTGCCCACAGTGTACTTGTGTAAATGTATAGTGGCTAACTTCCTGGAATTATTTTGAGGCTGTTGCTGTGAAAAAACGGTCCATTGGCGTGAACAGAGATGACGCAACTCTCTCTTTACATGGCTGTGCTGCATCTGTCTAGCTGACAAAGAACGTGTTTCATAACACCCACATCACGTAATCCAAAGTACATTCAATTGAAGAGCGCAAAAGCAAACGCCAACCTCAAAATAGCAAAAGTGAAACTCACCAAGCAGGACAAAAAATAAGAAATGCCAAAGAAATTAAAAAGCACTAAAGACGCCTGCCTACAGCGTAGAAGCTCAGTGAAGAGCCACCTGTGGTCAGATTCAGTACAACATCAATATTCCCCCACATTACCTGCACACCTACAGACAACTGTGAGTTTGCCTCCAGTATTCGGCCGAGCATATAACGAAGCCCACACTGCCAGAGAAGCTGGTGTAGACACACACTGAGCTTCATATTAGAGTGGGGGAGAAAAGTGAAGAGACAAGTGAGGAGGGGGCTGTGATTGGGTAAAGAGGGGGATTACTTTATGCCAAAGCTCCTCCCATACCTTTTTAGTATGAGCTGGAGTAGGTGCTGTACTGAATGGGCTCAAATATTGAACAAGCTAAAATAGTGAAGCACATGAATGGTATACCATGCTTTTATAAAAAGCTAAAAGCTACATGCTTCGGTTTGTGGTCAGTTGATATAACGTTACCGTCGATCCCCCCGTGTTCTATACACAAGATTTACGCCGGTCCCAAACTGACTCTGTAGCTTTTATGTAAACATGGCTTTTTGTATAAACAGATAAAACACTGTGGACATGAATCCTAATGGCTCCATCCTCCCCCTCCCCAATATTTGCCTGTTCTACATCAGCTACAGCACCACTTGGTGTATCTGCACAGCCTCATGTAATATACAGACTCAGCTGTCTTCTCAGTGCACTGGCTTAATGTAAAAGTGTAAAAGGCTACACCAGAGAAGTATTTTAGAACCAGTGAGCTACAGCGCGTGAAAAAGGGCTCACTAGTCTCTTCAGAGTTAAGCAGAGGTCATCCTCTTCAGAATTAAGCAGAGGTCATCAAACATTCCCACAGATGACTTGGAAAGAGGGATTTGATGAGGGCAATGGGGGTCAAATGTTTAAAGGGTGTTTTATATATAAACGTTGATAGATAGACCAACACTATACAGATATGGAATCAACAAGTAGGATTAAAAATAAAGACTGTAATAGATAAGGCTAGCATTATATTGTATAGGCTATTTGTACTGTAAACATAGGCTATCACGGTGTTTCCCAACCCTGATCCTGGGGGGTCCCCCTGCTCTGCGTGTTTTAGACGTATCCCTGCTCCAACACACCTTTATTCTAATGAATGGGTCATTATCAGGCTTCTGCAGAGATTGATAATGACCTATTCATTTGAGGTATTTTAAGGGTATTTAGTTTACTTTTGAGTTGTCCTTGTTTTTTGTTTATACAATATCTGTTATGGTAAAACATACATTCTTCAATAAATCTTTTGTAATTTAACAAATGTAGTACTTATTTGACTCTGACTCAGTTCTATGGTGAATAGTCCCCTTGTGTGTATTAATCAGGCTTTGGAGGAAATGCATTAGTTATGAGACCTGAGCTAAATGAATATACAAAGCTCTAATGACAATATAATCTGCCTGCTATTACATACATTAGAAAGGCACAAGCAGAGCTATACTGCCACCTAGAGGGTAATGCTTACCACTGTTGCCTGGTGGCTGCAGACTGTGCTTAGTGATGGAGCACCAGCCCACAGGGAAGACGTCTCTGGAGTCATATTTGCACCAATAATCAAAGGCACCTCTCCAACCATCGAACATAACGAAAACCTCATCGCCCTTTACTTCACCAACGGTGGCCGGACAGATAAGATATGGGTTCTTCTTGTCGACTGCTTCCAGCTTCATACCAGGCTTAAAGCTGTTTTGGGGAGGCCGTGGGGGTTCCTTAAAGATGACACAACATAAACATTAAAACAATGAAGAACTTGCAGCACCTCACTGACATCTGATGTAATGCTTACTTTTTTAAAGGCTGTTCCTGGAGCCATCTCAGCTCCATTCAGTGTTCTTAATAGGAACATAGGCCATGAGGAGGCATTCATCCGAAATCCTTCAGGACAGAACACAAAATGACAATTTGACATTGACAGAACATAACATGTTAATCAGCATTATAGGTATAGTCAGCTGTTGCAAGCTAATTACAAGCTAATACACTTTTTGTCAAATTCAACAAATATCTCCACGAATTTCGCTATCGTACCGTTCTCTGTGCATGTTGAAAAAGGAATCTGATACTTCTACACAGCCCTGGCTCCGTAAATAGCAACTTACACAAGGTGGTGAACGAACACCGCTCGTATCAACAAAGCCGTAGCACTGCCTTTTAAGGAGACATCTTAACTGATTAGTGAATGCCCACTATGTAGTGTCTGCACCATCACAGTTAGTGCAACAACACACACTGCACACTGACAACTATTTCCCCTGCTCAATGGCTGTCAATGATGCATTTGTATCGCCACTTCTCTGTAAGTGTAGCCTTCATACCCAGTGGTGGCTGCAGCATATCTCCATTCTTCTCGCAGGTGCCGATGGGTTGGATATCTGAGGAGTCCACCAGGCGCCAGAAGTCATTGGTGTTGTCACTCCCGTCCAGACGAAGTCGCAGACGCACGCCTGTTATCCCCATTACCGTGGCGATGCAAACTGAGGTGGAATTGCGTGGGTCATGCGCTTCAAGCTTCATTCCCACCTTGAAGTCATTGGAGGGTGGGACCCTAGACTACAGACAAAATTAAAGAGTGCTTAATGTTCTTCACTAAATATAATAGCAGAATTGGGATTTACAGTATATTACTATAATACATCCTATTTACGGCTATTCAAGTTTATATGTACAATATAATATGAAGATTGATATTAGGCTTTGTGCACAGATTAATGTGCAGTGTGGATTTCTATACATTGTTTTATACTTTTAGATGTATTGACTTTAAAATAAAAGCTCCGTAAAATATACAAAACTCTCTAAAATAAGTCTCACTTTAGTTTACGTGTAGCAGGTTATTGTAAATGTTTGTCAAATATTCCACTTAAAAAATATAGGATAACTTGTAAATAACTCTTAGTTATATTTAATAGTTGACCTGATGGACACTAGTACACCCCCAACCTAATCTACATAGAAATAGGCTACCATAGTAATTTATTTCTATCTTGCTTCTGAAAAATACAATGTGTTACAGTTTAGTGTAATCTCAATTTAATATTGTGATTAAAAGAAATTGACTAGTATTTCTATATTGCAGCTCACCTTCTTTAGTCAAAGTGCCTTTGGGCATTCACACTCTAAGAAGGCATTATTTTATTTGCCGGACAAGTCACTTTTATACTCAAGTGAATGACAAATGTACATGAAAATGCTTAATGCCAAGCCCTACATAAAATAAAGCATTAAAGGCATGGTTAGTCATTTTCGAGAATGCTTGGTAACAATATCCATCTGCGCATCCGTGGCACTGCTCCACATTGAAATGCATTCTGAAGCAAAGCATTTAGCTTTAACATAATCTTTAACATAATCTTTAACATAAGATTACTTTTTTTTTTTTAAATAGTTAGCTACATACCTGACGGAAAAAGCTTGGTGGAGCTGGTGTAGATGATGTTTCCTTAAGATATTCCTCCCAGGTAAAGGTATCTAAAAATAATATGAAAATGAAATGATTTATATTTCATGCTAACACAACTGATCCAAAATATGTATTGGATTAATTTCCAGAGCAAATTTGAGCAGATGAATTACAGATAATGTGATCTGCAATACAGAGCAGACCTGTCTCGTTAAAAACATATGACCTTTGGCTTATCCACACAACGTTGTTCAGTATCACACACATTTATAAAAGAAAAAAAATAGTTGTTTTTACTATTTTTTTAGGGATGCACCGATTTATTTGCCTAGTTGACAGCCATCGGCCAATTAGCAACTAAGATTAGGATTCACTGATGGCAATGGCTAATGTGTTTATCTGTTATGTCACATCAATGTTGTGCTGGCTAAAGGCCAAAGAATACTTTACACTGTGGCATGTGCCAAGCTCTTAATTTCACCATTATTGTGCCAATAAATGATGAAACTATAAAAGATGCTGACTGTATTTTCCCTGACAAATAATTTGGAAATGCCCATGTCTGGCAGAATTTCTGAATAGTTGGTATATAAAAAGTTATTTTCAGCAAAACTGTTAATTACAACAACATTTTACTAGTGGAACTGTTTCTGCATGTAGAAGACGTAGCAAGAACGTGTTATACCAAAGTCCTTAGTATACAGAAATAGAAAACACGCTCACAAAGCGATGAGACATGTCAGCACGAAGTGAAACTATAGTAAACTGAAGAACCCGAGTGCTAATCCACATTGTGCAAAGCCAATTTATATACTTTGGTCTTAAATTATACGTTGGTTATTTAAGGTCTGACTCGGACAAAGTAGCCTGCCCAATGCATATAACCCATAACAGCCACAGGCTAGACATGGCTCTGGAATAAGTGTAACCTGTGCTGTGCACACATTGGTTTCTTTTTAAATAAAAGTGAAAAATAAATGTCAGCCGTATGGGAATATTTCTTCAAAATCAGTATCAGCATTGGCTATTGGCCAAATTCTTTTTAAAGCATCGGTATCAGCCCAGAATTTCTCAATCGGTGAATCCCTATGAATTATTATTTAATATAAAATACCTTTAATTGTTGCAGGAGTTTGACCCGGAGCTGCAATGTTCCTCCCTGGTTTATCTTTTTTGCCATCTTTCTGATCTAAAGCATATATATGTATATATATATATATATGTCTTATATAGTTTATCTATATTTAGTGTCATAACATTCTATGAATAAATGGCACCTGATTGCATTACTTCTGGCAACAGTAAACAAGGCAAACAGATTATATTGGTTCTGAATATGGATTCCAGATTGGTTCGAATTAAAGACGGAACTATAACTGTGTAGAGGAAAAATGTCTTCATCAAATAAAAACTAGTTGTAAATTATCACACAAAAAGGGATGCATGGATTTGTGAGATATGTATATATATACTTGTCACCAAAAATAATTAAATACAACATCCTTGCCTTTTATTGATGTTTTCCCCATGCTGAGTGATGGCCAATGAAAAATATTTATATGATGTTGAAAAGTGCAGGATTTTGTCCAATATTTTTCAATTCCTGTAGTGATATCCTGAAATTGACAATTGAAAATAACATATTAATGACACTGATACACCATAAACAAATGCAATATATAATAGTCAAAACATAGATAATGTAAATGTCAACGTAAAAGCATATTAAATATCAATGACCAGTAGAAGTTGCATGCTCTATATTTTTATGTAAAAAAATCAAGGTACGGTAACATACTGTTAAGTACATATTATTTAAAGTATAAGCATATACAAAGATGAAAGAGCACCAGATTAATATTAGCAAATTGGTTTTATAATGTTCTTCAAACTACAGCACAACTGTGCTTTGATGTAGCATTCCAGTAAGGGACCCCACCCACATAGACGGGAAACATAAGAGGTTGTTTTATGAGGGGCAACCTTGTAACATTAGGCCATACTGTTAGTAGCCAGAACGTTAGTTTCAATGTACTCTCGTTGAACTACACACGTTTACTCTACTGTCAAATTTGGCCCAGTCTAGACGTCAATTTGGCTCATTAGAAACAATCGATATATTCTGTATCCTATTGTAAAAAGTAAAGTAAAAAGTTTAAAACACTATACACGAGCGCTTTGCGTTACACAAGCTATAGTATAAGAGCTAACATTAGCTACGTATTCATGCTGACGTTGTTGCTAGCAACATTGAACTGAAGCTAATACAGAAGCTTTAGATATTATCACAATCTAGTTTACGTTCAGAGACTTTAGCCATGTTGGAGCGACTTTATTGTCATACAAATAGTTAAAGCACGTTATATTACCCCTTACAACACATTTCTAACTTTTACAGTGGTTCTGACACGTTTATTACGGTACCAACTGTATTAGTGGTATCGTACTGTAGTGGGTTGGCTAGGTAGCATCAGTCGCATAACATATAGCTGAACAGTGCCAGCATTTATACACAGTATGTACATAGTTCATTTTTTTACGTGTAAATAATTGGTTTTGGTCGCCATGTAGTGTACGACACTGTTAGCGATACACCGTTCCAAGTGTAAGTTTGAACATAATGTTGTCAACAGACTGAATTGCTACCGTATATAGCTAACAGCCTCATTGCTAACCGCTAGCGTTGGCGTTGTTACCCTTTCAAAACAGACTCATTTACACTGTTATTAATGATACATATTCAGTGTATAGCATAACATAGTATTTTTCATAAACTCAGAGAAATATTTATATATAGACATACAAATACCGTTTCTTATCATTCAAGGGATGGTCAGACTTTCCTCTATTCGTCAGCTGCCATATTTTTTCACGAATGTAACGCACACCAATGTAATACAGGCTATAACCTACAAAATGAATTGAAGGGTCGACACACGGCACGGGGTTGTTGTGGTCTTCTCAAGGCCCCGTCTGCTACAACCAATTACCACATGTTTTGTTCAGCGAAAGCCAATCATCTTCTGGACTGCCCATTGGTTTCGATAATTATGCAAATAAGTACAATACATAAATAAGTGATGGAACCTTGAACAAATATCTCACGCAGCCTACCTCACATGTTCCTGTAACCGCCTAAATACAATGAAATATTTGTTTCCTGATTATCAGTCATTGCTGTAATACAATCACAGTATCACCGTTTATATTATTATTAGTAGTAGTATAGGCTATGTGTCTCATTATATTAAATAATTAGAAATGGTTTGCTATTTTACTTATACTTCCTTTTCCTTTTATACAATATTATAGCCTATTTCTAGCTGTTACTTGTTTCTGCAAGGTCAAGTGTGCACTGGAAGAAGAATGTCTACCATTCATTGCTGCCTTTCTCTTCTTTGTAAGCTTAGAATAGGCTATGTAGATAGCTGTTCACTTTACAAATGTTACACCAACAAATATTAAAGTAGCCTATACCTGGAATATAGAGTGTATATATATATATATATATATATATATATATATATATATATATATCTATCTATATATCTAACACCCCACA
>JAODOY010000019.1:4029821-4044043 GCA_025399855.1 Forbesichthys papilliferus
CTTCTTGCTCTTTCTTCCTCCCACTCTCTCTCTCTCTGCCGTAACTCCCTCCCTCTGTTCTCCTCCTCTCTCCCACTCAGACTATTCTTCCCCTGCTATTCTCTGGTTTCATCTAAATCCCCTCCGCCGCTATTACCTCTTTCTTCACCACCTCTGTTCATCTCCTCGCTCCTTTTCGCGCCGTCCCCCCTGCCTTTTCCCTCTCTCTCTCTCTCTTTCTCTCTCATATTCCCCCCATCGCTATATTGCTTATACTGTCTGTCTGTCTGTCCGGGTCTTCCCCTCCTCCACATTATTTTCTATTTTTTAGTGCTAGGGAGAGCAGCTGAACTTCAATCAAGATGCCAGCCGTGGTTAGGCTGCGTATCTCCACGTGAGTCCGCCTGCCTCCGCTCTGGGCTGATTAGTCCCTTTCTGGCTCAGCCTTTGACAATTAAACGCTGCCTTGGATACAAGAGAGGGGTCTGAGAGGGTTGGGGAGGTGGGCAGCAATGGATGGAGAAACAGCTGGGGGAAGGGGGCATGTAATTGCAGCCTTTAGTCAGAGACCAACACTACAAGTTGCTGAGGTATAACAACAGCCATTTTAAAACTGTCAGCAAATACTCACATTACTTTTTTTTTTTTTTTACCTGACGCATCTCAGACCTCCATTTGTTACAATTATGCAGAGGCAGCTGCTATTTCTGGCATTCTTGTTCAAAATTCCAATTTTTGGCTGTCTATATTTGATTTTTTTATTGTGTCTGACAAGCCCGTAGAACACCCCTATGTGTCTATACACCCCCCCCCCTCTCCCTCCCTCCCTCCCTGGCTACATCCCAAATGAAACGACAGCAGCACTGACACTTCTCTGTCACTCAGCAGCAAGAGTCTCAAAGCATCTGTCATTCTGTTAGTCAGCACGACACTATGTTCCTCTGGTTATTGCCTGGTTGTAAAGGGACATTCAGTGCAACTCACAGGCGTACGTGGACATCTTTGTTATGACTACATGACATCACAACGTGTTGCATATACCATTTTATTAAAGACTAATATTAGTACAGCAATCATATGAATCCATATTAAGGGAGACTATTGTATTACAACTACGGTTTTATATACATCATCTTTAGGCCTAGAAGACTCTTTGCTACACCTCCATTGCTTAGCTGGTAAAAACCAATGATCCGGATATAGTAGAAGTATCTAGAAACAATAAAGCATGGGCTGAAAATCCTGTTAAAGCTTGTTCACCCCCACCACTGGCTCTCTATCCAACCCAGTCTCAATGCACATAACCGTGAGACTGGGTCGCTCTGGCAGTTTTATCTCATCTTACTCTTTCAGCAACAGATATACTGTAGTGTACAGTATAACTTCTCTTTAACACTATACTAATTCTAGATCTACTAGAATTGCCATAACAGTCATTCTGACCGTTCAAACGTGATTTACATATAATTTCAATAATCAATATAAATTCTAAACACAGACCTGTGACGTTAAGATATTATAATATAATAAGTAATAATAAACATCAGGACATAACATTTTAATTATAATGAATGTGAAAACATTCATTAGAACACAATGAATGAAATGTCTGTAATGTCAATGGTTATTATGACTGTTATGGCCATTCAAGGTAAAAATATTCAAAACTCTTTTGTGTTTTGTAATTTTAATAAAATAAAAATGTTAAAGTGAAATATACATTTAGGATAAGTCAGGGTCCTATGGTTATATTGGTTTTATTTCAACATAGCTATTACGTTGCAACATTTTAAAACGATCAAATGGACCTTGCCTTGGTATTTCTAGTGTAAACGTGAAAACAAACACACGGGTAACTGGAGTGATTGTGCCCACTACACATTGAAAAGCCCCTATAGTTTTTGTGCACTGTCTCACTATTTTTACAGGACATTTCAAATTATTTCAGTTGAAATGTCATTGTTGAGGGCAGAAGGAGTGGCATGAGGGTCTCAGGACCAGCTGCTCTCCTGAAATGTACACACATACACACACACACAGGCACGCACGCGCACACACAAACAGAAGTCTCGGGAGTGTACAGAAAAACACATCAAGTGAAAATGACTTGTTATTAATGAGGTAGGTCAGTGGAGGGCGGCCCGACGGTTCAAGCTGACAAGAGGTCCACAGTAACTCCAATCACCACACATTACAACAGTGGCATGCAGAGGAGCATCTCTGAGCGCCCAGCATGTCCAACCACAAACTGGGGGGGCTACAGCAGCAGGAGACCCCACTAATCCACTAATCCACCTCTCCAATGGCCACGCCATTAGGTGAAAGGTGGCCACTGCAACAATGTCATAACTGATTTGGTGATCGTGTTGCGCAACACCAGTCGCTGTGGGTTTACAACACCAATATACTTTCTTCCTCCTTTATATTACTATGTAGACAGGTACACATAACCTGCATTTAGACAGGTGAGAGAGAGAGAGAGAGAGAGAGAGAGAGAGATACACATCCACTCGACCAGTGAACTGCAGCTTACGTAATACTGTGGTCGAGAAAGGAACAAAAGCACTTACTGGGATGGCAGGACCCCACTTCTCTTCTGTGAAAACGTGTGCAAAGTGGCTTTTAATTACAGTGCAAACTCCTCTTGGGTGCTGGTGTATTTTATAGACACTTGAACAGCAGAAATGCCTGCATATCTGCAGTGTGTGTGTGTGTATAACTGCGTAGACTCTTAATGGACAGAGAAAAGCTCCTTCACAGCAGAATGTCCTGTTTCAAGTGCCCACCTTCATGTTATTATGGAGCAGACAGCGTCCCTATCCCCCCATACAGTATCATTGTAGTGTTTGCCTATGGACTCCCTGCAATGATGCGTTTCATCCTTGAATAACAGCAGTCAGGTGTTCTCTGAGGACTTAGAGGTGCACGAAGAGAGAAAAAGAGACGGAGACAGGGATTGCAGAGAGGAAAAGAGAGAGACAGAAGAAAGGGGTAGTTTTGAAAGACTTCCTAATTCCACGCTGACTGTCATAGCTGCACTTGCCAGAGGGTAGAGCACCTTTAAGCATATGGGATGAGGAATCGTGTGGAGGGACTACAAAAGACAGCACTGCATATTAAGGGGAGCCTGCATGCAGCTAACCTACATGAGAAGGGTGCGGAGAAACAGAAAATGGAGCAGTATACAAAAGCACAATGAGCATTATGTAAACTGGTTCGTCTTCTCACCTTTGCATCAGGGTCATATGGTAGAAATGAATGGCCGGCTTCTACACAAGATGGTAAATGAGCATCGTGTTACATTTGTCATTGTTGTCACTAGTTATTCACAACAAAGTATCCTTTTCTGAAACCAACCTGTCAAACCATCTAGACATCAATTCATGTTTTTGTTCTGGTTTTGTTTGTAAATGATTTTCAATAGCATTATGCTAGAGCAGTTTGCATCTCTTCCAAATGCCTTTCTACCTTATACACGATTCTTATCCATAATTGCAAATGCTTTTGGCATTATATTTTTTTTAAAGCAGTGCTTTTGTGTGAACAGAGCTTGTTTTGTACACAATAGCCTACACGTTTTATGGTCACATTCTACTGAAGAAAAACCAGACATACTTTGTAGTCATTGTGCCAAGATCGACAGTCCTGTGCTTGTGATTATCAATCATTTGTGTGCTATGTCCACAGGCTGCCAAAGAATGGCAAATCACTTTTGTTCCACTGCTGTAAGACTAGCACTAGTGATTATGTGATTGTACTGGGCAATGTATATCCATATGTAGGTCATACTGTACATTCTGCCTGAGCAGAATCTGTGTTTAGCCTGTTATGGGCCTACAAACCCCCTAGTCTCAGCCGCTTTCCTCCATTAGCACTACGTCACATAAGCAACTGTGCTGAACGTCTAATTCAATTCAATTAGTGTTTGACAAGATTTTAACAGTTCCGTCTTTCATCTCGTCAGTCTTCTTAGGATGCAGGACAGCTCACTTGTAGTCCCTTCATTATGTAGAAATGATAATTGCACCCCAATGAAGTCCTGCTTTCCAATATATCAGAGCCCTTATTCATATGTGCTTTGATTATAAACTTGAAATTCTAATTTTAAAAAAGCTAACTATTTTCTCAGCTTTATCAATTGACATGGATTATAATTTAAAGTAAAAACTGGGTGAAACAAATAATTTGGGATTGATTTAAATATTTTCTCATTTCATTCTGAGCGAAACTGGGAGGTAGCCTATACATAAATGTATACGACAATAGTTTGAGAGCTCTGCTCCCGGTCTAGTGTATACTTTAAAGCCCACACAAATAATTCATAATGACAGATTCTGCAGATATTTGTTGAATTGCATGAACATTTCAACAAATGCATTTCTGCTAGCTGAAATGCTAAAAAAAAGGGTCCGAAATGTTAAAACAAATTTAGACTGTTATATAGGCAATGCACATCCACATTCCCCCCACCACTATTTTAACATAAGAAAATGTGAAACTTTGTATCGCAGAAAGTGCGAGAAAGGCAAGGGCATGGGCTGAACCTTCTTCTGCAAAGCATTTACTGTATATAAAAACAGGATTTTTACTTTGTGTTGCGTCTTCTCCTGCGACAAAAACTGAATCCAATGTCACTCCATGCATATTACATTGATATATCACCAATTTGAAGAGATCATCTTTCAAAAGGAATAAGCAGAAAGCTTCACTTCTGCATTTCTAATGTAATGTTTTAACCTTGAGATCCTTGCCCTCTGCGGCGTAGAATGAACATGAAAATACACGTGTTTAGATAGTTTGATAGGTTCCTATACTGTGAACCTAAGACAAGCATGGAAAGTTATGGCAGCAGAAATATATTTGGGCCAATAAATCAAGGTCAAAGTCAGATTGATTTGGTTGGACAATTCCATTAAACTAACAAAGGTTAGTTCTAATAAAAAACTGTATGTATGCATATATATGTATATACACAAGCGGACTAAAAAAACAAACACGTGAAATATATTCATTTAAAAAAGTAAAATTTGTAATGTTAAGATACAATACAAGAAAAGTACACAAAACAATGATATGTACATGGAAATAGAAATATATACAGTATACTTGAAAACCTTAACATGGTAAACATGCCATGAGAAGAATGCTGCATTATGCCGTTTATTTACAATAAAACAAAATAAAGTAGAGCTGCTTGCTGAAATGGTTAATCTTTCTATCGTGATGCAGTGTGAGTTTAGCCATAGGGGATTCAAACTAGCCCTGAGATCTATAAAAATCAAACGGTTACATCTATAGCCAAATATTTTTGGAGGGCTTAAGCACAATGTCTGACGACAAGAAAGAAAAAAAAAAATCCAAGGTTTAAAATCTAACATAAAAAAATATGTGACAGATACAAGTCTGGTACAAAAGTGGATGGATTAAACCATATAAGAATACAATACTCAGAGCAAACACAACCACCGTAATCATATAATTATGAAATGCATATTGCTTCTTGTCGTTTCTGCTGGTAGAACCTAATCTTTGGCAGAGCTATTGTGGAGAAAGTCGAGGTTTCACCAATCCTATCTGAAACAAAGGCACAGTGCTTAACTAGGTTGTATTTTCCAATTCTCTCACAGGTACACAAACATGCAGACCTAATAGAATACTAAATGAATCTGCAGAACTAAATCTCGTAGGGAGGCTCAATAAACCACAAAGAAAAAAAGGAAGGCACACCAATTATATGGAGGGATACTAGTAACAATCTATAGGTTTCTTTATGAGAAAAGAAACAACATTCGTCAATCAATTACAGGACTTGCATCACAGAAGCAGAGATAGCCATCATCGCCATCACATTACATAGGCCTGGTGAAATGGAGTGGACTGGCTGCTCGATACAGGCAGGCTATTACCAACTCAGATTGGGGAGCTATAATTGCAGAGGGAGAGTACAATCGGGTTCTGTTTTTGTCTCGGCTATAATCTCTGTACCCTGGCTGCCTGGCCTCTCTCAGAGACAGGGCTGCATCGCTGTGATTTCACCAACAAACAGAATGATAAACCTCCCATTCTGTTCATCTTCTGTGTTCACATGCAGCCTTTATCTGACAGCTCACTGGGAGCCTTTTAAGTTTGGATCTGTCAAAATTCACAACAGCATTTTGGTACTTTTCAGATAACCCAGAGGCAAGAGTGATACCTCTTAAACATGGCTGACCCCATAAGGCCTGACTAACATCTAGCGTGACATCTCTTGGGTGTGCTTTCCAGATTTCTCTGAGAAGACCATGAGTGAGACTTTGCACCTGGCGTTTAAGTGCATTAGTGTCTTGCTGTGACCAAGAGACAATTATAGAAAGAATGCCGCTCTCACAGTTGATCGGTTTCAGAGCAGCTCAGACGAGAATACGATCAGCAGAAGGACCAAACCAAGTCATCCTGAAAACGCAGTACACAGAACAATTTAAACCCTTTATGGTTATGAATCCCCTATAACATGTGGAGGTGAAGACCAAGACAAAAACTTAAAGTAGGTCGGTAGGGGTGGTTCCATCAAAGCACATCAAACGCCTTTCTACTTGTGTGCTACATTCAGTGCATGATGGGAAAGGTTTGCAAATGTAAGCTAAGGATTATGCAACAGATGTGTTTAACATTAGTTTCATTATTGCAGTACAGCGCTTGTTCAGTATTGAGTGCATGAATGCTTTTAGATACAAAATCCTCTTTTACATGCCCTTAGATGGGGGGGATCATCTTCTCCCTCTTTGGTTGTCCAAACTACTAGCGTCCTAGAGCCACCTTTACATGATTTGACTGAATGCCTGTAGCTGGAATTATTTTAAATTAACTGCACAAATGTCAAACCTCCACAATGTACTGACAAGGGCTGGACATTCATTTAAAAATAATCCTTTGGATAACTAAAATACTGTAGAAGACATATTAGGATTAACTAGCCAGGAGGACTTCGGTGTTATTATAATATTTGTATGCTCACGAAAACACAAACCAACAAATGTGAAATAATAACTTTTAAATAGAGTGTCCATGCATGTCCATGTCAGAATGGAGGGCATGATGTTCAACTAAAATGCAAAACGGCCTGTGGGAAGCCAGGAGAAAGCTGTTAGCGAATCAGTCAATGTCAGAGGTTTCCCTCATCTAACATCTTGTTAACACCATCACAAATCTTCTGCAGGTGTGAACGGTAAACCTCAGAAGGCCCATAAAGTGTTGCCAGGAAGTCACAGTCGGCAAAGTGGTTGAAAACATGGTTAACACGCGAGTGGCTCTTGGCTGTCAGGTGGCGGTTGATGGCTTGGTGGAGCAGTTCACGGCACTCGTTCAAGATGGCACTCATGACACGACGGTCAAAAGTGAATTCAATCTGGTGGAAACTAACAGCTGTCATGGCCAGAGTGTGGACCTTCTTCCTGTTAACAGCAGGGAGAGGACAGTCTGTTGATTCCTAATAACAGTTTGTAGATGTTAACCACTATACATTCAGTCTGTAGCGTGAAGGCTTTACTTTATTATTAACAGTTCTTTAACTTTCTACAATCAAAACAAAAATAAATTAAAAAAACATTGCACGAATAGATTTATTTTGACACTACAGGCTAAGTCATCTAAAAGATGCTCGCCATACAAAAGGGAGAAGGCTGAAAATGAAAACGCTAATGTAGTGGTTTACTACAAGTGAATTGTATTTAATCATACAATCAAATACTCTACGTCAGTTAAAAGCACAGTACACTGCAAACAGTGATAACAAGTGCTTCCTTCTCACCTGAAGCTCTCGACCAGGAGCAGCTCTTCGCCACTGAACTGGTTGTTCCTGTAGAGGACGCCTAGCTTCACCACCATCTTGATCAGGTTCTTGATGATCTTCTGGGACTCTTTGCGGTTGCGAGTGTACTCTTTTGTGACGCGGTACAGCTCGTCCAGCACGTCGCTGCTGGTGTCGTCGATGAACAGGTTGGCCACACTCTTGGTAGCCATCTTGCTCATTAGCTTCTTCTGAGCCTGCAGGGCCAAGCTCTTCGTGCTGAAGGAGTCCATGGTCCAGCCTGGGAATAGGGAAAGAGGTTGAAGGTGGAGTCAGCAATGCTGTTAATGTTTTAACTTAATCAAAACAACAACACATCTGTCTCCCTTGAATGCCATAAGGTGCTCCCTCAGAAACTCTGCCCTTTCTCCCCTTCCCATTTGGACACACATTGCCACGGCTAGGATAATGTGGTGTGGTCTGGTCTGCACCACGTTGTTTGTGTTCCCATTTACAGAGCCAGGGCTGTGTAGAAGTACCACATTCTGTGTTAAGCATGCACAGAATGGACACTGGACAGCTAGCAAACCGCGAGGAGATACTTGGTGCATTTGACAAAGTGTAGGCTTACAATCGTTCACTCCGCATCAAGAGAAAGCAACATTTGGTGGTTTATATGTGGCTGCAACAGAGGATATAAAGGAATTAATGGATAAAAAGAAGATACAGTAATAAGCAACTGGTGTAGGCTCAAATGAGAACACAATTTGGCTTTGTGAGTTTGGTGCCCATTCAGTACCAGCAACTCTGCATTTGTCCAATCTGTTCGCCAGATTTTCATTACAACAACGGTAGACCCATTATGCTGTGCAGTGCACGTTTTTAAACGTTCATGGGATGGATCATATGGAAAGCATGTGTAAGTACCCTGCCCAAAAATCTGTGATATCGGTGACTAAACTGACTGACTAAAAATTCCTACTTTTAAATAGTAACTTTTGAGATGGTGGGTTACGGGTAACAGGACAAGACCAGATATGTTAGACACATCCATCTGGGACGGAAGCCATCAATTGAAATGGATTCAAGAGGGCAGGACCATTAAAAAATACTTTGCATGTGATTGGAGTTGGACGAACATGTGAATCAGCAGTCCTGTTGTTATCTACTCTTGCAGTAGAAAAGTCAGGAGAAGAGTGAAAACATTTCCCATTAAGAAAAGCATTTGTTCTTTTATTAAAATAAAATACAATAAAAACAATGGTATATTGCATTACCTCTAGGGGTTTTCGACTATGTGTTTCCACGTCGCCTATACGCCACAACTAAAATACGACATTAATTGGAAACACAAAATTGGTTTACCAAGAGCCATGGAAATAATGTTAATCTCTTTACATGGCTCTGGGTTTACCCATGGATTTACCGGCCTGTGGGTACGGTCACACATGTGCGAAATTGACAGCCAACAATATTCGCCTCCCTTCCATTCTATGCGAGCAAAGGAGCGAATAAAACCTTTGCTTCCTGTGAGGAAACAAAATCGCATATGTACTCTGTCTAGAGTTGCTGAACAGCTGAACTTTCACTGCCGATTTCGAAGCCTCAATCAACAGAAAGGACGCGTGTGTGACTGACCCTGACCCCACAGGGCTGTAGTTCTCTAGCGAGACTGGATGAAATTGAGTTTGGTTAAGCTGCGCGAATGTCTAAATAGAAATACGTCTAACCAGCTCTTATTGTACAATGATCCTAATGATAACTGCAAACTGCCCCCTACTCATTATCCCCTCGCAAAACAACACTCTTGTCAAAGCCGCTGATGTTTATGGGTCCAACAACCACTCATACGAACAACACAACAAGGAAGCGGAGTTGCATGTGTCACAGCCTGCCTGTCCACATTTCGCATGACACGACATGCATTTCGCACTGGAAGAAGGTGGCCCATCGCATGGTCAGTTTTTCATTTGCGAATGTGTGACCGCAGCCTACTGACCAGGCAATGGACCGCCGCCTTCCGGTGCCAAATACATGTCTTGCCCTGCTAGGTCACGGGTGGCCGGGTTGTCAAGACAGGTTCTATAAAAACATCCCATTGCTGTAAGGGCTACATTGTGAGCCTACCTCTTTAACTGGTAAATGGTATTGAGGGAAAAACGTTAATTGTAAAAATGTTAAAAATAATAATATTAATAATAATAAAATGTAAAATGTTATGTTAAAACGAAAAAGGCTAACTGAATATTCAAGAGACTGCTCTCTTTGTCTTCCTCCCACATTCAAAGGGGATGTCATTTCTCCTCCATTAGTCATGGAAATGTCTAATGCAAGGGTCGTGCACTACACATGTTCACATTGTAATATTAAATACAAAGTAGGAAAAAAGGCAAAGAAAAATGGTTCAAACCAGAGAGAACTCTGGGCTTGTCTGTTGAAACAACCTAGAACTGAACCAGAACAACATTTAGCCCATACTTCTAAAATAATTAGGCTAACGATTCATATCACACAGTGCAAGAGGGACTTTATTCACACAGAGGACAAGGAATCAAGGGAATACAGTGTCAAGTAAATTAAATAAGATAATTTCAGTCATGCATAATTTCTTTGCCATGGCCTTCTGTAATTGATACGCTAAATGCAGCCCAATACGACACAGAGGATCAATTTAATTAGATTTGATACAATGTCCAATTCAGCTCCCACCAGGGGTTCATACATTTCTGCACAATTTTCACATTTGGTGTTGATAAAAAGATTTGAAAATGTACATGACTAAAATTACTTAAACATGCCATCATACTGCCAAGACAAGGCTATAGAGCCTGGCTATTTGTGAGTAAGATGCAATGAATGACAAGACAATCCCTGCTGTGTGACTGGTGTTTTTATTCTTGCATTACTAGAAGGCTGTTGTATCTGCTCCTACAGCGGGCATTACCTCTCTAAGTAGGTAAATAAGTAAGACTTTGGAATGTGTCAGCAGCAGAGTCACACAGCAACAGCGGTATAGTCAAAAAACAGAGTTTACGTCAAACGTCAAATGCTCAAACTAACGCATGCGTTGAGGTGATTCATAGACTTTACTACACCCGGTTGCATTTAGCTTCCCCGTTACTGCTTTCTTGAGCCACACATCGAAAAATGGGGCCTCGGAGATTACTAGCAAATACACCCTGTACAATTAGAATTGATTCATGATGCGAAACCTGTTCATTTTCACTCTGATCTGCATAATGGATATTAAAAGCTATTCTAACTGCTACCAGCAGGGAAAGGAGGAAGAACAGCTAGGCTGCAACACCTTTGGAAAAGCTATGGACAAAAGGCCTTTAGATCAGATACGAGATACCAAACAGAAAAAAACATGTATTTCTATCTAGAGAAACATACTGGAACAAGGCAATTGCTTCTGTCAAGAATAATAGCAGCGTCTGCTCCAGCAAGGCTGAGGTAGAGAGAGACGCACGCGTGACATCACATGTGTCACTTTCCAGCGTTCTGCTTTTTTAACTTGCCCCCCCCCCCTCTCCTCTGTTGCTGGAAGTACAAGCGTTTACAAGAGAAGGAATAGCCAAGTGTGCTTCAGAAAAGCACAACCTCTCAAGACTGCCGAGCGATTCCTGAGCGCTCATTAAATTCCCTTTTCGTCAGGGAGCCGGGCAACGCGTGCTGATGAATAATACTGAGAGAGAGACGGAGGGAAAGAGACCCGAGAAAGGAAGCAGGCATCAAGTTTGTCTTTCACGCCTATGAATCCGAACACTTTTCTGTTGTGACAGGACAGTCTGAGGTCCTACTCAAAACTAACGCGCAACATAACAGAATCCCTTGTGCGCTCAAAGAGGAGAATGTTGTTTCCTCGCCGGTGTGCTCACCCCCGCCATACTCCCCACCCCGGGCAAGAGAGCTGAAGGCTTCATAAATAACGGTCTAGTGGGATAAGTGCTCAGAATGATGAAAGGGTTTTCGATCAAAAGATCTTCCCTTACCCGTGACTTAACGGCTAAACGGCCTGCATACCCCAGTGTCCTGACAGGTCATGATAACCCATCTTCTGCACAGTAGTTAAACTCGCAACATCTCATGGATGGATAGCAGAACATGAAATGACAGCTCTCTGTTGGTTGCACTAATGTGTGATGTTCCATCAGCTCAGAGAGCACTCTCTAGCCTGAACCAGCTGAAAAATACAAATATCACTAAGAACATGACCATTACATCTTTGACAATAACTTGAATCAGTGGTTTCAGTGGAAGCCAAATTGTGTAACCTAGAAGGCTACATCCTTGGTTTTCTTCACCACATCTCCCAGAGAGGAAGCAAAAAAATCGAAGAAAAATAAAAGATTTTTCTAAAACGTTTTGAGATGTCTTGCTAACAGACAAACAAACTGATTTTAACATCCTTGGCGGAGTTAATTACACTTACAAATTCACACAAAAGCATGAATGCACAAACCCTAATGGTTTGTCTGGCTGGCTGGCTAAATGCAATATGAAAATGCAATAGAAACACCAAGATGGATTGCAGCTGCCTGCCACTTCTCAGCATAATGAGGGGACTGTTTAACAAGCTATACAATAATCAATGAACACCTTGCACAGAACAAGGCCACATACATTCTCTGTTGAAAACATGTAGACTGAGAGTGGGCAAGCAATGAGTCATGAATCATGGAAGTGAAATCTGACCCCAACGTTGACTAGTCGCCCCCAGAGACGTGGTCTGGCTAGTCTAGCCTTGGACACACACCCTCCTGTAGGTGTAGATGGGTCTGTCTTTCAATTACAGCTACTCTGTGAGGCGGAGGGGGAATAACGGTATCAGAAGCTGTAAGGTAAAAGAATGTACCCATTTCATTTCAGCTGTCCTGCATGTTCATTGGCCTTAATCATCTGGATTCATTTGGTTTTTCATTACTTGACGACGAGTGAATGCATTCCTGTGAAACTTCAGACAAGCACTTAGTTTCCATGGGAGCCTATTTGGGAAGATTTATGCATGCAGCGTATTGCACTCAACTGTCACTCAAGCCCACCCTGAGGTGTGACAAGTGAGAAAGAAGCCAGAAATTGGATACACCTGTAGCTCCCGCCCACTCTGTGTCAACATAGCATGAGGAAGTTGCGTGTATGCAAAACAAAGACACCCCCACAAAAACCACTTCCAAGACCGACAGCTTGGTCAGTTCAGGGTGCTGAAAATGCTACTAAAATGGCAAGAAACACGGGCAGCACTGTTCAGCATTACATTGGAAATACATTTCACATCTATGAGAACATTTTCCAATCAAGGTGTAACCCTATACCATTTTTGTCTTACCATTAAGCCTACTCCAAGTAAGTAAAGTAGGCCTGCTAAAAGACTCTTTCACCTCTGGTCTTTGATAGACCGGTTACAGCATTATTACTATACCTTTTGCTTAACCTTCAGCATGTGTATAAATTAAATGTTACCCCCAATTATACAGCTAAACCAAGGTCAGGCGCATCAGTAGGCTAACACAGGGTTTCTTATATCCTCTATACCATTTAAAGACAACTGGTTTCAAAAGGATAGCATAAGAATGTGTCACTAAACTAAAAAAGCCTACTACAAAAGACAGGAGTAGAATTCACTCCCCTCAATGTTTTCAGTCATGAGAACCTTATAGCCCACGTTCTATGAGAACGTACGCTAAATCTTGAACTCCTTCCTTTTCCTAAGGTCATCTCCAAGTATATAACTTAACAGGAAAATCATAAATCCTCCCCAGCTGCATAACAGACTCCCTCCTGAAACAATGCAGTCCTCCTGTTCTACAAGTTGCATCCGTGCTTTGTGTTTAGAGAAGCAACCAGTCAGAGAGCTCTGGAACAACTCCACTGTTTGGGAATCAATATGGTAATTTCAGCATGTTTTGCAGTGCCTCTCTAGGCTTGTAACACAACATCCAGGCTCTACTTCCTGTGCTGTGTAGATGTTCAGCTTGGACAAGGCCTCAAATGCAACACAGGCAGCACCATTAACTTCATTCAAAAGTAGGGGTGCATGAAAACACCGATAACACTCAATATACCAATTACGTTGTGCTATACCATATGGATTCTCTAAAACACTATTGATTATTTATTTATATACACACACACACGTATACATACATACCCATATATATATATACACACACATATACATATATGTGTATGTATATACATATATACATATACACATATACATACATATATACATACACACACACACACACACACACATACATACATATATACATACACACACATATACACACACATATATACATACACACACACATACACACACATATATACATACACACACACATACACACACATATACACACACACATATATACATACACACACACACACACATATATACACACACACACACACACTTTGTTATAGAGACACATTTTCCCTCAAGGAAACAGGACAGGTCAATAAATAGATCTTT
>JAODOY010000020.1:0-14056 GCA_025399855.1 Forbesichthys papilliferus
TAGTGGCTCTGGAGCTGGTCCTGTTGGTGCGGGCGGAGGATGAAATCTGTTTTTCCCCCTGGTTGCATTGGATAGAGCCAGAGAAAGGAGGAAAGTCCTGTTCATCCAGCACTGTGAATCTGTTTGTAATGCAGATGTCCAGTGCTGGGGGTGGACCAGCAGATGGATTACTTCCATATTTACCCCGATGAACCACTGTCCATTCAGGAAGTTGTCCTGGTGTAGAGCAATGTACAGTCTTGGGCCTGGCTCCCGTTCGCACCCACTGGTCTTCAGTGTGGGGCTGAGCAGGCATCGTCCAGGGAAGAGTGTCATCCAGGTCTCTGCTGGTAGTCTGCCCTACTGCTGCTAAGGTGCTTCGAGATTGAACCTGCACCATTGAATCGATTTGGTGGCCTTCCTCCCCACGCTGATAAAGCAAAGAGACCTTTTTTACCAGTTCGGCAACTGTTTGGCTCAGCTGTAAACAGCTCTCACAAGAAGCAACTGGAGACGTGAGTGGAGGCATGACGGGTGTTCGTTAAAATCCTTCGTCGCTAGAGTCGTCCTTGCTTGGCCGATAGTCTCTCTGTTTGCTCTTCAGGTAGCCGTTGCAGCGTCAAATCACTTTCAGTCGTTGATCCATGTTGTTGTTGGTACCGGTGCTAGCTAGTAGCTAGCGGCTATCGCCGAGCGGCCGAATTATTCAATTATACGTCTTTTACTTATTGTACTTTAATTCACTTTAAGGTTACAGTGAATTGTGTGTTTAGTAAGTAGAGTCCGTTCAAATATGTACCGTAATATTCTCTCTGATCCGTTTCCCCGTGCGTCTCTCAAATTGCAGCAGTTCAGTCGTAGAAGCACTTCCGTATGCGTAGCCACCTAAACCACACCCGTATAGCTATAAACACGACGCTGATTAGAAAGTTACTACTCTGACACATTCAAAATGATTCCGAGGCTTTCCAGACTGATTCTCACACTGACATTAAACTGAACTGAAATTGAACTGAATTGTAATTACTCGCGAGGCTAGAAAATATAAGCGTTGATGCTACAAATAAAAAACTGGGTCAGATGTGCATATAAATCATGTGCCTTGTGATTCACATTGGTTCAAATCGCAATTTCGGTTTGAAAACTGTTAATCGTTAATCGCCCTATCTTCTTATAAGGGTGCTGAATTAAACTGAAAGCAAACATAACTGAGTGCAATAATCTATGTCTGTGCAATTTTTATGAGTACTTTTACCCACACAAGCACTTTATCCTGCTTTATTTATACATTTATTTTAACGTCTATTTGATCCATTTTCCTATCTATTTTTATATTGAGCCATCTCTTTGAGAGGCTAGATCAAAAAGGCATATTGATGTTCATGAAGTGATTTTATGCTCCATAGGAAAATAATTTATTTTTATTTTTTAAATACAGAAATACAGTAGTTTATTTAGATACAATGCGTGGCTGTTTAATTTTGTTAGTTAGTTTGTTTTTATACACTTAGATATAGTGTATTTGTCATTATATTTTAAATTACAATTTGATGTATTTTTGCCCATCCCTGCTTATACATACGTAGCTTCAAGCCATTATTAGCTCTCAATTGGATTTTTGTCATTTTTTCTCTAATGTTCATTCATACTAAGAAACGATTTAGCATTATCCAAGACAACTAATAGAAATTAAAAGATTTACAGAATAATAAATTATTTTTTATTTCTTTTAATATACAAGATATTATCCACACTTGTTTTTGCACTATAAACACTCGTCAAATATGTAGACATGCTAATATTAAATAGTGAGTGTGGATGAATGGATAGATGAAACATGAATCAGTGCATCTCATAAAATAGTGATTTGTCTCCTCCTCTGCATCCCACATCTTGTGCCATGTTTAAAAATGTCTAACCTTTTCAATGTCTTAAATGGCTCTAACAACGTAATCATATTTCAATCCTACATGTCCTTGTTTAATACTTTTTACAATTTTAAATGATATTCTATAAACACTCTCTGGTCTCTTTCAGTGTTTCAGCCAGTGCTTGGTTGAATAAAGATATACATACACATTGTTTTTCTAATGGCTAGGCAGCTGGCACCATGTGCTGTGGAAAGTGGAAATGCAGAGGCAATACAGAAATGTCCATTCGCTTACAGAGGTAATTAGTATCTAAGCCTGTGAATGGTGGACAGACAAGCGTGCCTCAGCAGCTAAATGGTTTTTAAAGACACTTGCATTTTACAAGGCAGTGAATGGAAATGGATAAACGTGGGGAGGGCTATTGCCGGGAGGTTTCAGTGTAGTACTCCTACAGCTAGCTGCATGCATAGGTAGGCTATACACAGAGCTGCATAACAAATGTTTTTCATACAGCTGAAATACTACATCCTATGGTGCCGAGCTTATCTGACAAAGCTGTTTCTTTGCAGCACATGCAGCATAAAGCAGAACTGCAACATTCTAATGAGAATGGAGGCATAGTAATTCAGTTTGAATTCACAGTACATTACAATGCTATTCATAGATCCAGATTTCAGCCACTTTGTAATGTATTTAAATTTACTTTACTACAAGCCAAATTGCACAAAAAATGATAGCCTATTTGATCAGAGCTGCACCGTGAGAGTTTCATAATGTACTGTTTCAGTTAGAGCTTAAAGCATGTTGCCCTGAAACCCACACTCAATAATTTGATTAAGTTTTTTAAGGCGACTGTATGCGTTGAGGCATTTTTCATAAAAGCGATGATATCTCTCCCACCACCAAGACTCCCAAAAGGAATAAGAATATGCATGCATCTTTATCATCCACTTTTAATCTTTCCCCCTTCACTCCTTATTTTTATCTTTCATTCCTTATTTACTAGGGTTATTTACTGTACTTCACATTGCATTTAATTAATTTCTGAACAACTGCAGACAGAATGTTTTTTTTTAACAGGTTGACTGTGCTCAACATAGAGTATCATGATGTGTAAGTAGACTAATGCAATCAAATTTGTAATGGTCTACTTGCAATTATGTTCCTTATGTAATCTTTAAGGAAAAGTTGGTAAAATATGTTGTTGTTTTAGTGTTCCATTTAGACCTTTCCATTTGAGACATGACAGCTACATAACGTTAAATAAAATGCTAAATAAAATGACTTGGTCTGACTTTCTGACTGTTGTTGACTTAAACTGTTTAAACTGTTATATCAACTCTTGCACCCTATACCCCCCACCCCATTCCCCCACAGCTATGCACACTTTCCTGGAAAGGTGTTTAAAAAACGTGACAAATTTAGTGTGACTCACTGTCGAGTATGGATGTATGGATATTCACTCCCTATACCATGACACATGCAGGTCACTAGGTATACCTAATGGAACAGAAACAACACAGTAAAGTGATTTCAACAATGATTAGACCAGTTTGGTGGGGGCTGGGGGAAGAGTGGGAGAAGTTGTTCCACACCTAATAATGTTTAGACAGTAGCTTTTAATTGTCTTGTTGCTTGTGAAAGCAAAGCATATTTTTTCCACACTCTACCAATAATAGATGGGAAATAGCCGTAGAATGTTGTCATGGAAGCCTGCGGTTCTTGCGAGTATTGAATCGAGGAGAGGAGTTTCTCCCACTAGATTGTCATGTAGGAGAGACATTTACAGCAGAGCTCTTCAACTGTAGTGCCATACAGAGATACTTAAGTAAGAGCACTGGCTCACACCATCACACCGGGGAGACAAATATAAAGAAGTAATAAAATAATTAAAAGCCTCTAGGAGATTGAGATCTTGAAAGATGATACAATTTGAGTCCTACAGTGTATAACATTTGGTTAGTAGTTGGCATGGCAAATCCAAAGTATAGACGGTGTAGCATTTTGTTTCGGCAAGATAAAATTGTTGATGTTTGATTGTAGAACATTCTTCTTCTACCTGACCTAGTCACAGTGTTGGCTATTGTTTTAAATTCAAGATGTTGTTTTTTAGGAAATTGCTAATCTCATGTAACCTGACACGCCACACGGATTGGTAAACACACAATCCATCTTGGGAGCCATTCATCGAAACAGTTTGAACTCTCAATAAAACTTGGCAGTTGATTTGATTTCATTGTAGTTATCCAATTGTGTTCAAGTAGCTTTCGCTGTGAGCACACCTAAACCACGCCCGTAGCTATCAGTACGACAGTGACTGGTAAATTCAGTTGTTACTCTGCCACAAAAATCAGTCTGGAGATCTTAAAATCCTTGCAAATTGAGTCAAAGTTAAACTTAAACTTGCTAGATCTGGATGGCCTTGCAAGGCTAAATCTAATAGCCTGTAGAATTCAAACTTGCGTTGAGATATTTCTTGCTGCCAGAGTCACTGCATTCCACGCTAGTTGGAATATGAACTGAAATGCTAAAAAAAGGGTTTACTGACAATTCCACAGTGGTTTCAGAAAGGCAGTCTTGTTCACTGCCATTGGGCTGTGCATAAGCATTTCTAATGGATCTACCTTTATCTTATTAGTCACAGGAAAGCGTGTATTTTGAAGGTTTGTTTTGACTGGTTAAACCTACTGCATGCCACACTTTATCTTCACTGACAAAAATGAATTGCATGATGCAAGTGATACAACTGGTGCACCTTCTAATTAATGCAAAATGCAGGTGTTGTCTTTCCAGACGAACATTACCTGAATCCCATAAAGCAGTTGGAGCTGAAATAGTAGAGAAGTGTGAAAGGGAAAACCACAATCTTGGTCATTCCAGCAATTAACATTGCCTAAAATATTAAGTAATTAATATATGTATTAGTATGATCAACACTGAATTCATGTCGGAGTTTGTTTTCATTGTCTTCAGTTGAATGGAAAATCTCGAGTCACCCTCTGAAGCACTATCTTGAACAAAGCCAGTGGAATAAAATAATCCTTCTGTACACTTTATTATAGGGGACAAAAAATGCGTTTTCTTGTCGACAGGGTTGTGATGTCTGCAACATACTGTATATTTTCTCCTGAACCAGTCTTATATGTTTACCTCATATGTATTCTTTTCAACTTATCTAACTATCTGTACTCTATAATATTGGCATGGCAGTATTATAGTTATTAAACTTTATTGCTATGGAGTGACTCTTTTAAGACCCAATTTACTGTACAGCCAGTGTTACAACCGCTCTCTGGATATATGTTAAAAAAATAAATAAAAAATTGCATTTAAATCTTTTTACAGGCAATGTGTTCATGACATCCTGTCTTCATTATGTTTGCAATGTGATCAGAACTTGTGTATCTGCATGATATTCCTATTGGGAAAGTAGGCAGCTTGTCACTGTCCACAGTCAGCAAAATAAAGTCGGCAGGTGTATTGTTATGAATTGTTGCTATGTTATTCGCCTAGGACGGGACTGGGGCGGGTGAGAGGGGGGTTGTTTTCATCTATCAGAAACGAAAGGTTTTTACAACAATGGTGGTGGCAAGCACGGAATTTACTGTGTATTGGGAAAAGGAGGGAAAGCTGGTTTGTGCTAGTGTTATACTGAATCTAAACGGATGGTGATCGACTCCTAATGGACTCTATTTGTGCTATGCCATCTGCTTGCAAATGTTTTCATATATCGCTCCGTTTCTCTAACAACTGTCTAATTTCAATGCCGTCGCCCCACACTGCCTCGTGACAAATCCGATGTTTACATTGGACATGGGAACAAACGATTTGAGGCATGTCCTTTTAACACACACTGTAAACTGTGTGAGTCAGTGCTCCATGAGGTTTAGGACAAGCATGGTAAATGTTTTAACCTTGTTATATTCTGCCTCTGCCAACTATTCTGCATTCTGGTTTTCCTGTTGATCTGCTAACCATCAACTGTGATCCTCTATTATATCTACTTGGCGCTTTTTGCATTTCATCCCACTAGTCTTCCATTGTCCAACCCTGTGTGCGTCTTCCTTTGTGGGTAATTTGGGATCATTTTCTCCATTCCACAGAGTGGAGAGACATATTTATCTGTTTCAGACACCGTGCATTTATAGCCATAGTCTTATTCTCAGTGATGATAGGAGCTTAACAAAACATCGTCAATATCCCTCCTGTCTAGCTCATGTGGTTTATCAACCTGCTGTCGTACCTGTGCTAATTTTCGTAGAAAATGAGAGGTGCAGTAACACTAATTATTAAAAATGAATTTCACTGGGCCACAGGCTGAGTCATTATTCATCTTGGTTATTGCTGGCAGTTCAGATCAGCTTTCGTGTGCCAGGATTGGGCCATTTGTCTCTGTCAGGGGTGGGCCCCTGACAGATGTGCCAATATGACAGCCTGGGTTCTGTGCTAGAGGAGAGGCCTGTTAATTCTCTGTGATGTATCGCACTGGCAGCAACCAATTTGGGCAGAATTGAGCTCCAAATCATCTCATTTCCCACTGCCTACGACAGTCTGTCTCCACACTCTGGATGAGGTAAATGTATTAAGGATGTAAATAAATTATGGCTTTGTGTGCTCCAAGTTAATATTGTATCAGCAACTTTTGTTTCTGTAGATGGTGATTGTCTGCCTGTGTTGTTGCAATACCATGTCCAGCTGATACTATTCTGGGCTGCTGGTGCCAACATGCATAATGCCAAGAATCAGTGCTCATCAACACAAAGTGGTTATAAATATCTTTCTGGTTGAAAAAGACAAACAAAGCTCACACTTATTTTCTATTTAGACCAGATTAAGTCACTTGCCAGCAGATTTGTCATTTGGACCTAATTCATTTTAATTCCTTGTTGGAAATGGCGTCTTTGTGGTAGGGTTTCTGGCCCATTGATGGCTCGGAACCCCTCTAATGGATCTGGACATGCTTGCCTGCTGGGATTGCAATATTGAGGAAGTGTGATATTGCCAGCCCACAGGTTTCCCCACTAATGTGGTTATGCTGATGAGCTTGAATGAGCTAGATAGCTGCTCAGCAGATTTTTAAACTCATAATGATGATGACTTACTTTGTAATGAGTGCATATCTTCCCAGAGGTGATGGCAGATCTCTAGGAGGCAGATGGAATATCATTTGTTACACGGTTGTGGTTATAAAGTACATAGATTTGCTACAATGGCAATATGCTATATGGAGATGCAATACACTGCACTTTAGAATAAGATGTGGCGAGGTTTATATGAAACGTCATTAGATTTACCTATAGTACTGTACAGTAGAGCTGGGATATGGGAAAGAAATACACTCAGGGAACTTTTTTTACTCTCGATACACATTACAATGAAGTATGTTTATGAACTCTTACTACCATTTGAATCCAGCTGCGTACAATATGAGGATACATTGAACTATTGACATTGAACTAATAATTTAAGATATAAATATATATGACAAACATCTAGATGACAATATCCTTTCATCGAAGGAAATGGCCAGATGATAAACAATCATATCAAAATATCGCCCAGCCATAATGTGTCGTTTTGGCTTATACATGATTTACAGTCCATTGAAACCCCAATGCGGAGGAAACACTTATTAAAGTGGTGTTTTGTGCTTCGTGCCTTTTAGATCACTGAGCTCCCGTTGCTCATAGATTGTCCTTCTACACTGTTATCTCTGGCTAAGTGAATTACAACACTAACTATTGATTTCTGTCTGGATTCTAAATTATAAGGACACTTGCTGTGTAAACCTGAGGCCATTGTTGCCCCTGCTTAGCTTGCAGAATAACTGCAACAGAGGAGAATAATGGTGCATGTGTCGGGGTGGGGGGGAGATGTTTGTTTTTGGAGTAGGCTAATGTTGCTTGCTGGGAAGGGGTACGCTATTTGAGTCTCAAAAGGATGACGTGTCACCAAAATAGAAAATAAAAATGTTCTTTTGGTTAATGCAAAATATACTTACGTCACTAACTTACTCAGATAAAATTGTCAGTTTAAAATCAAATACATGGTTGTTTGAGTTAGAGCTGCACGATTATGGCCAAAATGCTAATCCAGGTTATTTTGATCAATATTGAGATCACAATTATTTATCAATTATTCATTGATTTTATGAACAATGTATTTTTATTGCACTCACATTATAAACCGACCATGGAAATCACTTCTATTTTGTGCTACATGTACTGATGTTTGCGGTGTTTCGAACAGGCATCGAAAGTCAGCTACACATACATTATGGGCCATAGACATCCACATGCTGTTGTTGGTGGGTGCGCGCACAGCCAAATCAGCTGCTGTTGGCAAGTGACTAGGGTGTGCTTGATTTGATACACAGCAGAGTTTTCTATGAGCAGAGCACATATTTTAAACATCAATATCGCAGTCGATCATGTTCATTTAATTGTTGAAGCCAAAATCATATTAGCGATCGATATTCGATTAATTGTGCAGCCCTAGTATGAGTGTAGGCAGACTCAATGCAATGCCCAATAAAGTAAGTAAATAACTCTGAACATTATTCATCTGCCAATTTGTTAGAACGTGTTTGAGGGTGGGGTTTTCCTGAAATGGGAGAAGATACAAGCAGCATCATTTAGGCCCGGCACCCCTTTAACTTCTATATTTTGTCTTTAAGGTGGAACTTGCACACCTACACAGTATACACACATGGGATAATATAGTGTTACATTTTGCAACTTGGATGATAGGTGTTAAAAAGTCATCCAATGACAAGATAAAAAAAAAAACAAGAGTGCAGAAGAGTGTCCAGTCATATTCAAGTCCCATAATACTGTGCAGGTTTGAGTCCCTGCTCTTTCATTGGTGTAGTCGATGTTGTGATTGACAGCAACACATGCAGCAAACATGAACTATCAATTCATAAATTTTCACTTGATATTTTCACACATCACATAATGCTGAAATTGTTAGGAAAAGACTAATTGGTAAAGCAGTACTGTGTAATTTCTGGCTACAGTGGGTTGGGATCAGCAATACAAACCTGTGCATACATGTGCTGTGCTCAGTTGTGAATCTTGCATTATGTGCATTCAGATATAGAATTGGGACGCAGCTGCTTTGCTGAATGTAGTTTACTGTCTGTTTAACAGACTGGTTTAATGGCTATTGGAGGCTCTGGAATAATGCATCTATTAGCAGGCATAATTCCTAGGGAATTTCCAGAAATGAAAATCAAAGGACCTAAAACAGAAGGTTTTAAATGGTTTCTCATAATACTAGATTTTACACACTGTGCCTCTTTTAAAGTATATATTTAGTCTAACCCTTAACATCCATACCTCAAAATAAAGGTTTTCATTTCATTGTGTCCTCAGGCTAAATTAAGGCTAGTTTTACAAGCCATGCTCACTACAACTAGCACAACAGTTATCAACGGTTGTTTTCATGGTTTTGGAGGTCCTAAGCATAACAATTATTAATTATTCCCATGTCTGAAACCGACTGTTGTTTTCCTATTTTTCATTCAGGCTTAGTTTTTCATTTAACACACATATGGCACCTACATTAAATCTAAATTATCTTAAAGGTCCACTAACCAATTGTACTAATGTAAATATGTTTACGGTTATGCACAGATCAGATGAGATCAGATGTCAGAATTGGTTTCATAGAGAGTATGCTGTTTTATTCTACATAGTTTGCGGACCATGTAATGGACAGCACCAATTTTACAGATACGGTTAGCATTTGCACTCCTCCTCCTTACCAGCAGGTGTTGGGAAATATATTTTGACCAAGGGCTTGGGACAGGTCTTGTGGTTCAGGTTGACTTTTAGCCTTGCATAGCTCTCTAAGGCTCAATGTTAGGCCATTCAATAACCGTGTGAATAATTAAACAACAAACTAAAGAGTTTGTCTGAGGATTGAGATCTCTATTTGTCTGTCGAAATAGTTCATGGCTATAATTTGCTTGATTAAATTGTGCTGTTTGGGTCAGGTCACGTCTATTGAAATCTGAAAAGTAAAAGTTAACTATAAAATAAATGGGGAAATATTATTTTCTTTCAAATAAAGCCTTGTTAATTTAATAAAATGTTGCTACTATAGTGACTACTAGACATGCATTAAAGTAACATTCTTATCAGCAATGTCGGTAGTCCTATTGGCACAATTTTATGGTCATGGTAAAACTAAAATACATTGGTCCTACTAAGCTGATGGAATATTTCCTCAAGTATATTGTCAGTGGAATTACTGTTTGGACAGGGATCTGTCACTTCAATCTGTTGCTTGTGGCTGATGGTCTGTTTACTGGTTAGGTCCTGTGAAGAGGTCACACTATAGCCTATGACAATCTTGTAGGTGATGTGACAGTTTGGCATGCAAGAAGCCTTTTTTTTTCCCAAAAACCTTTACCCTGGGAGATAACAAAGTCACATTATGCTTGGTGTGGGTTATTACACACGTCTGACCCATAGCCCACAATTCATCGTACAGTTGAGTGCCAGTCCTGGGGTGGCAAAAGCCTTGACATAGGTAGATTTAGCTGCATCCCCCGTCCACACCTGTTTTAAGGGAAAGGGCTGAATGGCGCCATCTTCATTTCACTTTTCTCCTCAACCCCTTTTGCTATTTTCCATAATCCGTGGTGGTGCAATCTGTCAGTTAGCTCAAACAGAGATATGAGAACAGAGGATATAGGAACTACCACATTTATTTTGTCTGTGCCTACAGAGTATGCAATGTAAACTATTATGAGACTTCAGAACTGCATAATATTTCTATGCCACTTTAGACTAATATAAGACAGGGGTCTAAATATTATTCATGTCTTTTTCTGATAAATGGATCCATTTATTGACCTTATTGAATCAGTTTGTGATATTTAGACCCACAAACCATAGTTTAATATTTTGTTTACACCTACTACACTATGGCGTTTCTCAGAAATAATAGTTTCAATTTGACAAAACTGTTTTAAAATTCTCACGGAAAAAAATTAAGTGGATGTGACAAATTAGAAGGGCTATCCTTTCTTTACTGTATAATTTGCATTTTGCACTATGTTACTTCATTAAGTGATCATAACTCAAATGTGTTGGATTGATCTGTTTAAACCTATGAAACTGAAAATAATTTGTCTCCCATTTGAATAAGCACAACCAAGGCCTATATTTTTGTTTTTTTTACTGATGTACTGTATAAAGTCCTCTTAAACCTGCCACTAGGGTAATATTTTTATTTTATTTTTAAGCTGCTTTTTAAGCATTATTATGTCAATTTATAAGCCACATACAGTATGTAATTAGCAAATTATTCCTATAATACTGGCTAACGCAAATGTGTGAACTGTACAGTACATATTTTCAGTATATCTGTGCGTTCTTAGGGTAGCTACTGGGTTCCCTTGCATTCATGAAAAAGTTGCCCTTGGATGGATAGATGTAATGTCACATTACTAATAAGTGTTTTATTTCGCACTACAGAGATCTCTCTGTGCTGCTTGAGAAACTTTTCTTGTTTACAATTATCAAGAGGTTTCCATATGCTGGTGGAATATGAACTTTAACTGTCTGTTTGCGCTGGGACATCTCTGACTTTGTTTTCTGCACACAAATATTTGCCATTAATGTGTGGGTTCTTGACATAGATGTAATGCCATGTTACTTTAACTCCTAAATAGATGCGTGTTGTATTGATATCTTTTCAAAGCACTCCTTATGCCCCAGAGCATTGTTCTTTGCAGGGCATAGAGCCATTAGACCAATAAGATGATGATAGGCTTTTAATGCAAGCTTTACTATCAGTTCATTTTAGCCTGGAATGCAAATGTTGTGCACCTCCTTTATATGATGTTGGCCTTTATTTAAGAGGTAATGTAAACCGATTATATGCAATTAATCTGTTAAACAATGTTCATAACACTTACAAGACACCATAGCCTTTATTAAGGCATCAATAGAACCTTTTCTTAAACTCTAAGGTCTTCTCTGAGGTGTGATTTACAAATTGTCTTTGAAAAGTGTCTATTAGTCAAGAGTCCTTTTGATGAGTAATAGTTTATTTTACTGTCAAATTATATATTACTGGCAATTATTTTCCTCCTACCGCTGAGCTTTTCCCCTTGGGTAATTTGGATTTGGATGCCATTTCAGTGGTAGTTGTTGACAGTGGTTATTTAGACAGTGGAAGGCATTAGTTGCAATTATATCATAATTTCAGCATAGACACTTCTCTCAACTCCCGCAGAGGCTGCCTGAGACCATGATCCAATTAACAACTTCTACTGTAAGACAGTCCTTTTTTTTATAGAAAACTGTCTAAAGGTAGAAGGCAAGACCAGACGACTGCAAAATATGACAAAATAAACTACTGTCATCTAGTTGCAAGCCTTGCTTCCATGGAAAAATAAATGTCTTTCGCCTTCCAATATGTAACTTAGGCATCTGGCTTGTGTCAATTACATAGATAATAATGAAAATGTTCTGAGGACTCACAAACACCCATTAATTACTTACCTTAAATTGAGGATATGATAGAGGATTATGCACACATTGTAAGCAGTTCAAACTACAAACACTGCTTGATCTGTTATAATTTGTAAGAGATAGTGAAGTATACAGTTCTTTTTGTGATGCTGAACCTTGTTGAACGCTTTATTCTGTAGTATCTCTACCTACAGTATAGTATGTGTGTATATATTAGTGGTGTAACGAATGGTAGTTGATCCATGACCCGTACAGATCACTCGCGACGGTTCGGCACGCTCGTGAATTGCGGATCACAAAGTTAAACATCATTATTATTTCCAGAGTTATTTTTTTAATGTAGGCTAATAAATATTCAGTTGCATCGGCGGCTATCTTAAAAAAAAAAAAAGCAAACAGATAGGCCTACGCACAAGAGAGTATGCAGGCTACTTGAAGCTAAAGTGCCAGCATTTTCAGTCGTCTTTTTCTCCCGCAACGTCTGTTCTCCCCCTGATATTTGCCAGCAACTCTGTTGTATGCTGTATCTTAAATAAAATAATTTAAATGTTGAATTCTGCAAACTGGAGTATTTTGAGAAAATATACAAGTCAGTTGAGACAGCGGTCAGCATTGTTAGATGCATTAAAAGTATGTTTTTGGTAAACAATGGAAATCAATAGTGGATTTAAATTATTTTGTACTGAGTGTCTGCGTGAAGATTTGAGGTAAGGTTTTAATAAAAGTTGTAAGTAGGCTGACATGGACATGGTGAAACAAGATAACATTTGACGGATAAGAGGTTTCTCAGTAAGCCTAATGTCGACTTCCCCCATGGGGCAGAATGTATTTCTGTATTTCTTTACTTTCTTTTAAGGACCCGGAGATTATTTTTACAGACCAGAGGATGTTGTACATAGACTGCGGCCAACACCCAAGAACAGGAAACCACAGTTTCTATGCAAGTCCACAAGATGGAAGCAGATAGTATCATGGGAAAACAATATTTTGGCTAAAGTGTATTCTTGTGGCCAATTAGACTGCAATAGCTGTTTGACATACCACTTCCTCGACCTGCTTTTATGTGTTGGAGACTGCTGTGTAGAACACAATGGCCTACTGATTAAAGATCTAGCACTGGCTTTGAGATGGCTATGGCGCCACTCTTATCAGATGCCAGCTGACCAGAAGTGTGCAAGACCATGTGATGTCAACAGAGCTATGCAATCACACACCATTTTAAGGTGAATTAATGTTGTAGTAATCTTTGACTGTTAATCCAAGAGAAAAATCACATTTTAGGCAAGTTTTTGTTATTTTAATTGGTGATAATACTTATAACAGACTATTGAACTTAGATTATTTTGAAATTAATTTGATACTTTGTTGGTGACATTTAGAAATCGTTTTCTGAATACACAAACTGTAGCTATAACAACATTATTAAGTGTTTTTTTGTCGATTCATCTATCGATTATTTTTTTTGATTAATCGATTATTTTTTCGGTTAATCAGATAACTACATTATTGATAATATAGAAATCCAGTCGATGCCACAGGGTGCTCCCTCAGAATCTGTGTCACCCACATTGGTAACACATAGTGTTGTGCGGCCTGCACCACTTATTACAAAGCCAGGGCAGTGTAGAAACACTAGATCATAGTTGTCAGCATGTACAGAGAATGGGCAGCTAGCAGACCATGAGCAGATATTTGCTTAACTTCACTAAGTGTATT
>JAODOY010000020.1:14156-31042 GCA_025399855.1 Forbesichthys papilliferus
TTCCTCAAAGTGTTCCTTCCACCGCCCAATTACCTCCTCAGTTGAGGTCAACAGTGTCCCATCCTTGCTGTACACAGGTTCCCCGCTTCCCCCTCATAAGATTGCGGATGGTTTTCCAGAAACACTTTGGTGCCAACCGAAAGTCTTTCTCCATGGCTTCTCCAAAGCTAACCCACACCCGCTGTTTTACTTCTGCTACGGCAGATGCTGCAGCCCTTCTGGCTCGTTGGTACCTTGCAACTGCCTCCAGAGTCTTCCGGGACAACATAACCAGAAAGGCCTCCTTCTTCAGTCGGACGGCTTCCCTGACCACTGGTGTTGCATTGTCTGTACCGGTAATGTGTTTTCTAGATGTTTTCTGAATTTGCTTGTGTTTGGACTTTTGCCTGTGTTTTCTTATGTTGCAGTACGCTGAGCTCTCAGGGTCTTCCAATGTAGCACAGCTCTCTAACTTACCTTGTTGCAGTTCTCAATAACATGGGAAAATTCCTTTAGTCGCAGATAACATAGTGCTAGGTTGAGCTGTGACATCAAAAGAAATTCTTGAATCTTCTTCTGTTGTTCTGCTCCAGCGCCACACTCCATCTCTAGCCACACAACTATGCGCTGGTACTGGATGATTGCCTGGTGGAACAGCCCGACCTTAAGTTTGAAGACAATAAACTAGTTAATATTGTTATAGGAGGATATACAGTATACGGAAATTCAGGGGAAAGCCTGCATCCAAATGTACCTTGAAATATCTATTCCCTTTAAGCTTAACTACAGCCGCCAATTCCAGTTTCTCGGTTAAGTCCATTTCCCATGGTTCTTTGGCCTTTGAAAAACAGTTTAGTTTGCATCACATGAATCTAATTTTCAAATGTGTGTTTTTTGCTTTTCAGCTCACATACATTAATACATTGTACTAGCCTTGAATTAAAAATAGTAGTAGATAAAGTAACTTTAGCTTCAATAAAGAAAAAAGCTCACCTTTTGAAAGTCTTTAAGGGTGACTTCATATACAATATCTTTATTTGGTCCAATCTTGAACTCTGTTTTACCTTCTCTGCCAAAACCATACCTTTAATGAAATACAAATACAGTATATACAGTTCAGTATGTTAATATGTAGCCAACAGCAGTGTGAATTTACAGCATAGGTGTCAAATGTGTATGTCAATATATGGCAGCTGCCGTACCATGAAATAATATTTACAAAAAATAAAAGGAATATAATTTTCCTTGTATAGCATAATTGTTAAGCTCTACAATATCATATAGTCCTATGCTTGCATAGGCATAGAAACCGGGGTGGGTGGGACATGTCTGCGAGGGAGAACATTTAACTGTAGCCTAAACTTATTTTGAAAGCGTTTTGATTTACTGGGAAAATGCACTACCCTCAGATCAAGACTGACAGCCTTCCATTTCATTTGAATATCTGATTGGGAGAATGAGGTTATTTCACCAGCTTTAAACTTGAGATCATCAACAAGTCAACTTTGGATGAGGTAGTCTAACTTTTAGTCTCATGTAAAGGGCTTGTACAGCCTATAGACAAGACAAACAAGCAGAAAAATGTTAATGATAGACCATTTGATATACGTACTTAGGTTTTAGGTAAAGTACACAGCACTCTCCTTTCTGCATCTTATCCATGGCACGGTCTACTCCCAGAGGAACAGCTTTATCCTCAGCCTCACCAACAATAAAGCGCACGTCCCTGGAGTCAAACAAGCGACCCCCACAGCTTCCCTCCAGGTGAACTGTAACGTTCATGGCACACAATGAACAATCAAGGTCCACTTCCTGATTGGGTTATAGTACCGACAGAACTTCTGCAACCTACTTAGCCATTTAAATCCTATATTGTGGTTTTCATTGCTTGCTACAGCAAGCAGTGTCATTGGCATATAATGAAATATCAGTTCATTATCACAATAAGTCATTCTTAAGTCTGTTAAATAGTGTAAATGTAATCCGTTCACTGCCCTGATCTAATCACCTAATGGCCTTGGGGCACAGTGATGTGCAGTCTTATATGGTGGATGCTGCCTGCCTGTATAGCAGATGATCTGTTAAATTGAAGGATGCAAAATCCCCCATATGAAAAACAAGTGTGATGGTTTATATACATCCACATAAGGATGTAGCAGTAGTTGCAGCTAGGGTTGGTTAGATGAACAGAAAACATGCATACTGTATTGGGAATTGTTTTTGGGGTGGTGGATACGGTCCACAAGAAAGCAAGCACGAAGTCAAATGGCTAATACAGGCACTTTTTTAGCGACATTGCAAGGTGACCGGCCATCAAAGCCAATAAGATTTGCAGATTTAAAGTGTGTTACTTCATCTACTATTTTTAGCTATTCCAGAGAAGACACACAACAGGCTACAGCCAAAAGCTGACCTCATGGCAATAAAAAGCAATCGCTTTTAGAACAGAGTTAAATAGGCTGTCTCAATTTGTGCTGCTGTTACATTGATAGAGTCACTATCTACGGAACAAAGTAATTTGTTTTAATTAGTGAATGAGTTGCACTGGCTTGTTCTCAACCATGACACACATATTAGTCTTTAATGTAAGGAGGGGCTAATAACCTTAATAGAATTAAAACACATTTGCGGCATGTAGCGGCTCTAACCAGGTGGCCAGGCTTTGACACAAATTGTGAAACATCATTGTGTTTTCTGTGACTGGTGGAACTGGTGGTTTGGATGAATTGTAACCAGAACAACAACCTCGCCTTCACTTCCATTTAAAATTATCAAACCATTTGTATCCAAATGACATTCATTTCTGATTCAAAACATACACTTATTCTATATTCACCGTATTTGTTTTTGAGAAATATCAAAGTGTTCTGTTATGATCTTGTATGTAATATTTCCTTCTCAGTGGAAAAAGGGTCACTGTTGAAGATTGCAACTACTACTGCGGTAGGGGTCCATTTGTGACACAGCCGTATTCTCTTCTCAGAGAAACAGCTGCAGACATATTTACCATCAACTGTGGAGCCGTCATTGGGGTTAGTATAACCATCCCCTTTAACCTTGATCCGTCTTGTAATGCCCCCATCCTCTGTAAGCGTCTCTCCCTGGAAGCTCAGTAGCTCCACCTGCAAACAAGTAAGCTTTTGTGGACATCTACAGCAGGGGTGCCCAACCCTGGTCCTGGAGAGCTACCGCCCTGCATGTTTTAGATGTCTCCCTGCTCCAACACACCTGATTCTAATGAATGGGTTGTTATCAGTCGCTGCAGAAGCCCATTGATTTGAGTCAGGTGTGTTGAAGCAGGGAGACATCTAAAACAAGCAGGATAGGGGCCCTCCAGGACCAAAGTTGGGCACCCCTGATCTACAGTATACAAAAAAACCAACTGCGTGTGTGATGCAGCTTCATTGCTGGCATGCACAGCATCAACAACAGTGCTCACCTCAAAGAGTAGTGATGCATTAGGAGGGATTTTGGGGGGATTCCCAGCAGAACCGTAGGCATATTCTGGCCTACATAATAGCATGCACACTTCTCCTTTCTGCATGGACAATATGGTAATATCCCAGGCCTTAATTACTTGCCCTGTGAAAAATAAATATCAGTTCACTTTTAATATGAAATAATTAGACATTTTTAAAAATTGGCAATATAAGGGTTAATCCTAATACTGCATGGGAGCTGTGAAGGTGTTTGTTTTAATTGTGAAAAGTGTACATAGTTGGATAGAGTGTATTTCTTAATGATTGTTGGTTTACCCTTTCCCAGGTTGAAGCAGAAAGGCTCCTTGCACTGAAGACTGGAGTCAAACTTTTTTCCATTGAGCAGCTTTCCAGTGTAGTGCACCGTCACTTTATCTCCGATCATAGGTCTGTCTCCATCCACCCCCGGACGTTTTATAACCTGCAAACGCAGAGAAGAGCCGCCAGGCCCACTAATCACACTTTCCAGGAATAACCTGATCTTTACTAATGTAAAGATCATACTACTAATGTAAAGATCATAGGAATAAATAAGGAAAACACCAGTCAAATGAAATACCTTGAGTATTCCTCTGTCTTTATTAGGTGTTATGTCAATGCCCTTTGCTGCAAACACAGCAATAGCCGAATGACCATCCGCTGACAAGTCCTTATCGGTGGTCATATCTGCATGTGGATAAATACAAAATCTTGCATGTTAGTACATACATATTATATCTCACCTCAAATGCTTACAAAGAGGGCATGCTATTGTGAAATCCACATTTTTGCATACATTTGGAAATGTACACAATGACATTATGACATTTTGTATTCCCCATTGCCAATATCCGCAACCTTGTAGGATTTTGTTTTTAATTAAATATTGCCCTGCCAATATTTGTTAGCATATATGCCATGTTAGCATATATTATAAAACAAACACAATACATGTATATTTGTTTTGTGTGACAGACACAAGAACATTTAACAGCTTAATATAAAATGACATGATAGTTTTAAGATTTAGGCCAAATGCAGACCCAAAATAGCTTTTCAGTTTAAATCAGTGTGGGCAGTCAGGGTATCAAAGTCCTATTGTCACATTGCCACGCTCCGCGTATTGAAGTGCACAAGACCAGAAGTGGTCAAGAAATTTACTAAATCAAAAGTTATTATAGCAGAAGTCAGCAATGGTGTTGTTTCTTGCACTCACATCTATCTGTAACTAGACACAAATTTCCCTGGATCTCCCAGGAATATAATAATAATTACATCTGACTTTAATAAGCCAACATACAGATCACAGCTTGGTATATCAATATGGTCAAATCCAATATCAAATCATGGTTTGTATTTGGTTGAAAAAAGGTCAAGATAACACACCATACCATACATATATTCCAATCCAAACATTATGTGTGTAGAAATAATGTAAATAATTGAGAAAACATTGAAATTCTGCAATTTGTAGATGTAATTGTACTGTATTTTATGTCATTTGATGTCATGTATGTATAGCTTCAGCAACAGTGTAGCTTAGTACCAAATAACAAACCTAATCATGCACTGGTGTAGGTCATAATGTAGAATTAATAATTTGGTAATACCAGATGCTTTTGTTCAAATTGACCATCGGGACTTAAAATACATTGATGCAGCTAAAAAAAAAAAAAACTACGTAAATGACGGGGGAATATTAATAAGCTTTAGTATGGTAGGATACTGTACTTTCTGTGTGAAATAGCATTTTATATACTATAAAAGGTGCAGTCAGAAGTTTGGAAGTATAAACAAATGGTTGCTTGGATCTGTGCAAAAAAACTGGACATGGTAGAAATTTTACAACATAATAAGAATAATACATTTTAGGTGTGGGGGTGGGTCCTTGGAGTCATTAGTAAAGATAATTTAGAAGCTGTGGCACTGGAAAATATAATGCTGTGTTGTTGCTGGACACTTGATAATTTGCACCGGAGCCAGTGCTGTCGCAGTAGCATCTCAAGTCCTGCCACCTCCCCATTTGCTAAATATTTATAATTTCTGTTTATTACAGGTTAAGGCAACTGACCATGGGACATTGTTTAAACTGTTATTTGTTAAATGATTAATCCATCATCTTCTTTTTCACAGAATATAATGTGTGATTTTGTACTTTTTACATGCTTAACATAATCATAATAACTCTACACTCTAATAATAATAACATAATAACTCAATCAGTGTACAGTACATCCAGTTCATGTGAGATGTATACTGTATATGTCCAAACCGCCTAGTGTGGGAAAGGGCTTTCTTGTAGAGAACACAATGTACATGATGCTGCTGGCAGCATTTTGCTATTATAGAGGAACCAAGAATTTAGTTAAAACGTGTATATTTATAAGAACCAATAGAATGTTACGTAAAATACATTGTTAAAGAGTGCTAAATAGAAAAATAACCACCCTTGAGAAAACCCCAGAGTGAAAACAGATAAATGCTGTGTGTGTGCGTGTGTGGGGCTGTCTACGCGTGTTCGAACACCATGTTCTTTCTATTCTGATGTCCATGATGCAGGCAAGTTAAAGCAGTCGTAAACACACCAGGGCACACAGTATCAATAGGGTGAAGTCACTGATCTAAAATATTCCAGTAACAACTTAGATTCCATCATTTACAGCATGTGGCACATAGCTAATAACAGATGCCTTTTTAGACCCAGTGAACCAAGTAAGGCCTGCCAGTACACCACAATGCAGTCAAGGTATAGTGTTCCCTGACTCAGCGACACAATAAGTGAAGAGTCAGTCAATGCATAGACAGAACCAGTCAGTCTGCATTCTCTTACAATAATATAAAGAAATTATATTCTGAAACAATGTATTTCCAACACACACAGTGTTCAAGAGATGGATGCAGTCTCTACATCATAGAATGAAGCATTATTAGAAATAAGGAAGGCATTCTGAATCTAACCCTGATTCTGCCCTGGATAAGTATAGACTTCAGTGGCTTAGAGAGGGAGTAGGCTGTTATTGTATTGTAACACAACATTTTGACTTGCCTATAATTTGCATCCACATAGACATTACCTATTTCAAAAGATATTATAATGTAAAATTACAATTGCAATGTGAGATTCTGTAGTGTTATACCATATTCAGTTCACTGTATAAAATGAATGTGAGCTAGTTCAAATAGAAAAAACACTGCGTGGTATGGTATTTTTCATGTAAAAAGGGAGAAAAATACTTTTTTTAACAGTCTGACCACTTTGAGCATTATGTATTAGACTAAATATATTAGTTATCATCATTTTTTCCTTCCTTCCTTTTCCAAATCAGCTTGTAGTTAAATACACTTGCAGTATTGTGTAGGCCTAAAGTATATTATTAGATATAAACAAAATAAAAACAAATAAGATTTTTCAAGATATTTGTACATTAAACAAAAGTTGGGTGCCTCCAGCATGACATGACAGTTGTAACATTCAATAATAAATATATAAATCATAACAGAAACCAAGATTAGTTAACCACAGGATTAGCCACGTAAAATCATGATAATGAATACAATTCATGAATTATAAGAAATGTTAAGATACTGTATGTGTTTCCACATTAGAATGCGTTGTGTCCATATAGGCTACTATAAAGATAAATCGTATATGTTTCTTCTTGGTGCATTTGGGACAATTTCATTTATGGCAGAAAATCAATAATCAACCTCCGATAGGAGGTAACATGGGCTATAGGGTACCACTGTTGTCTAGTCACACACTGGTAGAGTCCTTTACTTGCTTTTGGACACCAGATTAACCTGAAGTAGGCACCTTTTTGGTCAACCAAGCTTTAAATATAAAGTAGACCTTGAGACCGTGCATATCATTGAATTTGGATAACTTAAGCAAATACAGTAGACTATTAAATTCGTCGAAGAAAACTGAAGTGACATACCAAAATACTTAGTGTACAGATTTACCAAAAATGTTTAACGAGTAAATGTGAACTTATTTTGGTTACTTTTATCGGTTTTATGCTTCTCTTGATTGGTTTACTTAGAATAACATTAACACAGACTTACTGTTCTTAATTCCCGTATGTTCCTCCTCGACGTCGATGCTGTTACTGTGACCTGGTGAAATTCCAGCCGGTATCGCAAAGGGTTCCTTGCATCTATTCCTCTTAACTCAAGCCCGCCCTCTCAAATCCATGGTACTGAATGTTCTGCCCATAGTTTTTTACGTGCTGCTCCAGTGACGATCAACATGGTCGAGTACTCACCACATGTAGCGGAGAACACAAATGACACTGAGGAAAGAAGGCGGGGAGAACGAACTGGGACGGTGTTTCGTGTAGAATTAAGGGCAGGTCTTGGAAAGTAGCCACAAAGTAACACAATGTTCCGGCTGCACTGTAGCAGCGCATGATGAGAACACTGTGTTCCAACAGACACCCTGACCTGTAACCCGTTCTGTGCCGAGCGCAGTGTAGCTGCTCAGCTACTGGGAACATGATGTACTGCAGCCTAGTGTGCGTGCTGTGCTCACGGGCTAAAAACATGCAACACGTGCTAAAACACCAACAGTACACGAGTTGGTCTTCTGTAAAATGCCTACTAGGTTCCGGGATATTGAAATAGAAGCGCCGTCTGAAGAAAATATCTTTAATTGTATTTCATTGTAGACAGACGCAGACGTGTAGCTGGATAATATAGGCTACAGTGGTAGTCTACATGTAGGTCTACATTTCCCAATGTAGCCTAATCCGTTTTTTAGGTTGTTCTCAATTAGCATTTGCATTGTCAATCAAAATATAGAGAGAGCAAAACTAATTGTTGGCGCAGTTGTTGGTTAAAAGCTCCCTCCCTTAACACTACTTGTGTCTGACTGGGATGTAAGGGTTGCCCCGATAGTGGGCCGGCTGTCTCTTCACGCTCGCTTTCCATGCATCAGCTCAGCACAGTATCGCGACACTGGACACGGCAGAGCTCTGCTTATCACAATATTAAAGCAGCCTGTTACATATGTTTTGTATTCTACAACTTGGGACCCTTACGCCTGCGCAGTATGGATAAATCACATTACAGCAGCAACACATGCCTATATGCATGCATTTTTTTTCGACTATGCAAATTGGTAGGCTAAATATTATTTGCTTTTCATACATTAATTAGTAAAATATAGTAGATTACTTCTACTTAAACGTTTTCTTCTACTTAAACATATATACACATGATCCTACTCTTAAGTGTCTTAAGTGTCAAATGAAACTGTTTGAAAAAACAAAATAACTAGTAAGCCTACATCAGAATAACAATGATTGTTTACATGTTTAGTTGAGGTGAATAACGTTTAGTGTAGGCCTGCTATGCAATATCATCTCAACCAAAAGATGGTGACACGTTGTTTTTATCCATGTTTTATTTTTATCAAATATTATGTTTATAGGCCTATATGCTACAAGGTTAGAAATTTGCTCATGCACTTAAGCAGTTTATATTATCAAACGATTACAATGAATATAGGACAGTGTCAACTCTATGACTGTTAGGTTATATAAACACATGAAGTAAGATGGCTATTTTGTGCAGCATGATTAATGTTGTTCAATATAATCAACTAATTATTTAACTTTGACAGTGGTGCTGTGTATGTGAAAATATTTTAATTATCTTGAAAATATTCCTTGGTACTGAGTCCTCGCAACACCAATATTATGGTTGTTTTGTTTGAAGTGTATTATGTCCTGTGTATGATAAACCAATGTATTTCAATAGGCAGTATCTTTAGTTGGTGTCTTCATAAAATCATTTCTTAATTTCTCCCCCTAGCAGGGAGCCGGTGCTTATGGAATGGATCATTATGTGCTTATTAATAATAACAGTGGCATAGCAGTGAAAAACTTGAAAACCTACAGGGATGCCATAAACAATAGCTGACATACATGTGTACATGTTCAATAGCCTTATTTTCAAAATGTGTATAAATATGGGAACTGGTAATGAAAATGTTATAAAATATATTGTTGTCATAATGACTGTCTTAGCATAACAAAAGTAAAGGGGAGAGTTCATTCAAGGATATAGTCTGCACAGTCATCAGGAAGCGAAACAGAACAGAATGTGCTGTACTAATCTGATTGAAAACACTGCCCTGAGTGGATGTATGAAAAAAGGCAATTCATTTAAACGTTTAAACGAGACTCCTATGACAACATATTGAAACATATCACACGCTGGATGATAATATGCTTAGTAAAATGAAAGACAATATAGTCCACCATTGAAGTAGGCATAAACCCATTGCAGATTTATTGTATTTAACAGAATGTGGCTAAAACAAAGTGAAGCAACATAATGCTTGTGTTACACACAAAATAATTATATTCTACTGGAACCCTTTCATTTTTAAACTTTTAAACTTTAGGGCAAGGTCCCAGTTTACTACTACTTAACTACTTAATAACCTATGTATATGGTATCCTACTGAATAGAATAATGTATTTTAATCCAGAATTTCTCTCTGACCTTCTATAAAATGACTTATATGTTAAAGGCAAAACATTATAAAATCCTATACTGTTTTGATAAAATATGTTGAGTAAACATATATCGGATCTGAATTGAAGGTCCTGTATGAGTTAATATGTTAACAGCAGCGCCCAGATATTTTCTATAAAACGTATAGTGGAGTAATTACACCTTGAGCATAGAATAACATCATATACAACCTCTCTGTGTCTTGTAATACAAGATCCTGCAGCACATATTTTAGTGCATATCTGTGCGTGTGTGTGTGTGTGCACGCGCGTGTGTGTGTGTGTGTGTGTGTGTGTGTGTGTGTGTGTGTGTGTGTGTATGTGTGTGTGAGTTGCCCACAAAGATTTTTAAAAATCTGAGATGCTGGTTTTTAATTCTATCTATTCTATCTATTAGCAGTCAAGCTCATCTATAGTATCTAAATATATTAAATTCTGTAAATATGTCTTCTTTGTGTGGACCTGTTTTCTATTATCACTCTTGTGGTCAGAACTAACTAAATTCAATTTGAACCTCGAACAATTTGAAAAATGTTACTGAAAAGGGTAATGATTACAATATTATCTAACAGCAAACAATAAATAAATTATCGGTGGAACATAAATGGGAAATCGGTGGAACATAAATGGGAAATCAATGATAAAGGGGAGACAAGAGATTCCTGTGTTCACGTACAAACAAACAAATTATAATAACGTATGAAATAAGCAAATATTAGTTGTAATAGTATTGATTTTAAACTAATAATAATACATATTTAGAAAGCGTGTGTAGGCTAATGTTTATGAAGAAACCTCCTAATTATTTTTTGTAGACACATAGTCCTACTACAACTATTTTTGCTCCTAAGACCGACCCGATGTATTTAATTTAGTGGAAATGTAGCAATTGCATCTGAACTATGGAACTGGAAAAATGTGCTAGTCTGCTTGTGTCATTAGAGATTGAAATAAACTTCAAATGTATAATAACTATTTCTGTCAATGTTTTTTGACCCTTTTTGGACCTAGCCTTGTGAGACCATCCTGATCTCTCTAGCGTCAGTTTAACTTGTATAATGTGTGTTACTTACACACAGGATTGCCCTTTGAAATGTTAACACTTGAGACCATTTCACCATTTGCACTTTTGCACTGCTTGACTAAAAATGGTATCTTAAAATGTATTTTTATTTTTATATTAACTCATTTTTTAAATGTTATTTGTATTTAAACTTTTTACTATATTATTGTTTAAAATAAATCAATATCTATTTTATGTTTTTAATTTAGATTTTAGCAAATGTTTTTGCATATGTATGTCACTGGCTGGCTCCTCTTTTCCCAATCTGTTTTGGTGAGGAATAAACGTATTTATTCACATTTGTTCGGTCTCCATGAGAACATTTTTACCTTTAATTGTGGTATTTACCGTGGACTAGCTTGCTTGAAATATGTTGTTTATTAATAATTTATTGTTGATGTAATTAAAACATTTTGTTATTCAAATTACTTAATTTACTTTACTTTGTGTTTGAATTCACTGAGCTGCATCTTCTGTATGAAAGGTGCTATATAAATAAAGTATATCCTATTATTATTATTATTATTATTATTGTTATTGTTATTATTTAGCACGCTCCGATCGCATACTCCAACCAGAAGGTGGCGGTAATGCGCTTTAAGATTTTAGCCAATTGCCATACAACCCTGAAGAAACTGAAATAGAAGAAGAAAGCGGTCCTTCCCCATCGATACCTCGCTTCTTGGAAGCATTGCTTTTCAATCCTGTCGTGCGTCATTTACTGGTATTATACATTTTGCTTGTTAATACTTACCATATTAATATTGTGACATATTGGTGTATTTATATTGATTTAATGGCGTATGTTGTGCTGCGTTCACACTTAACTTGTGTTCCTATTTTGGACCACTTTGTTGGGCCTAGAACCTTCGATATAGCGTGTCAAACATTAGCTTAGCCAACATGCCGCGTAGTGTTCTTTTGAAAATGTTAGGTCTCCGTTCAACGTGCTTTGTGCGTTTTTGTGTTTTGTGGTTATATTACCACATCCTTTCACACGGTGTAATAAATAGCAATGTCGTACTAGTCAAATGCAGCGTTTTGCTCCGCTACAGCAATAGCCTAGCCCTAGCCCATAGACGTGTAGTAGCTAACCTCCTACATAGTAGGCCTACTACCGGTACAATATATTATTTGAACATTGTTTTAGCTAATAGCTAATGCTAAAATTGTGCTAATGTTGGACAGCACAGTACGTTTATAAAGTGAAACTATGTATTTACTAAATCAGTATCAACAATCACGGGTGGAGTTTGGCGCCGATCCGTGGATAACGAATTGGAAACAGAAGCGAATGGGCCTACTACACTTGACTACAAGCGTCAATGTACCGTAGTCTAATATTATCGCAAAGCTTTTAACATATTTTCAGTATGTCCGGAATTGCCTGCAAGCCCAATTTATTTGCCTATATTTTTGCCACGTTTTTAAAGTTTATTTTTTTTGGTATTATAAGAAGTTTGCCTGCCCAATACTGCAGTTGCAATAATTTATTTTGACCTCAAAACACTTAGTAGGCCAAACATGGCCCATACCGGTACCAATTGAGGCAGCACAGTTCATGTATGTTGTTGCTATTGTAGTTAAAAAAAAGTAAATGGCTTGTTGCATTTTGCCCATGGAATTGTTTGAATTACATGTACCACTCTCTCTTGTATAGAAACCAACAATCTATAACAAAAAATTGAAATGTTTACCAATTTCTGGTGTAAGTTGCATTTTACTTAGGCTGATTTAGTAAATTATCTACATGTTAAAGAAGCAGAATTGAGTTCTGAGATTTAATGCTAACATTTTCTTTTATCTTTTTAGGACATTCTTACTGAAATACTACTTTTGGGTGACTTGAAATGGGAGGTATGACATAAAATGTTCCTGCTTATGTATGTCTAGCAGGCAAATGCATTGTCCTTGAGTTAATTAGTAATCTTAATTATTTTCTCCACGCGAGCTCCTGGCAGCTCCAGGCTACTTTCCTTTAGCGTTGCACCCAGTTGACTAAAATGTAAAACACCCAGGTGTGCACCTGATTTAGGGGTGGACCATACATGTAGCTTATTATTATTATTATTATTATTATTATTATTATAGCCGGACTATTACGTATGCATGTGTGGCGGTATATACGTAACATTTAAGACAGGTCTGACGAGTCTAGTTACCGTCGGCACCAAACTACTCAAGACACGTTTATCTGCACACACCAATACAAATCTAATGCAATGTCCTGGGGTGTGCAGAAATCTATTTTAAACAATTTGCGACAGCCTGCATTTATTTGTAAAATATTACAAATAAGGATTGGGGTGCACACAGTGAAGGAGACAAAAAGTCCTGACAAATTGTCTGACTGACACTGTCCCATGCAATGTACTAGGGTTGTGTATGTCTACTTCAGTTGATAACAAGATTTTAAAAACTACTTTAGGTGTAATTTGTACACTTGTGTGTCTCTGATGGTTCTCTTTTCCTTCTCAGATCCTGCACTTCATCGAGATTGTCCCCTTGACTGTAAGGTGTATGTTGGTAACCTGGGTAACAATGGGAATAAAACTGAGTTAGAGAGAGCATTTGGGTACTATGGTCCCCTACGAAGTGTCTGGGTTGCCAGGAACCCCCCAGGCTTTGCTTTTGTTGAGTTTGAGGATCCCAGAGATGCAACTGATGCTGTAAGAGAACTTGATGGAAGGTAAACTTTTCAATCCATACTCTAATTAGTTTCATTCTAGTCTATGTATGTTGGCACTTATGTAGTTATTTTTGTATCTAGAACTATGTGTGGCTGTAGAGTGCGTGTGGAGTTATCCAATGGGGAGAAGCGTTCAAGGAGTCGCGGGCCTCCTCCATCTTGGAGCCGACGTCCCCGGGATGACTATAGGCGCCGTAGCCCTCCAGTGAGGCGCAGGTAACCCTTCTTCTTAAAGGTTTAATCCTAATTGAACTATCTGTGGAAAACCAAATTTTATTCTAATACAGGTATGGAATCTTGAAACCCTGTTAGCATTTTAATAAATTATGAATTTACTAATCAGAGTGGCTGTTGTATCAATGTGGTGAGTTCTTAAGCATAGTTTGTGCCACTAGAGGTCATTGTTACAGTAATATGACAATTATATTGCTGCTATTTCTACAGTATCAGAACATAGACACATCCCAGCCATAGCGCACAACTTTGTCACTCTTTCCAGTTAGCATAGTTTGGCAGAGCTCATAATTTCTGTCTATTATAACGGGCATTGATAGGTTACTCAGAGATTGGTCTCAATATTTTATTTTGACAAAGAATGTTGTAGGACATATCTTAAATGATTTGTTTGTCAAATTAAATGCATGCCTATTGTTGGTGTTAAAAGCCAACTATTTGCCAAGTTTTGCTGCCATTGTATAATGGTGCAGTTGCTTTTATTTTGTAAGCTGTTTTTTTTTTCTCACGTTGAATAATAAATTATTCCCTGCCGTTTGTCAGAGTGAATGTTATTAGATTAAAATGTCTTCGTAAATGTCGTCAGGTTAAAGTGTCTTCGTTTTAGAATAAGGTAAAGGTGATAATCTGCTAAATGAAATCGCTTTTAAAGGAACATGTAAGTTGTAATTAAACTTGAGCCTTCAGTCAAAAATGGCATGAAGAAATCATGAGGTTTTTCTACAGATGTAAACTGTTTTATTTCTCAGTTCAGTTGCCATCTATATTAATAAAAACTGAACCCCGTTGCAGAATCACCTCCACGCTTCTCACCACCCTCTGAGTCAGTCAACTAGCCTTCTTTCAGCATCATGTGACTGCTGACCAACGTGCCCAAATCAGCTTGGCTTGTGTTGTCACATGACCCAGGCACACCGCCAGTCGTCAGGTTCCACCAACCTATTGGTTCCTGAGCACGCAGTTCCCAGCATCCTCCTCCAACCTTAGCCCAGTCGCCAGCGGCCCACCTCCCATTATCTACAAAACAGCATCTTTACTTTTCTTATTTTGAACATCTATCTACGCGGAACAGCCGTTGGCTTATTCCCCCCCAAAAAATGCAGGGAAAATCTACAACTACCCCTCCAACCAGACAGCCAAGCAACTCCATATCTCCAACATTCGCATCATGTGGCAAACCCTCTCTGCAATTCGACTTCCCTCACCATCAGTCTGGCTTCCTTGCGTCATTTCTATCTTGTCCAAATCCCCCAGAATAGTAAGTTGCTTTTATCATGCTCTTTGTAGTTTTTAATGGGCTACTTTTAGCTTTAAAAGCTTCTTGACCAATTTCCGTCCGCTGTTATGTACTTTACTCTAAAACAGAAGCCCTTCCCGTAGAACAGAACTGCAAAACTTAAATCCTTGCGCAAAAAAAAAAGCTGTGGTCAAGAAATTGCTTGGTTTGAATATTTAATGGATGGGAAGATGGTTGGGGATTTAAAAAAGCCATTTGGTTGTTCCTATGCTGAAGGCATTTTCATGGCTCGACATTAAGCCATTTTGCTCACTTGTTTAGCAAAATAATGTTTCCACTAATTGGCATGTTTTAAAGAATAGGTTATATTAGTATAGGTTGAATAGTCTTTGTGATGGCACTCCCTGTAGTGGAATGTTAGATGGGTTGTACCTTAATTTAGAAAGCTGTTAGCCACACAAATGTTAAACTAATAAACTAGATTTAAAATAAATGTATGCTCATTGTTTACTGCTAAACCTGGATACATTACATTTGAAAAGTTTCAACAGTATGAAAGCAATGATAGGATTTCTAGCCAACCTACAAAGAAGGGGTTGCATTATCAAGGAATATTATTCACTTGATTGCAGCAGTTTGGCGTGGGAATCTGGCTTAGTTTTCACAGTTTTAATGTCGAGCCCTGATTTTTAAAATTGCAAAAATGTTCTCCCCAATTCCATAATCAGCGTCCAAAAGTCAACATTAATTTAAAACAATCTGTTAACACTGCATTGAATGGGTCTGCCATGGTGCAGAAGAACCTGTTGAGTCAGTGCAGCTTAATGTGTTAACACTTTAATCAATAATACCATGGGTTTCATTAGGGATGGAGAGACTATAATTACCCTGTGACCTGATTATGTTTACCTCACATTTACCTCTTAGATCACCGAGGAGGAGGAGCTTCAGCCGTAGCCGTAGCAGGTAAGCAATTCTTAAATGTGATTAGTGCTGGGACGATTAGTTGACATCACCAGTTATGCCAATGTTGATTTGCAAAAAGTTCTGTCGCCTTGTGGCGTTGTGCAATTACGTAAACGCAAAAGGTTTGGCAAACAGTTGATCCCCACATAAAGATGTTATGTCTCTAGTAAAGCCAAAACACAATTCGTAGCATTTATTTACAGGGGCATATTAAATTGTTCACAAGTCCCAATTTAGTAGCCTAGCTAAAGTTTGATTGGCTGGCAGAAAAGCTTTATTAAAGCTTTGTATTTAACATAAATGTAAGATATATCATTTTATTTTAATCGGATAACTACATTGTTGATATAGAAATCCAGTCGATGCCATAGGGTGCTTCCTCAGAATCTGTGTCACCCACATTGGTAACACACTGTTGTGCGGCCTACACCACTTTGTGTTCCTTATTACAAAGCCAGGGCAGTGTACAAACACTAGATCATAGTTTTCAGCATGTACAGAGAATGGACAGCTAGCAGACCATGAGCAGATATTTGCTTAACTTCACTAAGTGTATAGTGTTGCAATCACTGACTACCTTTAACTGGTTTTAATATTTTAATAAAAAATATCTATATAATGTTAAAACAATTTTTTTTATATATGTACATAAAGTGATTAAATTATATTAAATCTGCAAGAGCTTGTTAAAAAAGAAGTGAGTGCATTATACATTTAGCCAAAGCAGATGCATGAACTC
>JAODOY010000020.1:31142-71924 GCA_025399855.1 Forbesichthys papilliferus
AGAACAGTGTAAATTTGCTGTCCCCTCAAAATAACACAACACAGCCATTAATGTCTAAACCGCTGGCAACAAAAGTGGGAAGTGTTATAAAATGAATAAAAAAAGGAACATCTTTGGAAGGTCATAAGGTAGTTCTTTGTTGACCATGTGATGGACGTGCCATGCATAAATGCATTGTTTTTAAATGTTGCAATGCTAAACAGGCAAGAAGAAAATATTAAAATGTGCTACCCCTAGTTTGCAAATGTTAGCCTTACTGCAGCAACTACAACCAACAATAAATAAATTAAACAGAAAGTTTACTTATTGCCCTGTGGTTCCAAAACAAACAACTGCACACTTACCCTCAGTTACTGTACAAAAGTCAAAGACCTTAACAAACTAGATTACCTAAAGTCCCCTTTTTACATTGAGAATGATTTACTAGTCTACTGACATGACTTGGTTGCAAACTATAAACAAAATGTTTCCATGCCAAGTTGCATTCAAACACATCAAGCCACCGTCATGCAGTGAAAAACTAAGACTCAGGTTCATTCTATGCCTTAAAACAGTACGGAGCAACCAGATGAACTCTAAATATTAAAACAAGAAAATGGATGCGTGAAAAGCATAGTAGCAGAAGCTGATTGGTGTTCGTGTTTCAACACAGACAAAGATGTCGTAGTATTTCCCAAAGAGCAGCAGAGAAAATTAAAGTCAGAAACATGACGGTTTGAAGTGGGACGGCCGGCTGCTTGCCTTCCCCTGAGCACTGGCGTCCCATGTGGTAAGGATTGATGTTTTGCATCTGTGGTTCCCCCCTTGCCTCAGCGAAGGTGTGCACTTTTGCAGGGCCGTGGTGTGCCTTTATGTGCACCTTAAGGTAGGAGGCAGTGGAGAAACCTGGGACCAGGAGAGGAAGACAGGCAAATATTGGACACACAAAGCCTCGAGTGAGAGGAATGGTCCCAGTGGGGGCTCAGGAGTATCCTTTATAGTTTGCAAGATAAGATGCTACTGCTTTGACACAAAATGTGTTATTTCTCTGCATTTTTCTACCTTCTATACAGTCCCACTACACCCAGCTTATAACTTTAGCATCATGATATGACTGATATACATCTTTGAAGACTGAGTATTATTATTATATTAAATTAACTAAGTTAATTTGTGCTTGAGATCTCTGGTAATCAGCAGCTGAACTCTTGTTCACTCTTGCCCTGAGAGGGGGTATCTGCAAGTGGAAACTGCTACACCAAAATGTGGACTTGCAAGATTGTTTTAACAAACTACTTTACCAACATTAGTTATACAAATAAACTGGATTTTTGTATAAACTTTACATACTTGTCTCCTAGTGGAAACAAATAGCAGTATCTGGGCCAGCTTGAAGTCTATAGTATTTTTCTGGTCACATTACCCACATAACTTTTCTTTACAGTCATAGTTGAATTTTCTTTTGGATGTGTCATTCGATTTTTCGTGTCTGCAGCATTGAGAGCTGCTCTTATTTCTGTCAAACAGATCACTTAATGGGTGCTGCCCAAGAGGTCTGTTGTGCCACCTGCCAAGACAATCAAACATTGCAAATGTCGTATAGAACACAGCCCTCCACAGTTATGTTCCACTTGCAACAACAAACAGGATACAAAAAATAAATCTGACCATCTTATTGGAGGTTTACATTTATATACAATCACAAGCGCTGCAAAACCAGAGACAGTGTCAAAAGGGCATTCAAACAATCTTCATCTAAATCTTTAATGCCCCCACTGATGACAAAAGAAAACAGCGGTTACATTTAGGGTTTGTATCTTACAGCTATAAAGAAAGGACAATAACTCTGTTATCCTACAACAGAGGAAAACATTCTGTTCTCATTTAACTGCACAAGATATTAAGACATTTGGGAAAAAGGCTACTGTATTTCCTCAAATAAAAAGCAGGATTCCATTACAAGCTGGATCTCAAATAATGGCCGGGGGAGTGGTTGATACAAACAAATATTGGCCAGCCCCCATATACAGGCCGGGGAAGAAAATTGATAGAATACATTCCTTGTGTGTGGATTTTGCATCGTTTTATATTTCATATCATATTTTCAGAACAGTAAATGCTATAAACTCCGCTGAAGAGATTGGTATATGGCTTATGTTATTGGACAAAGCAGGGGCTGTACAAGCAAATGGCAAAGTTTCCTCTAAAATGTACTATGATATTATGCTGAAAACTGCATATTTCATCTAATATTTTTAGAATGGTAAAAGAGTCCCCTCATAATCCAGACATGCCACTAAATAGATAGATATATAGCTTGTGTTATTTGGCATGACAAGGGCTGTACAAAACAACAGCAAATTTGCCAGTAAAAGAACCCTTAAACTTTGTTCACATTGCAACGTACTTCATATGGTGCAAAGCGCTCATTACGCTACTTGAGACAGAAGTAGTCATTGCAAAACAATTGTGGAAGCATTCTGATAACACTGCTGATTGTTATCATGATCAAGTAGCTCAAACAATGCTTTGTTATGGATAGCAGCTATTCATTTAAAATTCACAGTAAACAGTACAATAGTGTAAAATACTATTCACGTTGTCACTTACAACTGGAATTTTACATTTATTTAGGACTGAGTGATATATACTACAACATATTTAGATGTTTTTGCTGAGATTTGCTTTATTTTATGTACATCCAAGTCACGTTTACGCATGCATTTTACTGCATGTGTTGGATTTTTTTCATTGCGTGTAGCCCTTCCCCCAAGCTCTTTGCTGTGCTCCATAGGAAATTAATGGAATTACTGTGAAAAGATATGCAACTACGCATCCGGTATTTAAAAGGCATTAGGGTTCAGAGGGTTTAATTCATGTCTATGGCAAGTGTAATTTGTAGTAACGTACCCGTGCCAGTAGATGGAAGTAGCTACATTTGAATAAACATGCCTTCAGTGCAAGTGGTAGAATTAGTATACCGAGTTGTAGTATAGTAGTGTATTAATGTAGAGAACAGACTAGAATAGGATGGCAGATAAAACGTACCGGTATTGTAAATTATTTAAAGCATTGCAGTATGCGAAGAACACCGAAGATTAATTTATCAAGGTAAATTGCAATGTTTATGTATGAAAACCTGGTGGCATTTAATTAATTAATTCTGAACCACTTTGCTTTGTTGTCCTTTAAATCATATCTGTTGTTATATGCATATACAGTATGATACGTATAAATAAGGACCTTTTAAACAATTTTAAATTGACATGGAAGAGTTGAATATTTATTAACAAATAAGAGAAAATTTGAAATAAAGGCCTGCTAGCTTCTGTAGTTGTGGTAAATAAAGGCCACTATTTCAGGAAATAACGCATATGCATAATTCAGTGCTTGCTGTAGTGAAGCCAAGATGACTGATGCGATGACAACTCGCCTGCCCACAGTCAGGAGGTTAACCACCTTGATTTTGGGCTACCACGCCCATAAGAATATTGTATTGCAGTCCTGGAACCCATCTTATACATCATTAACGGAAGATAAACCTGTGGGGGAAAGGGCGGGTATTTTGGGGATATTTCTACTGTAGCCAGTGGATAAGACTTCCTCTCCTGTCCACTGGTCATTGTTTAGAGTCAGATTTCCAACATCAGATGTAAGAATGTAGTTGGAATTCAGTTAATCTACTGCACTCTTCATGAATGGATATCTACATATAAAAACTAGATAGTCAGACAAATGCAGTTTTTTTTTCTCCCCGAGATTGGATTTCGGGTAATGTGATACTCTTCACATGGACAGGATTAGTCAATTATTTTCAGACTACAAAAGGAAACCAGGGACCTCGTGCATCAATAATTGCGCAGCTTTCATACTAAAAGATGGCGTACTCACAAAATTCAAAAAGTGCGTATGCACAGAAAAATTCAGATGTATGAAACCATGCGTACGCCAGGTCGTGCACATCTTCCCTTCATACATCCCAATAGAGGTGTATTTTAGCGTACGTGCATGACCCTTTGACTCAGTCTTACCTCCTTCCATAAATGACTATGCGTCCATATCCTCATCCGTTGTCAAATATGTTTTATATCTATGTATTTACTGCGTAAGACGTCCTTGAGTGCTGAGAAAGGCGTGCAAAATAAAATGTATTATTATCATCATCATCATCCAGCCGCAAAATGTGTAAAAAAAATATTTTAATAAATTCACTGACTGAGATAGATCGACATTTTGATCACAGAGGTGGTGGAGGGCATAGGGGTGTAACAGTTCTGAAGCCGAAACTGGGATACAAATGTCCACGGTTTTGAGTCGTGGTTCCGGAATACAGAACCGCGGTCCGCACACAGACACACACCCAATCTGCTACAGATGCAGCCTGTTGAGCTCTCATATACGTTGCTACTGTAATTCAACTACAATTTTCATTTCACATTTAGCTCAACACTAGATTAGAACCACTGAGCCTTTTTATAGTTGTCAAAACACAATACAACGCGATTTATAGTATGCATGTGTTCTGATTCATGGAATTAACCCCCGTCACTACGATGTCGGATTATTATATTGCCTTCGCTTCTTTACTCAAACGAAACAATGTGGAATAATATCACACTTTATTTTGAAACATCAATGCGTGTGTGTCATTTTGCTGAGAAATGACAAGACAGGCAGCGCACACACACACAAATACTGAGTTGTCTTCATGGGTGGGTTAGGCATGACGCAGCAGTTACCTTTCTTGTGGGTGGCTCTTTCATGAAACCTATCTAACTTGTGTCAATAAAATATCCATGATGTCCGCCAAGGTATGAAAACTGTCCAAAACTTTCCAGGTTATTTTTTATTCAGTCTCTGGCCGCTGTCTGTTTTACCATTATGTGGTTCAAAACTGTTTGATCGGTTGCTTGCAATTTGTAACTTGTAGCAATGAAGCTACAGTGTTCTTAGTATTCCAAATTGTAGCTTTTTAAAAAAGGTGTCTATTTTAAACATGAATATAGCAGCAAACAATTACTATTTTCTATGTTAAGGATATAGTGGAATATTGTCCTTAGCAGGGTATTGTAAGTAATGGAATCCGATCTCATCTTTTTTTTTGTTTACCAAGTGCTGGCTCTACAGTATAGTACGCATGTGTGGGCGGCAACAAGAACAGTGTTCTTGTTTGGCTGAGAAGCTGATACTAGTGTGCCATATAGTGGCAGAAAGTATAGAAAAAAATAATACTATTCTACTGAATGTATCCAAGGCCAGAAAAAATTCAGATTATACCGCTCAAAGGGAAAACAAACCGTTACACCCCTAAAAGGGGAGGATACATTTAATATTTAGAAGTTTGTCCTCCAGTATCAGCAATAAAAAAAGTAAACGGAGTAAATGACTAAAGGCAGTCAATGCATAGAGTTGCAATGCAAAGTCGATTAAGAGAAGAGTTGAAAGTGTGGCAGCTAAGCTCACAGGAAGAAAGGATGGCTGACTGGCTGTAATCATAGAAAGACATTGTCAATAATATGAAAGATAAAAAGAATAACAGAATGATATTGGATAAGTGATGAATTAGAACTGGTTAAAAAGTATATGCCGATGCATGGATCCATGCGTAATTGTCTCATAGACATGTCTGTGATTCTCAGCAACAGCACATATTCTTAAACAGAGACAATTGCAGCTCAATTAAGTAAGATGGGTGTGCAGAATGGTGACATATAGACGACTACACATATAGGCATATGTAACAATGGTCAGCCGGTTAACGTTGTGCAGTATAGCCTACTCTTACATTAAGTAAATTACACTCTCTAATACCTCAAGAACGCTCCAGTGAATTATAGAGATCCCTTGAGCTCCTTGCTAAGGCCTTCGTTCGCGTTCCCGATGGGGACGGAATCTGTCACCTATATTTATTTAAAGTTTATTTTTAATTTGTCACACATAAATATACAGTTGATAGCATTTACCGTTTGGGATTTGGCATTTCTTAGGTTGTGGTCATCGGATTTGTTTTTTTCCATTGACAACGCCATGTTGCCTTATAGTAACTGGAGGGGACACATATTTGCTGTGGTTTGGTACTTTTCAGTTCGAAACAGACAAAGTCTCACGGCAGCTCGAGACTTTCCGGTGCCCTCCCTCTCACGTTATGTTAATTTTGATACATCACACTTTGTGCGTGAAAACCAGCGTACGCAATCTTTTCATGCGTACGAAATGTTGATACATGAGGCCCCAGGAGGACACTTCCAGCACAAACATATTGTGCCATTGCCTGCATATGCAGATAGAGAATAGGTATATTATGATTATTACTACCAAATAATCATACTAAATTGTACACAACCAACAACCTTACCATGGAAAACTGGATGCTAATATGCTGATAATTTACCATGACTGATGTAAATGTGGTTAAAAAGGGCTTGTGCCACCTGGGGCTTAAGAGTGTATAGAAATGTATATTAAAATGCAACAATAGCAATAGAACATTGTACGATGTCATGTGGAGTACCTCAATTTCCTTAAATTACTCAGCTGCACACATACACCGATAACATTATCTGAAGATAGCAAGACAGTTCTAACAGCAGCCGTTGGTCATAACGAGCATCACGTTATTAGACTTGGTAGATGTCCTCCATCATGTATTATTATCATCATTAAGTATTATTACATATACCAAGGTAAAAATAACGTAATACAATAAGCTGTGAGCTATTAAACATTGTATCTTAACAGGTACAGTATAATCAACTTCCAACATCCAAGTTAAGATTCTGCAAAAAGAAAAGGAAAATGTATGGATTGTTTTGGTTGGATAGAAATAATAAGTAGTTGATTGAAGAAAATGCTAACATTAACACACCATACTGTAGCGGTGTAATGGATCATAGTTGATCCTTTATCATGTAAGGCAAAGATTCCTTGCTTGTAATTAATTGAAAAGAAAGTAAAGCGTCTATTATGTTTTTGCTGATGCTATCCGTAACTCAACACTGTGATCCCTTGCACCACTAATATAGGCTATTTGTTTTCAATGTTTAACATAAACACAGCCTCTTTAATGCCAACATAAGAAAGTGTTATGACGGCAGCATATAGCTTTGATTTGAAATTTAAGCACAAGCATAACACACCACAAAAAATACAAATGTTATGTTGATTAAAACAATCAGATGTAGCAGACTTGCCAATAGTGACGTGAAAGATTACCTTTGTTGCAAATGCCACAGTAGTTATGAGTTCCTTCACTGTGTTTCTTGAGGTGGTCTGTCATATATGCTGCCCGCAAGAATTTTCCACACACTTTGCAGGGTATTTTGTCTTCATGGCAAGCAAGGTGTGATCGCAGACGATCTCTTGTAGCAAAAGACGCATTACAAATCTGAAACATAATAATTACTCGTCAATACATTCTCTAGTCTATTGAAATCCATACATCCAAATATGCAGTTACTGGACATGGTGACATTTTTCTTCCAACAGCTGGGCACGACAATAACGATGGCCCGGGGCCAGTCAAACGTAGCTTCGGGACAGAAAAACTAGCAACTGTATGAGTCGATATATTCAGGAGACAAATATTAGCGTCAACTCTCTTGTTTATTTATTTTCCCGCTGCATAACAACAAGACCACAACTTGCCGCCACAAAGCTCCTAATCATAACGCTATGGATGCCTGCGAAATGTGATAATATTTCTACACAAAACCTGTATAAACATAACTGTGAATTAAAACTCTAATAGCATAGTCTGTGGGTGAGTATTCACCACACAACTCACTGTCCCTATCGGGCCATTGCAACAAATGTGAGCTGTGATTTGATTTATTTAGCCTACCCGAGTTATACATTCCCTGCTAGAGCAAAAGATCCATCAACTTTTGCAAAACAAACAGCTGTGTTCGTTTCAAACTATTTCACCTGGCTGGCTGTCGGCTTAAAAGTGTTTCTCTTCTAGGCTATTCTGGGAATAGCCTGTGTGTTTTTCGATTAGAAAATAAAAGCTTTGGAATTGTACAAACATAAAAAATATAACATGTAAAATTTTAATATTTGTGATATATTCAACTTTAATATAACACTGTAAATATAACTATTTATAATAGCCATTTATATGATTGGCCTAGACAACACCTCCAGCCAAGTCTAGGAAATAGCCTATATAGAAATACCAATTTATTGCTACCTTCTGTGACAAACAAAAGTATGATAGCCAGTTTGGTGTAGATAAAATCAAAATTTCATATTGTGATTCTAAGAAAGTGACTATTCTTCTTGCAGCTCGTCTTTACAAATGTATTCAAGGAACTCGGACAAGGAACGTAGCTTTGTTTCAGACAAGTAGACTACATGACAATGCTTTATTTATTGTGTATTTTTTGCTTTTATACACTGTACAATGATGGACACTGATGCATTTAATTATGGATTTTATGTTAAAATAATAGAATTCTTTGGGTTTTTTTCTAACACTGAAAAATTACAAGTTTTGGAGGAAGGACAGTAAGAACTGTCTTTGGGCCGGTACTTGTCTAAAGTTGCAAAAAATGTTAAGGTTGAGCCCTAAACAGTGATCCTTCATGCATAATAAGACAGATCATAGTGTTATAATTTCCAATAGCTTACTTGGCACTTGTGGGGTCTCTCTGTTGTGTGGACCTGCTTGATATGTCCATTCAGATGGTCTGGTCTAGAAAAACAATTGTAAATAAAATGATCAAATGTCTATTGAGACTTCTCCAATGCTTCGCACCTGTGACCTGTAGTACATTTTCTGCACTTATCAGAGTCATCCAAAAACAGAGTAAATTGAATGTACAGTCATTATCAGTAACAGTACAGCTAAAAGTAAAAGATAAAAACAATAAAGAAATCTGTCTAAATTGAATGGACCTCCCAATCTAATCTAAACCTATTGAATGGACCTCCCACCAGCTAAAGATTTTTTCTGAGGCGCGAGAACCACCAATTTACCTTCCAAAAGGATGGACTTATTGGGCAACAATAACTAGGTGCTGTTCAGTCCCTCGCTGCCTGCCTGAATGGTTTTTGCTGCTGCTGAGAAACAAAGGATGAGGGGAAGGGCATGGGGAATGGGCGCTTTTTGGAAGGAGCCCTAAATGTGCCTGCCTTTAAATCACACTTTTTAGTCATAGTGCTGCAAATTGTTTTCCCTTTAGTGAAACAGGTTTACTAAATAAATCAAAATAAAATAGGTTATTTGGACATTGGTGGAGGTCCTGTACCTCAAATATTTTCAGACAAACAATGCAGGTCGCATTGACATTGAAGTGAGCCTATAATAACTAGGCTTATATTCATAGATTTTTTACATTTTCAGAAAAATACTAAATACAATATTCCATTAGATCTCAAAAACCTATTTTGCATATTCTACAATCTTGATTGCATTAAATATATCATTACAGTCATATCATTGAATAGTGTATGGGTTCACCATTATGAACAACTATGGCAAAAAGCTTAAAGACATTTGTATCTTACTTCTATATTACATGATAGAAGCACTATAATAGGGAATTTCTTTCAATTAGTACACATTAGTATTGGTACACTTAATAATCCAGGTGACAATATTCTTCCTGAAGCTGTTGTGTGCACCCTTATGACATTCATATTTTATATTAATTCAAAACTGTAGTTTGTCACTGAAACGGTATAGGTAATGTTCTGTGAATGTGCTACCTAATTTAGTGTAATGACAGCTGGACAAAGCATTTTTGATTTTTACTGTTGTATTGGTCATAGATAATACAGCCGTTTGACAGGCAAAATAGGCATATTAACATGCCCCTTTTGCATAATTTAATCGAAGCATAGTATAGATAGTTGTGTACTCACCTAGAAAACCCTTTACCACAGCTTTGGCACACATAAGGTTTGCCCACTGATCCGTCGTGCGACCGCACATGGTATGACATCCTGTCCTTACGTTTGAACCGAAGTCCACATACATGGCACGCGTAAGGCTTTTCTCCAGAATGTGACAGCTTGTGTCTGTTCAGGTGGTAAACATCCCGGAAAACTTTACCACAAATGTCACAACCAACGTGCCGCCTCGTCCTCTCGCGCTTACGGCTATGGTCTAACGTAAGTCCGCCGTGCAAAGTCGTGCCATTTTCCACCATACCCACTTGCGAGTGTGATATCAAAGTAATCCCGCTTCCCGTAGATATGCTGTCAGCGACATTATTTACGACCGCTGCGGACGCACCGTGCTGGGCTTCGTGGTTTTTCAAACGCGCGGCCTCTGTAAAAGCTTTGCCACACGTCCCGCAAGGAAATAACCCATTGTCTTTAGGGGTGCTATGACTGAAATGTGCAGTGTCCATCACTGACACTTTCTTTGGTCTTCCTCTACCCCGCTTTGACCCCGGCGAGCCAGTGTCCTGAAATACAGTTCCCGTTAGATCCGACGACGACATCGACAATCCTTCCACTGGATGCAAGATCGGCATTGACGATTCGGTACCTTCCTCCAGTAACACTGCATTGGCGGTTTGGTTTCCATCTACGTGTGTTTGGCTGTTGTGGGCAAATGGTAGTCCATTTACCAACATGCCCGTCCCGTACATTTCCTGCTGGGCAACTGTAAACCCCGAATCTGAAGCCCCCGTGGCCTGAAACAAACTGGCATCCCCTCCTCGCAAAGTAGGAATGAGAATTTGTACATTTGATTGTTTAATTACTTCCTGGCATATCTCAATGACTGATCGCATAAGCAGAAATTTAGCAGCGGTCATCAACTCTGGAAAACACTCCAGTCGCACCACGATCCTTGAGGTATATGCGAAGTCCAAAATGTCTTTAAAAACTTTGGGGCTAATGGTGTGCATTTCTAGCTCCTTGGCATCCCTGTCACTTTCTGCTTGGCGACTAAAGATTGACTCAAAGTACTCGCTACACGCCGCCAGCACAGCTTTGTGGGCAGGAAAGCTCTCCTCACCGACTCGCAAGATCACGTCGCAGAACCTGCCTCCATCTTTCCTCTGTATGTTGAGGTTGTGTAGCATCTCCGCACTGTGCTTGCTCACCTGGTAGGTATAGGAGGAATTCCAAGACTGTTCCACTACTTTATCCATGACGAATTCATCCAATAAGAGTATATGGAAGGATAACCGGAGAATCAAATTGCTATATAAACTAAATAGATTGAAATAACAGCTAAAAACAACAGCCCCTCCCCGTCAAACTAGCATCCGAGTGTTAGCAGCCAGCAGGAAAAATGGCAGCCCCCCAGCTTCCTGTGAACTTTGACCTCAGTTTCTTGTTTGGGGGTGGGCACCGTTATTTAGTTCTTTCATGGCAACGCGCTTCTCATATATAGATTGTATACAATACATCTCTCACCCCACTCTAGGTTAAAAGCTACGATTATAAGCCAATGGAAAATCAGTCTTAATAAATCTCAAGTAATATGTGAAGCTACCGGCACGGTACTCAATACACCCGCGAACAAATTGGCAAAATAACACATTTTACGCGCTACGTACAAGTACGGAAAAGCTTCCCTCTACCGGTACGGTAGTGAGCAGTATAATTTTAATGTAATGAGAAATTCAGTTTTTACAAACACGAATCCACTTCTTTCACCACTCTAATTTAACCTCTTCAACAATTACACAAATAATATATACTGGGATGTTTGCCCACAAGTCATGTGATTTTACAGGCAGCAGTAAATTAAAATAACCATGCACAACCATTTGAGTTTTACGGAACCTTTTATTTATTAATTCTATTAGTGCTTTTTATAACTTCATAGCACATAAGCAAAAACTGAATCCCATTCACCCCACAAAATATCAACATCGTGATTTTGAGCAGTGCCTCTCCGTGTGAGAAGTTTTATAGGAAGGGGTACAGTTTAAAAAAAAAAAAAACTTAAAAAAACATTACAGACAAAGAAAGGCACAAGGAGCACTAGCTGCATCCCCTGGGGTATCCTCAGTTATCCAGTCACATTTACAGATGGGGGCCCTTCAACCATGCCATAGAGGACAGAGTAAACTGTGTTACTCAATTATCAACAACTTGACTTGCAGTAGCCCTTTCTCAGTGCAATTTGGGTGGGAGGAGTAACACTAGGGTGACAAGACAAAGGAATGCTACCATCACTTGGTGGCTCTAAGTCTCTGGCAGTTTCTAAATTCAACTCAGGGACAGTTCCTTCATTTCCCATACCAAGAAAAAGAAAACCATATCTATGTACAGGGAATTTATTACTGTGGTATGTACAGTTTGGGCCTATACATTATGTACTTCATCTTTACTGCAAGAAAACTACTACAAAAAAGGGGAATCAGTTCATAAACAATCTCCTTATTTCATCTTCCCTTTTCCTCAGAAATCAAAAGCGGTGACTTCAAGATTGAGACATGTGCACATTCAGCCCATACATGTCTGTGCATCTTGTCTTTCAAATTAAAGTTCACATTTTTCCCAGTATCGGGGAGGTGGAGACTAGACAAAAAAAAAAAAAAAGGAAAAAACAAAGAAAATCTATTCATTCTTTTTCTATTTCTCATGGTCGGAACTCGAGTTCATCAACACTGATGACCTTAGCAGGCATGGAGGGAAGTGGCTGCTCTAGCACATCTGAGCCAAACCACTTTGATAAACCAAGAGGCGGGGGGCTGCTTCCATGTCTTTGACAATGTGTCCGGTGAGGGCCATGGCTCTGCGACTGAGAGCCTGGGACTGTTGTGTGGGCTGCAATAAAAAAAATTTAAAAAAAGTACAATATAGAGTAAACAATACTACAGCTTCAAGTCCAGAGAATACATCAAGGAGCAAGCCAACGAATGTGTGGTCTTTAAAGCCCCCACAGGTGTTTGGTCAAGTCGGCTTATTGGAATGTCTCAGGACGTCTTGGCAAATACAGAGCCTGCTTTATTGACATGCGAGAGACCATGTTCACAATTGGCGAACTGAGGCAACAATTTGTGGTAAATGAGTTTGCTTTGAACATTACTTGAAGATTGTATGTAAACATTCAAGCATTTTATTTAATCTATCACTCTTCGTCCAGCGTCAATGTCTGTTCACGGAAAACTGAACGTTCGCCATTAACGCACCTCAAGTACTCATGTACTCACTGGGTCTGTGTTGCTGGAGCTGTTGCTGCATTACTGCCAGCTGCATCTGAGCGCTGGCTCTGGGAGGTAGAAGAGGATGTCCCGTTGCACTAAGAGGGTACAGTGGTTGTCCAAGCAGGGCTGAGGGCAAGCCTTGAAGCTGGGAGAGGTCAACGTGTGGTGGAAATATGCCTGGAATAAAGACAGACAGTTAAAAAAATTCCAATGTGCCTTTCAATGAAATGGGTTGCTCTGTCAGAAGCCTTGCCCCACACAATGACAAGGCTAGATGTTATGAGCAGTGTTAGTCACTTTCAATTACAATTTACCACTGTGTAGAAGTGCCATATTTTTCAAGCACGCACAGAACAAAATGCAGTTCATATTAAAACGCACAAAAGAATGCGCACATCCCTAAATTCCAGTCATGTGTATTGGTGCCGCAGTGAAACGTGCTGCACAGACAGACGTGGAGGCAGAGCATCCCGACACGCAGTTTCACAGCAATGTGGAACAGTTCAACAGCAATGTGGAACAGTTCAACGACGGTGAACTTTTCAGCACTGCTCAACACAAGCAGGGCAAGGTGGGGGAGGGTCAGTATAGCCTGTTGTGACGAGAGAACTTGATTACAGTTCTGTTCTGAATACTCAAATATAATGTCACAAGAGAGCACACACGTATATTTCCTTTCATTTATTTTATTTTCTTGCACCATTGTCAGAATGCTTAAAAGCTGCTGGTTGGCATAGCATGCAAAAATAATCTGACACCGTGAAAGATCGAATGTTTAGCTCAGCTGGCTCACGTAATTAGCACATTGCTTGAGTCAAATGAGTTTCCTTCCGGTTGGTGTAGTTTGCGCTCGGTTTCTGACTGTCTGCATTTACCATAAATTTTGTCTAAATGCTTCGATATACAACTGTTTTCTCCATACTTTATTGGTGCATCCCGACTAGGGTTGGGTACCGTTCACATTTGAATCGATACCGGTGTGGTACCTCAAATTCGGTACCTAAACGGTACTTTTTTCGGTACTTTAAATTAAATGAATAAAAATTATTACAAAGAGTAATGTTGCCTAGGGGGAAAAAATTGCCTGACTGACTCTTTACAAACATGTTTTAGGAGTTCTGCTTTAGTCTAGAGCCTAATGTAAGTATTATTGAACTGTGCTTCCCTCAGGTTTCTTGAACGCCCCCTACCCTGCTAGTGTCTATGCTGTGTATAAAACTACATTTTCCAAAGCAGAACTACGTTATCTTACGTTAGCGTGGCACACTTTCATGGAACAAACCGGTGACATAACGTAATTCCTGCTCCATCAGCCTCGCAAGACCACCATGATCTCGTGAGCTTCCGTTTAATTTCGCTGTTACTTGTGACAACAATTATTCAGGTTAGCTCTATCATGCCGCCGCAAGTTTGCTGTCGCCGCTTCTACAGCGTCTGTTTCTCACTGCTCCAGTCTCAACTGCAACTACGTAATGTTTTACACGAACCGCCGACAATGTTTTGCGGAGAGCTGGAAGCGATGTTGTGCCTTTGATTGGGTCCCCTTGATTGGATCGTGCATATTATGCTTTACTTTCAGAATGATAAATAGATGCGTAATGCGCAAAAAAAAAAAAAAGAGCTTTTTAATCCATTGAACATGAAGACTAGATACTGAAAACTCCTTTAGTCTCAAAGGCACAACAAAAATTGAGCAAACTATGAATAGGACAGACCTTTATTTAAAAAAAAAATCCAAACTCCTGCAGCCAGCCCTGGAATAATGTAACCCTCCATGACAAGTAGGAGTAAAGTACAGAAAAAAGGTAAAGATGTAATTTCTTTTGGCTCATCGTAGCTGTGATTGTGTTGAACATATAACACACTGCAGGCTGTGCAGGGATGATGTAATCTTGCTTGTGTTTCTCTCTTTACGTGCGCTAAAGTACCAAAATCTGGTACAGTTTGATTTAATCTTAATAGGTACTCTGTAGTACCGACGTAATTCAGCCGGTACTCTTACAAGTACCGAGTTCGGTACACAACCCTAACCCTAGTCACACAGCAGCTTTTAATTTATCATATATGGTTCAGATGTTTGTTAGCCAAAAGTTAAGAGCGGTGTCGTGACAATTGTGCATGTCTGCTGAAATTCAAATTCAAATTTTATGGTCCTGCTCAAACTTTTTAAAACTGGATTACAAGGACATTATTATTAATAAACCACATAACAGGTAAGCTACTGTAGAGTCATAGGATAATTGCAAAATAGATACTTTATTTTATATGAGGCTTATGGCATGTTTATTGCACAAATGCACGCTTCAAACACCATGTCAGTGACGCAAAATTGGTATTGTACCTGAAAACCGGGCCAAATGAATCTGCTACAGACATCAGTGGATGTATTAGGGTAGGTACACACAAACACACACCATGCCACACATTTGTCTTCTTTTGGTTTCGGGATTACTAAGCGCGTTCGCAGCTCATTGCTGCCTCTCATAGTCTACTGACAGCACTATTTTTTCTGATCGGAGCATAGTTCTAGGTATATTTTTCCAAGTAGACTGTGCATTTAGAAAATCGACGTATTTAGTAACCGGTGACGTCGGTTACGTCGACTAATCGTCCCAGCACTACTATGTTTCATTAATGTTATAGGCTAGATGAAATAGTATTGCCTGCTGGAGTTGGCAAAATGTTCCAACTGCATTTTCTCTCAGCTCAAAACTACCAGTTGCAAATGACCCATTATTGGATTTGTTATCTCCTAGCAAAACAAAAGGCTAGCTGAACAGATTAAACCCTGCACACTCCTTGGCAACACAAAAGTTTAGAAATTTCATTTCACTTTGCTCAGCGCAGCTTTTTGCGCATTTAATTTGAATGGCTCTTTAGCTAGTGGACTGCAAGGACATGTTTAGTAAGTTTGACAAAAAGCATAGTAGCTTACTATATCTTTCAGTAGTGGCAGAAAGCTGCACAACTAAGACACGGACCTGCTTGTAAGAGCGCTGGCCCAAGCTGCTGTGGCTGGATTCCCTGGGCAAGCATTCGCTGAACCACACTGGGATGGAGCTGGGGGGGTGGGGGCCGCACCATGGGCACGTGTGATAGCAGCGGTATGGGGTAGAGGGGGCGAGGGAAGGCTGAGGCTGGTCCTGGGGGCGCGCTGGGGGCGTGGTGTCCAGCAGCAGCTTGCCGAGGACGCTCTGGATGCGTGGAGAGCGACGTGGAGCAAGCCTTCACCCCAGGCTGGGAGCTGCTCCCATCGGTGGGCTCCAGGTAGGAGCTAAGTGAATTGCTCTCTGTGAGGGCACAGCATGACACTCATTTAGACCTGGAAGACTGTCAAGTTCGCCACAAACCCAGGGGACAACACGCACAATGGTGCATCGTACCATCTTGTGAGTGGTTCCCCTCCTCCTTGCTCTCTGGACGACTTCCTGGTTCATCTCTGCTCTTCTCTTTCGTCTCGTACATCTTGCGGATAACAGACGTTGGTGTAAATGAAGGAGAGAGCTGCAAAACACAAGGACACCGTGCGGAGAGCATGAGCCACAGTAGCTCTTAAATGGACATGCATTAAAGTACCTATTCCATGAAAACCAAGTATTTCTAGTTGTTTTTGGAATTAGCAATGTGACACAGAAGTAGTATGCCTTTCAAAGTAGACTATTTGCTAAAAAAGGGAGGGGCAGGGAAACAGGCAAATGAGAGAAACGTGCATTTGTTGCATAGATTACTGCAGTTTGTTTGGTTACACCCCTATGAGGATATGGCCAGCTACGTATTATCAGCGAAATATGCAAGGCAAGGACCTGATGTTGATCGCCAGTACACAAACCATAAGTAACCATCTATTTTTTGATACAGTAACTGCAAGCTACCATAGCAAGAGTGATGTGCACATCAATAACTACATTAGATTAAAATAGGATATTGTTCCGAAACCGTAAACAGATTATAAATAGGTTTCTTAAATAATGTGTTGATTTACTTAACCTAAACATTGATCATTGATAAAGACACCCTTGCGTGTCACACGGAAATTGTATCCTCTGTCGGAAACAAATTGCCATTATGGTACCAGGAGAAATAATTTTATCTGGGTCAGTGATCATATATCATGAAACATTTAACGGTACGTCTGTGATAACAAAAAAGATAGAATAAGTGTTGTTTAATTTTAACGTTTCTAGTTTAATCGAATAGCCTATCACTGTGTTGATGCTAGCAGCTAGCCACCTATATATCAAGGCCTGAAGCAGCAAGAACGGCTGCTGTTTCGTGCTATGTAACCCTTTATTCATTCATTAATTAATACGCGATTATGGGTACATTGCTGTTTAGCGGGCAGAGATGGCTGCAATATAATTTAACCTTCATTCATGAAATAATGTGCTTTGTAGATACATGGCTGGTTATCAAAACGTAACACTGTTCCTACACAGGGCTGTGTGACTAGCTGTGTTGTTGACACGAACAACAATGAACTACATTCTGCTGCCTGTATCCTTTACTGTAGTCTGGACGGCGAGGCGGAACACATGCGCAATATTAACACACTGCTGAAATTTAACCATATGTGGTCCAATACCCATAAAACTATGTTCAAACCGCAGTTGAGTAGCCTGCACCGGTACTAGCAGTAAAGCAGTCGTAGCCTCATGTCAACACACCTACATGGAAGTCAGGGCGGGGTGGGCGGTGACTTGTTAAATTTAAAGCTACAGTCACTGAAATCAGACCTTTATCTAAAGAGTTGTTGTATGATGTGCTATTGCACACAAACCATGTGGTATTTTCACCTAAGCTTGTCAACTACATTGCATTGAGAAGTCAAGGAACTGTGTCAGCAAGTGAAAAGGAGCATGAAATTACTCCTTTAAGAAACTGACTTAAACGTGAGTCGTTACGGCGGAGAGCAAAATATACACGTACCATGCTGGTGACTGCATTCCCTGGAGAGTTCCTGCCTGCAGGATGGGGACCTGGTCCCGGTGAGCAATTCATACGCAGTTGTCTGCCATTTAGAAACATGGATTATAAACAAACGATAAACATGGGGTGGGAGAGTAGGAACATGCCCGTAAAGGAAATGTCATTATTAAGTTAACCCTATGAAAACAATTAAGCCATGGAAGCAAGTCAATCATTCATTCTAAATATTGATTACTCAAACCAACCTATTACGATAGGACCTGTCCTGTATCTGCTTGTTATAGCTGGGCTGGAATGGGTGGTGGGAATGTAGGGCTTCCAGTTCAGCGTGATCTAATGCCATGGAGAGTGTTCTCATCTGTACAGACACAGTATACATAAACACTCATACCAGTGAATCTTTATGGACAGGCTGGATTTTTGCAATGTTGAGAGGGAAGCACCTTTTTCCCAGCATGCACGCACAAACAAAACTGTGCGTGTCAATTACTCTTCATTTCACAGCAATGAAAGTACAGTAAAATCTTTGTAACTCACTACATTTAAAGAGATCTACATGGGCAGAATCCCTTAAACCTTAATGTATGCCTGTGTGGCCCATAAAGCATTTGTTTGTGTCTGAGATGCTGGTGCGTCTAATGACATCTACTGGCAGAATGTCATACAGCCACTTTGAGGCTCCTGACTGACCAATCATAAAAATAAAAAAGTAGTCAGTTATTGCAAACTAAATGTAAGCAAATACAATTCGTCACATTTAAATATCTCATTGTATTTTGCCATATAACCAGTGATGAACACAGCTCACAACAGCCATAGTACTACGCTTTGCTTGTTTGTGAGGGATATTGTTTTATAACCAAGTAACCCTGCCTTTAACAAATCTAGCAGATGTGCCAGCAGAACAGGAGTGGATATTCCTTTGCAAAGGTTAGATGCTCATTATTACAGACTTGTACCACATTTGTGCACAACATTTTAGAGAAATAAACAGTGTTTAAAAGTAGAACTTTTACTCAAACTACTAAATTAAAGCAAAAACAAATAAGTGTTTATTTTTGGTTCCGTATAGAACTAGCTAAACCAACAATAAAAAAGCAAATACATTGTCTGGCAGATCCGGTAATTTGAGCAATATGTCACCTGCTGTGTGGTGGGTCCTGGGCTCATAGACCTATGTATGTCTGTATACTGCTCAGCCAACATAGGTGGAGGACCAACAGGAAAACCTGGGGATTCAAACATGCATTAAAAAGACTACATGTAACATGTTTAGTTTAAAAACATTAAGAAAAAAAAAAACTAAAATTAGAGAGGTATAACAAATCAGATTTGATGATATGTCAAACACCTCTACGTTCTGCCTTGTAGAGATATTTTCTGAAATTACCAGAATTCCAGCCTAGACAGCCTCTAAGCCTTGTACCATAAATGCAAAGTTAACTCAAGCCCTAGAGAGGACATATAGCAACATTTAGTCATCATACAAACTACCAGTAGGTTTTGGATGTCTCGCAATACCATGTGCTATGTGGTATATGCATACCATAAAAACCTCCGCTTAAATTATTTTGGTTAAATACATATCTGGTGCAATTCATAGGGTGGCGTAGTCAATCATGTAGTTTAGAACCTTCACAAGTCTAGTAACAATGGCAACAGACACTATAAATATGTTCACAGAAATCTTGAACTTGCCATTGAAGACTTCATCCTGTATCCCTTACTCACTACAGACATGCATATTATAACAATGCTGCTAGTGTATTGATAAACTACAGGTGACAAAATGTGTAGCATTAAAAAGAACCTGCAATAACAGTTATTCAGCTCTAGATTAATAAAATGGCCAAGTCAAAATGGTAGAAGTTCCACTTTAGAGACTGTACACCAGCTGGCCAGAAGTACAGGTCAAACTGTAATAGACGTTAATGGGTGACTGACATCTCCTACAGGAGATAACTGGAACTGTGGAAGACTAAGAAGCAGTGACGGACTAAACAAGCATGTAGTATCCTATACAGTTGAAGAATGAAGTGGAGGCCCAGCAACCACTTTTGACATGACTATACTCTTACCCCCTGCAGGCGGCAAGCGTCTATGGAAGTACTCTGGTGAAGGAGCTCTCTGTGGAAAGATGGGGGGCGAGGGCCCTTTGTGCAGTAGACCATGTAGAGGAGCAGCGGTCGGGGCCTCGCTTCTGCTCAGCAGACTATCAAGTAATGTAGGTGAGCCACCGCGAGGAGGACCATGGCCTCCGAGAAGCTCCTGGAACATACAAAATGACATTTGAGTGCAGCATCTCCATGGAGACACTCATCCAAAACAGAGGTAGTAGTGTGACTTGTGGCCAGCATCTACATTAATATACACCTGGAATATGTTTCTCTGCTGGCGGGATGGCACTTGACCTTCAGACAGAGGCACCAGACCCGGATCTGAGGACTGCTGTGGCAGAGAGCAAGAGAGTGGGTTTGTGGTAGGTGCCATACAATGAAGGTCACAAGACATGTCTGGAAAAAACCAATCCCAAGAGGCACTTTTTGTTATGCATGTCATGCAACTGACATCTTTACAGTTTGTATAGCAGCCCAACCTCAAATAGAGAACACTGCCTGCCCAGGGAGACGGGTCATTAAGTTCAAGCTTTAGTACACAAGGTGTCATTTGTGGAAGAGAATGACATAGCCTTCATTGATCTTTTATAAACATACACCAAGATGTTACCAAAATACCCAGTATGGTTGTGATTAATTTATAACCAATTCACTATTTAATTTGTTGCCTCTTTGGGCTTTATTTTGAGTGGTCGACTATTGAAGGGAGGAAATGGGGTGAAGATTGATTCCAAATGTGTCGGTTCTTCTTAAGTGTACATTTAAGATTCAATCCAAGACTTTCAGATCAAATTTATGCCCATCCCTCATCTATAATAGACAACATTAAAATGCAAGCTTGCATGCCACACTTGCTTTTGAAAGACACTGCAGTTAAAACAGCAAAGCAACAAACAAATTCAAATAAAAAGGTTACCTGTACCAACATGCAAAATGCTCATCCTTTGCAAGTTAATGCAACATGCAGCCAGCTGTTAATACTCAAATTTAACAATAGCACTTACATTGTTGGTGTTGGCTTTTGGGTGGGTTGGCAAAGTTCCACTTGCCTTCATGCTGCTGACCAGCTTATTAAAGGCTGACATGTCAGTGTCAAGGGTGCGCGGCCGGGCACTGGGGCCGCCTGTTAGAACCTCCTCCAAATGCTCCGCCATAAAGGGGGTGCCGTCTCCCCTGGGAGGAGCCGCTTTTCGCGCCTTGGGTTCCGGCTGCAGCCTCATGCCTTTCATTCCTCCCTCCACCTCCTCCAATGACAGCGCTACTCCTGAGTTAGCTGCAGGCAGACAAAGGTCAACGTGCATCATGCATAAACATATACTACAGTAGTCCCAGAGTTACAGTCACATAATTCTCAGATACTGAACTTCTGTTAAAAAGGGACAATTGTAATCTTCCAACACTTTATATCACATAGCAATGCTAACAGTTTATTTACGATGGACCTTAGAGTTAAGGATGAGGTGTAACTTCTAAGGTAGAACTTACTGTTAGGTTAGAACCATTTGTGGTGCAACCAACATTTTTGTAGACCATAAACCCTAACGTAGTGCCTATTTACGTTCAAACTAGGCAAAGACATAACTTACGTCGAGCTGGTGCAAACTAGTGCAGCTGTGCCTTGCGTTTTAAAAGTTGAAAAATATTCAACTAACTTTTTAAACACCAGTCATTTAAATTTTATTCCATTATCCAATCAAATGATCTGAGAAGCCGGTAGTGTCAAAGTTTACAGTTACTAGGAAACAACATTCAGAGTATGGGTTGTCGCTTGACACCCGGAGGTATACATTATAGATATGGCATTAATACTTTTATAACGTCTAAAACTGTTCACTAACAATATTAGTGTAACTAAGATTCGCTGGAAATACTTTTTTTTATGCTTGCAATGTTAGAAAACTGTTTTAGCTCAGTTCAAAGCTTTTTTTTGCAGTATGCTGCAACAAAAAAAGCAGTGAGATGAAAGCGCATCCTGTGGGATCGTGGCTTAAGAACATACATGGGTTATAAGTAAGTATTATAACCCATTTAGAATTAGTGTAAAATGTGTAAGATGTTAAAGGGTCAAAAGGTTGGCTATACATGCATGTTAAAAAAGAAAAGAGGACACGTACTGCTTTCACGTAGCTGTGCTTTGTTGGCCGAAAGGCTGGACAGCAGGGGCTTCAAGTCTATTTTGGCTTTGTGTAGCAGCTCCAGAATGTCCACTTTGTCCTTGCGTTGTTCAGATGACTGGATGGGTGTAAAGTATGGCACAGGGCCCTGGCTAGGAGAGATACAGCGGGGCTCCAGCCCTACAGGGGAGCAGAAGAGTACCAGGTGTACAACCTCTTTAATGTGGCGGAAGCTAAGCACAATATTCACTTGAGTAAACAACCATGTCTAACATTGGATGTGGTCAGGATACAGCACACATGATAGCAGAGGTGTGAACCCATTAAGGAGACCTTTACCTGCTAGTCTCTCTAGCTCCTCATGGGGAGTGGACCTCATGCTGCTCGAGCGGCTGTTTGAGGGGCTCATGTTACTGGAGAACCACTGACTGAAGCGGCTGGCTGACACAGGGCCATCCCCTAGAACATCTTCTATCATCTGCAAGATTACACACTTGTAAGACACACTGCATGCCACAGAATGTGAAACTGAAGCTGCAAGGACGAGAGGCAAACTTACGTTTGGGGAGTTTTCCATGTTTAAACACAATGCTAGAGGTTAGGGGAGCTTCATTGGGTGCATTGCTGGTTGGTCAAATGCAGTAAACCAGCTCAGCTTTGTCCATTTAAGTCAAACCAATAACTATTAATGTGGCATTAATTGATGGGCATAAATTTGAGTTGCTGCATTAGATTTTAAGACACAAAAGACATGTTTATACCCTCAAGGGCCTTCTGGAAATCTACAGTGCACATTGAGGATGCCACCACCACCACATGTTCAATTCAGGTGAAGGTAAGCTGCACAGTAGAGGTATTCAACATAACATACATAGCCATATAGCTAAAACGAAAGAGCCTATGACCAGATCTGGTGTAAGCTGGCTTAAGATTGCCTGCATGTTATCATTTTGACAGAGATTTTAACTATAAATATCTGAATTAAAAAAGACAATCTGAAGACCTCTACCACTGAGCTTCATGGCAAGCCATCAGAAAAGTGTGACTTAAACATGCACCCCAATACCCCAGCATCCTTATGGTGTACACCAGAACTTACAGACGCCAATCCAGGCATAGTCTTCTCCAAATTAAAGAACTCGTTGAAATCGAAGTCGCCACCAGACTGTTCAGTCAAAACCACCGGATGTGGAACCTCCTGATCAGCTGTTGAGTCTCGGACCACATCTGGCTCCTCAGATTGGCCACCGTTACATTCCACTACTGCAGTCAACACACATTACAAATCAAAACGCTGTAGGTGCTTTCATTAGGATTTTAAAAAGTAACCCAACCAAAACTAAGAGGAACCAAAAGACAGCCAACAGCAGCACAACTTGCCTTCTTTCAGGGACTCAGTCCTCTTCCTCGATCGTTTGGACCTTCGCTTGTCATCTTCCAGGATCTTGTCATCAAAACCAATGAGCTCAATTGTCTCAGACTGACTTGTGGGACCACCGGAGAACCACTCTGGCTCCTCCTCTGCATAGGAATCATTCCTTCTCCTCTCGCTGAACACGCGCTTGTCACCAAAGTCTCTCTACACAGTGAGAGAAAGCTGAATTAAACACACTGGAACCACATATGGATAAACTACATAAAATCCAACCCACAGTTAATGACAAACAGAGGTGACTTCTTCCTCAAAGTGAAAGGACAGCATCTACTGGATTTGCTGTCCATAAGGCACTTCCATGCCATACAGTACCCTGAATCTCTTGTCCTTGAAGTCTCTTTCACGTTCCCTCTCTTTCTCCATGCGGGTTTCCCTTTCAAAGGCCCTTGCAGCCAAGATACGGCCACTGCCGATTCGGCGAGGCCCGCCGAGACGAAGGCTCTCGTTCTCTTTATTCTCCAGGGGGCTAATGGGTCGACGGGCATGAGGGGGAGGGGGAGGGAGAGAGTTGCCCTGACACCCCCCTCCAAAGCTGCGCCGCTGTGGGCTAAGCACGACATCCAGCTCGTCCTCCTTTAGACGCTCACGGGGATCTGAGACAAATGTGGTGAACAGGACAGATGTCACCGTACAATACTCTCGTCGTACTGGGAGACACTTAACACGTGTATAATGACGACAAGCATTGGAAAATGCTTAGATGGTAGGTAGATCTGTGTGATAAAAGGATAGTGAAATGACTGTACAGCCAACAGACTCTTTTCACATTTCCATGTTTGTCACACAGAAAATCGTCATAGAAGGGTAAACAGTAGCAGCTGCAAGAGGATGTAATATTACCCGAGTGGCCCGTTTTCAAAAAATAAACACCGCTAACTTGCTTTCCACCAAATTTCAAACAATCGTGACCTTAGAAGGTTATGGGTTGTCAAGATTAGATGCGATTTTGGTTGTACGGGTACGTTTTAAAATTATAATAGGCAGCACCTTTGTAAACATTTTCAGGCTCCCAACCATGACAGTCATTACAAAAAAATGAATAAGTCGCAAAAAAACTGCACTATCGCTATGGTAGTAGAACCTCAAGTTTACAAGGCTCCTCTTTTCCTCATTTACTTACAGTATGGTACCGTGTTAGCAGCTTAGCATATCTGCTGGCCGTGTTTGGTATGTCACAATACCAGAAACTTAAGCAATAGTTAACAAAACCAGTGAAATTCACCGGTTCTCGATCCTCATTTCGATACCACAGGGCGAAAATAAGAAATAATGTATTTAAATATATTGTGTATAGTATAATTAATAAATGTAATCATAATATATTCACGTGTACTTAAATGAGGCTCTAACTGTTTATGTAGCCTAAGTAGGCCTACATTATCAGTTGGTATATCAAGCTCATAAGGTATGTCGAGACTGCCATCAAAGAAAATCAAATGTCAGCTCTTCTGAGGCTGCAGGGGTTATCTACAGTATGTGCCATGGGGTTGACTACTATAATATCGTCTGTACATACATAGCATGCATGGTCTAATGTCCGGTGCTCATTGAAATCTTAGGCTTTGTGTGGCCCGCTCGGGGCTCCGAGGAAGTACCACCGGGACCTCCGTGACTCTGTGCCCGCGCGAGAGTGCTCCTAGGGCGGGTAAACATTCACAGAGATCCCAGTCGGCCCTCCGGAGGTATCTGCAAGCGCGAGTCGAAAAAGCTTGATACCGAAGTAGCGGTTCTCGAGACATCCCTAGGCCGTGCATGTACGTTAAACACTTAAAAACACAAACGTTATTGTAATTGGCACTCAACAGGCATACACAACGACAGATTATAGTACTAAATAAAATATTGAATTATACTCACTTGTATCATATTTTTTACAATGTATTGTTATATTGTAACATAATTGCTGAGCAACATACCTTCAGCATCATGCATGTTTTTGTGAAATCTCTCACTAATACCTGATATGACAAAAACTTGGCAACCTGTGGGATGTATGTCGACGGGACTTTTGGTTTGAGCTGACTGACTCATGGTTCACTGAACTCGGGAGAATAATTGTTATATATTCTTCGATATTTTATATTGAAGAATATAAATGTGTTTACAATACATTTATAATAAAGTGATTTTGATGAGAAACATCAAGTTTAAGTTTATTTGCTTAAGTTTGTCCCGACGAACAAGCCGCCATATTGGAATTTCGAGGACAGTCAAAAACCTGAATGTCCAATACGTACATTTTTACAGATTTTGGATAGGTTAAACGATCTCCTTGTTACATTAATTTAAAGAAAGCATTGTCTTTCTATCCCGCCCCGACAGCCGTTAAATTGACAACAAAAATTGGTTTTCAATATTGGCCATTACAAAAGGAAAATCGGACTACCACCGATCGATTTTGAGTGTAAATTTGCCGATTACAATCCAACAGTGCTAGGGCTGTCCCGAATACCATTTTACAGGTTTAGAACATTTGATTGTATTGCCGAACGAGTATTCGAATACTCTTTCTAAAAAAAAAAAAAAAAAAATTAAAAACACTCAACTATAATTAGGAAAAATAAATGAAATAATCTTTGATTCCTCCTGTATTACCCAATAAAAGTGTGTGTTGAATGAATAACCTCACTCTTCTTACAAACAGAGCCAAATGCAATCTAAGGCAGGCATTACAACATGTGGGTTTATATGGAGACAGTACGGATTAATGGGGAAAACATGAATGTATAATGTGAAAAAACGAATACTCGAATCCCAATATTGAAATTGAATATATACCCAACAAACGAATAATCGAATATTTGGGGCCAGCCCTAAACAGTGCACCTTTACTTTAAATCCAGCGGTGCTCTCATCAACGCAAACTGGTAAACTACAATAGTATTTATCTGGGGTGACAAACTGCAAAACGCTTCCTAAATTAGTAGGGGAAAAATATATATATATACACACACACACACACACACACACACACACACACACACACACTCACACACCTCAAGAATTACCATATTGCCTGCTGTGTTTTTACTATTGTATAACCATTTCCGGTGCAACATATTCTGTGTGTGAAAACGGTCTCGATACACTAGAGCAGTCAAATGTTTCTTAGTCCACCATAAAAGCACAAAACATAGTCCAACAGACTACAAAATACCTACCACAGGTGGCAGGCTCAGGTTCAAGTTCACTTTATTGTCCCCTAGGGGAAATTATTCTTGCAGCCAGTTCTCCATAACAAACAAGAATTTACACAAAATTGCAAGACATTTCAAGCAAAATCAGGAACGGTTAAATAAATAAATAAATAGATAGCACTAAGTTATTAAAATTTCAATTTTTACAAACATTACGTGTGGTTACCCACAAAGTCATTAAGCATGCTGATTGCAGATGGAATAAAGGAGACACGGTGTCTATTAGTACTTCACCTCTTGGACCTATAACGACGGCCAGAGGGCAGTAGATCAAACTGCTTATTCAATGCATGGTCCTGACAGTGAGCTATAGCATTAGCCTTTCTAAGGACCTGCCTTTTATAAATATCTACAAGCATTTTTTGACTCACTCCTGAGATCTTACTGGCTAATTTAACTAGACTGCCAAGTCTGTTTATATTAGACAGATTCGGGTTTCTAAACTACGCAATGATACAAAAGGTTCAAATGGATTTGATAAACTCCTAAAAAAATAATAAAAAATAGAGAGTCATTAATGTGGTTGACATTAAAAATTCATTTTTCTAAGAAAAAAAAAGTCTCTGCTAAACCTTTTTAGAGGTAGTATCAACATGAGACTCAAAACACAGTTTGTTATCTAAAACTACACCCAAATATTTGTAGTTGTCCACTAGATAAATGTTCACACCTTTGATGAGTTAGCGGTGGGCTAGGATGTGACTTTCTAAAATCAATATTCATACATTTTGTTTTTAAAACAATGTTAAGGAAAGACTCATCACACCAAGTGACAAAATCATCTATCACCGGCCCAGGGTCCTGTTCATCCCCTTCCAGAAGATTAACAATAATAATGTCTATTAATATAGTTGCTGCGACACTCAGTGTACAGGATGTAAAGCAATGGAGAGAGACAGCAGCCCTGTGGGGATCCAGTGGATGTGTAGAGACATTTAGAGAAGGTGTCATTAACTCTTACACACTGACATGTTGGTTAAAAAGTCCATAATCCACCCAGTCAAGTTTAGATCCATATTAAAGTAAGAGATTAACCTCTCTGCAAGTAAACATGGCTGGATAGTATTAAAAACTGAAGAAAAGTTGACAAATAAGAGTATAGCATGTGTTTTGGGGCCCTCTAAGTGCTGGTACAGAACATTTGACAATGTAACAACAGCATCCTCCACTCCTCTACCCAGCCTATATGCAAACTGTAGAGGGTCAAGCAGTTCCTCAACCTGCGCGACAACCTCAATCTTGATAATCTTCTCAAAGGATTTCATAATTAAAGAAGTCAGAGCAACAGGCCTAACGTCATTTAACTGTTTGGGAGGCATTGGTATTTTGTCTCATCACGCCCATCTGTGCAGTAAAATTGTGATGATCAAATCTTGAAAAAAAAAAAGCCATTTAATTCATCAGCCAAGGATTTATCAGATTTAAACCCATCCATAGATACCCTCATGCTGCCGCTATTTTGTAACCCAGTCATAGTTTTCATTCCATACCAGGCTCTCCTCAAGTTGTTGCTGCTGAGCTCTGCCTCAATATGGTCCTTGTACCTAAGTTTGGCCTTTTTAATTTCTGCCCTAACCTTTTTCTTGTATTCCCTCTCTGCATTGACATCACCTTTCATTAAAGCATTTTTCCTATTACATAACAAACTCTTAATGTCTTTAGAAAGCCAAGGTTTGCTGTTTGGATAAACAGCAACTACTTTAGTAGGAATCACAGACTCTTTACAAAAGGAGATATAGCTACACACAACATCTGTTAGTTCATCAATGTCAGAAGTGGAATCCTTAAAAACAGACCAGTCCGTACAATCAAAACAACCCTGTAGGGCAAGAGAACTTTCCTCAGTGCAGATCTTGACCTTTTTTATTATGGCTTTCCTCCTTAAAACAGGTCTGTACACCGGCAAAAGGTGCACAGAGTTGTGATCGGAGGAACCCAGTGCATGTCCCGCCTGGGACTTATAAGCCCCTTTAATGGAGCCATAACACAGATCAAGGGTTTTGTTGCCCCGAGTGGGACAGTTGACATACTGATAAAAACTATTCAAAGATTTCTTGAGATTGCAATGATTAAAGTCCCCCAGTGCAATATTAGGAGCGTCAGGAGATCGACTGTAATCGCTGTATTACTTTTAAAAATGGTGTCAGCAGCACGTTTAGCGTCGGCCTTGGGGTGGATGTAAACCACAGTAACAAATAATTGTGGTAATTCCCTCGGCAGGTAAAATGGCCTAACTGACACAGACAACAGCTCTATGTCAGGAAGGCACAGCCGCTCGCGCACGGTAACATTATTACGGCATCTTTGATTGATGTACAAGGATACGCCACCTCCCAATGATTTCTGTGTTACCTCGCTGTTACAATCCAACCTGATAGGAGCCCCAAAGCCGCTAATATCCAACGTCACATCAGTGTTTAAATTGGTGAGCCAAGTTTCAGTAAATGCCATAAGACAGGTATCTCTGAATTCACGCAGATGGGTAACGTTCCCTTGAAGCTCATCAATCTTGTTCCTCAGAGACCAAACATTAGCCAGGATTATAGATGGCAGGCGGATGCGATTTGTTTTAAGTTGTTTCCTGGTGCGTTGACGCACACCGCCTCTTTCCCCCCGTTTCCTGACATGAAAAGGCTTCTTCAGAATATTCTGCGACCCAATAGGTAATTCCTGGTAAATATGCTCCCACAAAGGGTAGATGGGGTGATAAATTACCATATGATTCCATTGCAATCCCATGAGAAACTCACGCGTATACTTAAGTTAGGGAATATTCAATCCCCCGGAAAAATGCCATATTAAAATGAGAAGAAATAAAAATAACTCTCCATTCCTGATAACTTCAAAGTGTAGCAAAATTAACATTGAACAAAGTAAAACAAACAAACACAAGGGAACACCTGCTGCCGGTCGCCACAAGAGCCACGCCCCTTCCTTCCTGTTACTGTCACCTCTTCCGTTACTGTCACAGGTGTAAAGGTCTGCTGCTTTTCAGTCAGTTACCTACCTGGAATTCTACGTTTTAAAGGAACTCTATCATCCCCGTAGTCCTTAAAAGCTTCCACGGGTGAGCTGCGTTCTGAAGTGGGATACAGCGAGGCATGCCATTTCTCAGGGTCCCAAACACCATCACTGAATCAATACAAAAATATTGTCATATAGGAGCACCACAATATCAAGATGGCGGGACATATCAATGCATTTCAGGAGATTCTATCAAAATGTAAAATTCATTAAGCATGTCAGTCAAAATAGTAGCTGTTGGCAATCTTTAGGATTGTTTTAAGATTTTATTTTACTATATTTAAAAAAATGGTATAATGATGTGGCCAATAAACTAGCTGCAAATGCAGTATATTCAGACCTGGGTAATTTCAGGGTAAATTCTTAATTTACAGAATATATAAGGTAACTTCAAGCATTAAAAAGGTGCAAAGAAGAAGTTTGACATGCTTTATTTTAAAAATGCATGTCCATTTGAAGTGAACTGAACTAGTAACTAAACTGAGACCCATCCTCCATCACTGCTATTTAGAAAACGTTATGCCTTTCAAAGCTTAATTGTTTTTTAAGCCACACTACAGTTCACATATTTGTATGGGGTTGACATTATGTGATTGTCCATTCTGAGATGGTATTATTCATTTTTGTGGTGCATCAACAAGCACACTTCACAAGATTAACATTTGTAATAATCCAGAACATTTCCACAAAAAAAAAAAAAAAAAAAAAAACAGGATGAATATCCTACCTGTCATATTTTTCAGAGAGACATTCGGGCCTTTCATTGGAGACAGGCAATTCTTTTATTTCCAGAAGCTTCTCCTTTAATACGATTGTATAGCATTAATGTTTAGTTAAAATAAAACAACTTGTCCATCTTTAAGAAAGGTCCATATATGCTTTTCCATTACCTTAGTGTATCTGTAAGGAGATATGGCCATCACTGGCTTTTTTAATTTGTCCATAGCATCTCCATTTTTCTGCATAAAACATGCGTCACTTTCCATGGTTGATTGAAGGAGCCAAGTCAAAGCACAGGCTTTAAGGACAGCACTATTCCTGTTGGAAAATCACATTTAAAACCAACTACTGCTAGGCACAGTAAACAAGGATTTGTATTGATCAGTACCACCTTTTACAAAGGCATAGGACTTCATCCTACAGCCAGCAAACAGACTGCTGCATTTCCAATTAAAAGCAGTTAGTGCATAAAGAAGTTTGCTTTCATTCTCAGAGATGCCACTAACAGTTATTGTACATCATTCACAAATCAAATTATTTGCCAAGTTTGAGTCCTGTAGTGTACAGTGAAGGAATAGTGAAAATCTCAATTAACTAGTATGAAGGTAGTATCGTTCACATTGTAAACTGTTACAGACACATCACATACTCAAATTGTAGTCTTAATAGGCAGAATGTGGACATACATTGAGAAAATGGGTTGTTCCCACATAAGTGGGGTTTTTTTAGGTATGAAAGCTACATTTTTATGGGTTTGACAATGTATAAATCCACTCAACCTAACAAGTATCTAAGAAATTAAGACTATTTATAAAAACGAGTCTAGGTGAACAAAGAAATAATGCATGAGCACATTTAGCTCAACACGCATAACAAAAGAGTTCAATGTGCCCTTTGTTTTGACGTTTAAAATTGGCCCGTGTGTCACATTATCGATGTATTTTACCAATATGTGTACGGTACCGTAATTGACTTTAAAACCTTCCGGCTACCACAAGTTTTCGTATTAAGATTTAACAAGGTATACCGGTACTCGTTTCATGTGTGTTGAATTGAGTGCGGTATAGTACGGAGCATAATAAACTGATATCATCATTAGCCAATTAGCTAGTTAATTGATAGCGGCTGGGAAAGGCCGAGATGAGACTTTCACGTCAATTATGCAAGCTAAGTAAACGACAGTACAGTAGAAAATTTGTCAAATAAGTAAGTTTAGATTTAATTTGTAAGCGAAATGACAGTGCGGAAGTTTCCAGGAAGCAAACTGAACAGTATGGCATTATTGTTTCCACGTTAAGTTACCTGTGTAGTGTTTCTATAAACACTAGCCTTACTGATCAGTGAAATAATTGTTGGTTGACTAACCCATACAAATTAGCATGAGTTCAGTAGGCATGCATTTAAATGAAAAATGTTGCTATGAGAAATATCAAACTTACGGAGTCTGAATGATGCTGAGACTATCGTTTGTTAACGGTCGTCAAGTTGTTAGCTAGCTAGCTAGCTAGACTAGCTATTTTAGCTAGCTAGCTAGCTAACTAGCTGGGGAATGGGAATAATGCCCACCCAACAAGTAGGAAACTCCAAGCCGGCTAGGTCTTTGCAACAGTTTCAGTAAACAGACGGATGGTGAGGCGCCTAAAGACAACAACACTGAGGCAAATACAAATAAATAAAAAACAATTCTCTTGCCGAGACTGCTTAATCTCAACTAAGCGTTTGGTCTTTCTCTGTTTTCTCAGTACGGTAGCAACGATTTTCTCCTGATCGTCGCTTTAAAAAGGTCCTAGAAGGGTTACACAGTGCCCATCGCGCCTTTATACAATGTACCATTATTTGTTGTACAGTCAAAATAAATAATGAGTCAGTTTAAATTCTAGTTGAAAGATTATTCAAGCTTTCCAAATACATTTTCAGGAATGTATATATGAAAACGTTGTGCGCTTTTAATTTTGCAGCTATATAAAAACAGGCATTTTATAGGACACATATACATTCGGCTTGGGTGTACTCAATTTGTAATGTAGACCTGCCCGTTAGAACCGTATTTGAAACAGGACCATTTCTAGGTTTCCATCTCTTGCGGGATATTTAGAAGGATAATCGAACAAACATAATACTAGTAGGACCGTCGCACGTTTGTCTAAACTTGTTAAACATCTTTATATGCAAGTTACGTCTAGTACATACACGGGTTACAAAGGAGTACAAAAACACTTGCCAGTGTTATGTCATAATCTAAAACGAATAAAACAACGGAGAAAACGGTTTAACCTCTATTCGTTAGATTTGTGCTCCACTGGTCAGTCTTGTTTGGGGAAATAACGCGCGGCGCTTGGTTACCTACTGTACCAAGTAATGTACGGTACTGTGCTAGTCTGTACAGTATGGCATTTTCTGGCACTATATGGTGATATAGATGCACCGCTCTTTGCTTTATTTAATATGTAAACGAGTTATGTGTAATTTTCGATTCCTAACACTGAGCTGTAATACCGTAGCATTCGATACACGGAAGTTGAGATAATGCAAAAAGATGTCAGACGAAAAGTTACACTTAAGACCAAAAGGTCATGTAATAATGTGGAAATCCAGAAATACGGCAAAGCGTTTACACGAAGAATTCCGTATACAGTTGGTTACAGCTGGAACAGAGGTGGACGGCTTAAAGAATTAAGAATAAGGTTAACGCTTTTTAAAAATGGCATGTAATTATCGCTTACATACCGTTTTAACAGTCGCAGTTAAAAATAATGACTATTATAATCATATCGCTAATTATCATTTCATTAACTGAAACAGACACTTGGCAAGAAAATTCTTCAGGATATGGATGCAGAAAACGTTTGGCAGGGTTCATCCTCATAAAGCAAGGTGACATAGTTGATAATAGATTAGGCTATAGATTGTCCAAAAATTGGAGGGATTATTTTAGTCAGAAACATTTGACATATTTTTTAATTCATCAGAGCGTTGCATTACACAGGTCCCTTCATACCATCATATTGTTGTCACGAGTCTTTGAAGCCTGGCGAGAGGAGTGGTGGACATGCAGGAGGGAGTGGAGCCTCATGGTGCGAGCAGAGTGTCATCACAGGTCAGTGTGGTATAAATTTGGAACAACAAAGTGATTTTATATGATTTTCTGCCACTAGATGTCACTAAGAGCACTGGCATCTCATGCCAAAACATGCTTCTAGCAGCCACACACATGCACTCACTAACATGCTGCTGGCTTAGCTATGTAAACAAAGAACAAAGGAGCTCAGATAACATTCTCTGCTCAGGACACAAAACATACTATGGGCCCAATCTTACACCCAGCACAAAGCGCAAGTGTCTTTGCTAGTTTCAAACCGATGCAGTTGTAATTTTCCCGTCCAGTGCCTACGTGCGCCCATTTGAGCGCCAGTGGGTGTGTTGGTCTAAACATGAGGTGTGGTCTAGCGTATTGGTGGCACATTGCTATCTTGAGGCAGTGGAAAGTGATTGCGTGATTTACCCTATATGGATTGACCAGCAAAAACCTGGTCTAAAGTCAGCACGAGGAGCATTATAAATATAGTGTTGCCTATGGCAGGTGGACACTGTGTACATTCTGCTTGTTACACATACAATGACCTACAGGAGCACACAAATATGCAAAGGATTAAAAATGTATAGAGTATAATGTGAAATATTAGTGTGTAACCTACATAAACATAATTTAGGAATCTTGCTATTGCCTAGAGGGTCTGCTCCAGTGCTGTCAAAAATCCGCCTGTATAATAGCAATCCTCTTATGATGCAAGGATGCCTGGATTTTTAAAGGGAATGGGAGATTAAACTTGGATTGGTTTATCGTATATTACGCCCAAAACACACCTAATGAATAATGAAGAGAGTAAGTCCAACCGTTTTGAACCATGCGTGGCCCGGCGCAATGACCGTTTGTCTGCCGTTAAAATAGCAAACGTGGATTTGGACACTGAATCCAATTTGTGCCTTGCGTTTTAGACCGTGTGCTTTACGCCGGGCAGGGGCGCAGTAGGAGGGGGGGACGGGGATGGGGGGGACACGCATTTGTTTAGTGCACCAGGATTTGTCTCACATCGATCTGGATCTCATAATCGCACAAAACAAAACTTTACTGTACCATACAGTAAAGATAGTTTTCATCTTGGATCACCAGATACCTTTGATGTCCTGTTCTTGTGTTTATGTTTGTATCTCCTCTTGCTTTTTTGGCTCCAGAAAAGCGAAAAAATACGACACCTCCCTCTTAGGCTTGTAAAACCATGTGTAGACTTGTTCATTGACCGTTCTTGGAAGGGGAATATTTCAGAGCGGTTTGCTTATTTTTTTAATAGGGAGATATATAATGGCATGTATTGTTGACCAGTGATCATAGCATGTTGACCAGTTTAGTAGTCTAGTCTATGTCATAACTATGTGTAACGATGTCAAGACATTTGCGCTGCAACCATAAATTACTAAATCTTACTCTCAAGTACTTCAACACATTCATGGGCTATTTATAGTAACTTTCTGGTGGTGACCTTGTAACGTGTTTGTCCTTTGTGCAGGAGAGTGGGGTTCAAGTCCCGAGTGGGGCAGATTTCCCTCCGGTGGTTTGGTTTTAATAACTAAAAGCATAGTGGTACAGTCTTAAAATTTGAGAAATTTTTCGTCACACTTGTTACATCCCCCCCCACCTAAAAAACATCTCCTGCGCCACTGACGCCGGGTGTCCAATAAATGCATTCAATGCGTTGCGTTGAACCCGGAAGTCATTCAAATGGGGCAGTCCGAATCTATAGGTTGGGAGTTATACTGGTCTGCGTTGGGTTTCGAATGTCGCATGCGTTCAATATTCTCAAATCTTGCGTTTTTTTGCTGTACGGCAATGTACAAGATTCAAACGGAAGTTTGAAATTTTTTGAAATGCCCAGCCAGCTAGGTAGCTGTCAGCCCCGCTAAGTATTTATTTCGGCGAATCTCTTAGTAATACCCATATTGTCCGTGTATGGACAGTCTATTTATAGAAAAACTTTTTTTTTTTATGTTTGCTGTCTGAAAACCATGGTTATTTACTAGTTTAGTGGTTCATGGTGTGTGTGGTTGTAGTCTTGTTAATGTTAAAGGCATATAAAACATTAAATTGGTTAATTATACAATTAACAGACATTAATTTAATGCACTGGCATAGAGTAACGAGTCCTGGCCGCAACACAACCATACTCTGTCAGTTTTCCTTGCATTGTATATTTCCTTATGATGCAGAAAAATATGGACGGTGCTTGCAGAAAAATAATGCTCGTTCCACATTTTTGACATTTTGAGGTTGTTGTTTTTGTTGATGTGGAAATTCAAATGTAGTCAAGGTAAATATTCCGGGTTCAGCCAGGGATGATTCGGCCCTGATCTGCCCCCTACTGGATATATTTTTAATCAATAACATGTAGCAAATATTAATAATTGCACTTCTTAGTTTCATTTTTCAGTTTCATTTTTTTATGCAGTGGTATTTCTTACTAATTGTTATACTGTAATATTGTAGGTACTACATTTACAACCAGACCTTCCATAATTGGAAAAAGTTTGTGGCTTTCCGAAAGCAGAAAAAATGGAATGCCAGGTGTGCTCAGTCCTATGGTACTGTATGGGTTTTCTTTTGTCAAGAAGTATCTGTGTTTCAATTTCAATCAAAAAGTGCATCTATACCTATCATTTAATCTTCTATATTTCTGTTTTGGATATTAGTTGATAGGCAACGGATACGTCACGTTTGGGACAAGTGGGAAGTTTATTTGGAGATGGGGCGAATGAAGGGTAGAATGCTTAAGACTGCACTTCAGCAAAGGAGACTTGCAACACTACGGTACAGTGTGCAAATATTCTGTGTATACAAATAACCTGCATTTTAGTAAATTAGCTAGTTGTATTCTCACCTACAGCTCAGCATGGAACATGTGGCAGAGGAAATTGCAGAAACAGTATGACTACTGTGCTTTGGAGAGCCAGTCTGTGCAACACTGGGCATTGACTTTACAGAGAAAGGTTACAATATAATTCTACATGCAAAAAAAAAAAAAAGAATGAATACTTCAGGACATAGTCACTATTTTCTGTCATCAAATCTAATGAATATCCTTTGTCATAGGCATGGCTTCTCTGGAAAGAAGAAAAAATGTTTGCAGTCACTCAAAGAGAGAAGGCATCCAAGGCTTATCTTCACTCCATTCACAGACTGCAGAGAAAAGTATTACATCAGTGGACAAGTTATGTCACTTGTCGCCAAGCCAAGAAAAAGCTCCAAGGTTGCTATTTATCATTTGCCTAAATGGGCCCTTTTCACAGACACGGTGTACTATGGAGAAACTCAATACTATTGAGTAAATGTTGAATGCTTGCTATTCAGAACAAGCAAATAAAATAAAACTTTTTTTTGTACCATTATACCTTGAGAAGGGTTGATTGCAGTATTCACTAAAATAATCAATGTCAGTTCAGTTTGAGTTTTGCCTCTCAAACATCTGTTGATTCTGATCTAGACGTGGCAGTGCATGTCTGGCACCTGAGCCTGGTCAAGATCTGCTGGAGTAAATGGAACAGGGAAATACTTTACAAAAAGGTTGAGGGGGAACGATTGCAAGCTGCGACCTACTTTGCACAAAGGAACACCCAGCACAGGATAATGGAGTGCTGGAGAACTTGTATCCTCAAAACAATACTAAATTCTACATTGATATTTACAATGAAAACATGAACATATACAATGTATTGTCTGTATGTTAGTAAAACAAAACATTTTTGATTCTTAAACCCATCTGTAGATATAAGGTTGTCCAATGAAGAAGCTGAACGATGCCAGATAGCAACTCATCACAAAGATCAAAACTTACTGGTTAGAAGGGAGACTAATGGATTAAGTGATATTTAAAAAGTGTCAATTAGAACAATAATTCAAGTACCATTACTTTAAATGAGTATTATTTTGTTAAAGCAGGCTGGATTACGAGGACTATCTCTCAATGTCACCTGGAGCAGAGCATATCGTCTGAACAACATCATGGCTGTGCAGCATTATCGCCAAACTGTAATTGTTTAGCATGCTTTTATCACAGTAATATTTCACTAATAAATTGTGTCCTGTGAAAATTAAAAATATTTTTTTATTTGCAGATACAAAAAACGTATTGGCGACACTGGCAGGACCTTCTGGAGAAGATTGAAGACACTTCTCTTGATTTTCAAATTAAGAAAGCAAGGGCCCACTACAGGTTTTCACTTTCCATGTCCTTGGCATAACCTTAGCTAACAGTTTCTGAAGCTAGATGTGACTAGACTAACTTGTATTCACACACAAACAACTATTTCTCACTTGACAGGACTTCGCTGTCAAAAAGTGTTTTTCATCAGTGGAAGATGAATCTTGTTGAACGAAGACACATGCAGGTATGTTTACTAGGGTTCATCTCTGCATGTATATTTGAGATGGTTTTAAGACTGATATATATTTACATTTGCTGAAAAAAACTTTTGATTAGGGATTGGAGAATCGTGCCGATACCTGGTTTACTAAACACAAAGTGCCACACTGTTTCAATTCTTGGGTTGAAATGACTCTGCGTAGAAGACTCTGTAGAGAGAGACGGGACAAGTCCATAATTTACAACCAGTAAGCTATCATCAAAGTTTAAATATCGAGCATTGTGGTCTGTGTCATTAAAGTCACAGTGTGGTTTGTTTGTTCACCATCTTGTAGGCAGCGTCAATACAAATGGGTGTTTTACACCTGGTGGGAACAGTTGGAAAAGAGAAAAGAGGAGAGGCAGTCTGAACGAATGGTATACGACCGGTACCTATCTATACACTGAACACAAACATGCATGCGTGTGTTGTAGAAACATCATGACCTCTAACATGCACAACAATTTTATTTCTCATTGTGTTTATACACATGTTAAAATCTGAAGAGAGCACTTCACCTTTGCAAAGACAATCCATTCAGCTCACTGGTGTGGCATAGAAAGATTATTTTTGCACAGGTGTGCCTTGGACTGGTGGTCACACTAAAATGTTTAGATTTGTCACACAACACAATGCATTTATGTTAAGTTTGGATGGCAATTGGTAATTTTCAAGATAAAACTTAATATTTTATATTTGATGCCCTTTTATTGTGACCAGAAATCAAACTGATCAATTTTTGCTTCAACTTCTGAAAAATGGGAGAGAAAACAATAGCAGTTTATGTTTTGGTTCAGTACACATTTGTAACTCATGCGTTGATGCAGGCATGAAACCGCAAGTAACACGGTTCTGCTCTTCCAAGGCCATTCTACACGAGGAATGGTGGCATCTGCGGAAAGCCTGGACTCACTGGAGGCTGCGGGCCGAGCAGCAGGTTGACGAGAGGGAGAAGCGGAGTGCTTCAGACCATCTGTACCTGCACAGGCTTCTTCAGAGTACAGTGAACCAATGGAAGGACAACAGCACGGAACTACGGGACAGGTGGACAAAAATAACACAAAACACCTGCCCCCACTTATCTGCTAGAAACACTACTTTACACTAGTGTGTAATATCCCTCTGCAACGCCGCTCCACACATCGAAACGCATTGTAAAGTAAAGCATAGTACTACGGCTTTGTTGATGTGTGGTGGTTGCCACTTTGTTTGTGTTACTATTTACAGAGCCAGGGCTGTGTAGAAGTATCAGATTATTTTTTCAACACGCACAGTGGAACAGTAAAATAGTGAAATGTGAGGAGATATTTGGTAAATGTGTGTATTAGCTTACAGTTAACTTGCAGTAGCAGACTATACCTTTTTAAAGGTTCCCTGCATGCTTTGGGTTCTAAATGTTTTTCCATGTTTTGCACACCAGGAAAAACCAAGAGAAACTTGCCTGTCGTCTTAGCAATATGCACCGCATGAGAAGGGCTTTGAATGGATGGCTTAAGGTAAAGCTAAATCTGTGCTATTTCTTTGTTGTCGCAGCAGTTCCACTCTGTTCTAGTTCAGTCCATACTGTTCCTGTTAGATGATATGTTTGATTGATCCATGGCATTGTCCTCCTTCAGTTTGTTCAGAGCCAACGAGAGAACCAAACCAAGCTAAACAAGGCTCAGCACTACCATGATGTTAGGATTGTCAAACACACCTTTCAGGCCCTGAAGGTATGGCAGCCCCTGCAGCAGACTAATCCTGATGCATGCTCCTGACTGACTGACTGACTGCTCACTATTCCCTGACCCGCAGCAACACCGTCTGCACACAGTCGCCCTCCGTGAGAACGCAGAGTGCTGCTACAGGCTGCACAGGCAGAAGACCCTGAGGTAGCGCTCACTGTATAGTGTAACCTCCGCTCATGTGAAGCGCCATAGATTGTTTTGTTGTGTAGTGCATTCATTATAGGCGACACTCTGATGTACCCCCGCTCTTCCCTTCTGCAGCAGGCTGCTGGCTTTATGGAAGGTGAATGCAGGCTTGTCGGCAGAAGCTAGAGTTAATCAGAAGATTGCACGGACTCACTTCCAGTACCGCCTTCAGGTCAAGGTGTTGACACTGTTCTTCAGATCAATCTCTAATGCTTATATGTTATGTTTGTGTGTGTTAGTTACAGAGCTCTCTCAAAGCTTAACTCTTCTTTCCAGGTGTTTCTAGCATGGAAACAGGCCACAAGTTGCGCTATGTCAAAATGTCTCCAGCAGGTAGAGTTGTTGGCCAGAGCACAAAGTCGTAAAGATAAAGGTAATTTTCTAACTTATCAAAGAGTATATATACCATTAAGGTGGAAAGAGTGTGTGTGTGTGTGTGTGGGGGGGGGGTTGAAAACTATGCAAGTAAAAGCTTTTTTTGCTTTGGTGAGGTTATTGCAGACTTAGATAGGGAGGTGTGACTTAAATAATATATTCTACATGTCTATATCAAGACAGGAAGTATTTACATGTACGTTGGCACTAGTTGTACTACTGCCAACCTCCAGTCTCAGGGGAGTGTATTGAACATTGGAACAAGCTGCCCAGATGGGTGTCTACTTAACTGTTAGTATGCTAGTCTACTGTTAGTCTACTTAACTGTTAATATGATAGTCTACTTAACTGTTAGTATGCTAGTCTACTGTTAGTCTACTTAACTGTTAATATGATAGTCTACTTAACTGTTAGT